>VYXC01004976.1:149934-194279 GCA_013397175.1 Platysteira castanea | reverse complement strand
AAGAAGAGGTGAAGTTCAGAAAACCTCACTTGCACTTACAGAAACATGCAAGAGAAGGAGGGGAACCAGAAATTCATACTCACACTTTCTAGCACAGAGGCCAAGAAGCCCTTAAGCCAAATGCCTATCACCATTTGCTAGCCACATGGGAATATGGAGATGCCAGGCAGGAGCCTGACTAGAGTTTTCTGGCCAAGAGCTGAGCTGCCAAGCTCCCCACAAGGCCAGAGCCCCTCTGCCTTGGCACGGAGAGAAGCCCAGCATCACTAAAAGCCAAAGCTAGTAAATGTGGCTCATTGGCTCACCCAGTTGATGTCCTTTATCACGCCTGCTTCCTACAGGTTTCTCTGATGGCCATTATAGATGGTGAAAGAAACCAGCTGCTTTATTTACATCCCTTGGCAAGAACAGGCAAAAAAGTCTTTCTCTCCTTGGCTCTGAAATACAAGGAATTACACACAAACACAAATGGATGCATGTGCATTTCCTAAGGGCAGAATTACAAATCAAATTTTGTTCCTGAGAAGGAGATCCATCTCCCTTTCAAGCAGTCTCTACAGAAGACCCCCTTATTCTGCAAGTACAGGCTGAGAATCAAATTTGACCTATTACAGCACGTAGCACTTTTCCCCTGCTTTGTACCACCATAAACAAATGCACAAGACAGAAGGATCTTGAGAGATGTTCCCTGCTTCAATCACTTTTTGTTCAAGAATGGAGTGCAAACAGCAGATCTGGTCATGCCTCTGCCATTCACTCTTATTGGTTGAGGAAATAAGAAACAGTTATAATAAAGCTTGTCTCAAGTACAATCAGCAAGGAGAGTAGTCTTTCCGAAATACTAGAAGTTGTTTTAATTAAACACCTGAGTTCAGAGCATTGACTCAGAGGATGGCATTTCTGGCAGCGTACAGCATGGACTAAGAAACACGTATCATGTTGTTAGTCTGAGAAACAGAATTTCTTATGACTCCAGAAGTACCATTTACTACCCAGGAAATCCAATTTCCATGGAGAAAAGCATTGTGTGGCTCTTTGGCTATGCACAGATTTATATTTAGAACTATCAAATTTTCCTTTCTTTCTGTATTACTGCATTTCTCATACTACGCCAAGCTTAATGTAGGTACTCTTAGGAAGCCCATAAACAGCAATTTTCTTCCTGTACTTGGCTTGTACTGCTCAGCCATTGTACTGCTTTTTCCTCTCCCCTCCCTGGGGACTAGAAGCACCAGGTCCTTTCACTTTCTCTTATAACACAAGTCTCACTTAGTATTGTTTTTTCTGGTTTATATTGCTATTTTTTACTCTATGAGGTGATGTAGCCATTTAGAATCCAAATGGGGTGGCAGATGAAACAGTAACTTTATCCTGCAAGCTCCAGGTCGATAGCAGAACTGGAGGCAGCTAAAACAGTGAAAAGACGAACCCCTTCTCAGAAAAACTAAGTGCAAAACCTTATGAATTCATATTTGGCTGACTCTAAACCGTGAGGTCATATGTAAGATTTTTCTTTTAAATGAATATTAGGTTATTCTTAAAAAAAAAAATAAACTAACTCTTGTGCTATTTTAAAACAAATTGGCTGGTAACAGTTACAAGTCCGGCTGCAGGACAAACAAAGAGAAGCACAACAATGCCAGACTGTCGTCCCTACATCAGGAGTAACTTCAATGAAATCAATGCAATTATTCTGAAGGAAAGAAGGAAATGCTGGGGGAAAAAGGACAACCAAGCTCTTTCACTGAGCTTAATTCACCTATTTCCCACAGTTTCATCTGTTTCTCTGCTTTCTCTGTATATTAGATGAAGACAGAACCTGTGAGCACCCTGGAACACAGGGGAACCGAGAAACCTGTGTTTCAAGAACACACTGAAGATACTCATGACTTATGTAAGTTAGTTACATTATTCCCCATCACCACTGTTCCCTATTTCCTTCCAAAAAAATGGTCACACCAGATTTTTCTGAAGACAATGAAGGCTATGTGAAGTGACGGACTACAAGGTCTCTTATTTTCTTTGCTAGAGCATTCAATTTTCAAGCTGTCTCCGTCCCTTTAGAAAACACAGTGTAAAGCTGACAAGTGGGAAAACAAAACCAAAACATTTCACTTACAGAGTATTAATCCAGCAGGAACTTCACGAACTGAACAAATTGCAACTGTGGCAACCCCCCACTCATCCCAAAAAAACCCCCACAGCAAATGACAGAAGTATTGAAGTTGTCTCATTTTCTCACTAACATTGCCTGAAACCAGATGGGGTTTCCCAAAGACATATGGTCCTACTTATATTAAAGTAAAATTCAGATCTGATCATTTTAATCCCCCATAGCTAATCCTATTTGCCTAACCAAGAGTTAAAGTAACTAGCATAGCTCCCCCTCCTCTGCTGGTTCACTGGGAGTCATCTACTCTGCTTTTCCTTGCTTTAAGCACTCAAGATAAGCAGTCCTTAAGGGCCACAAGACGTTACCCTACAGATCATATAACTTCCATACTGTTCCTTCTTCAGCATTTGGGAGAAAAGCTCTCCATTTTGCTCCCTCTTCTGAAGTAGTCCCTTAAGAGAATGCATCCCTGGGTTTTGGGGTTTGTTTTTTGGTGGGGTTTGTTTGTTTGTTTTTTGGGTTTGGTTTTTTTTTTCCCAAAAGCTATATCTGTTTTACTTACAACACCAGCAGACAGAAGAGGAAACCTGCAACCACAGCAACATAGGTCATTAATCAGTCCATAAAATTGTTGTCAAGACCTGGACAAAATTCACAGACAGCTCAGTGTTCACAAAGCTTTCACCAAACATCTGTAACAGTGTGGGGCAGGGGGAGTCTAGAGCACTAAGACAATAGATTTTGCCATTAGATTATGTTATGAAAACCCAAAAAAACTCAGATACATAGTGCTCAGACCATGTATCTTTGTGTGCCTCCTTTTTATTTATTAAAAAAAAAAAATTCCACCTGGCAAATTTTAACTTTTTTCTTAAGCTCTGTCCCCAGATACTCATCACCATCCTACTTGCTCCTTTCCTCCCACAATAAATTCCATTTTTGACCAACATCACATAGCTTCCAGGTATCATTAGCTGTCTCCACACTTATCACTCAGACTTTTCATAAGGGACAGGAGGTTAGGACAAATTCAGTGTCTATGGATAGTGGTCCTGGACCACTAGGGCTCTGCTGATTTCTAGCTTCTCTCCCCACTGGCAGCAGCCTGACTGGCATGGAAGGGGCTAGGAAGGAGGGCAGCAAAGTCACACTTCCATGAGGCTTTTGAATCAGTTTCTGTTAGTTCCATTAAATAACTGCATATTTTGATAAACTTTCTCCATTGTCTCTCGTAGCCACCATATTTAAGACATTCTGGACAACAAAATAGAATAAATACATTGTTTAGCCCTTTTATATCTATAACTCAAAACTCAAAAAAAGTAAAACTTGACAATTAGATTAGGAAGCGATGAAAATGTCATGTGTAAATGTACACAAAAAAGTGCCAAAATAAGAATTTGCTGAAATTAGGTACAATCACACAAATGTTTAAATAGGAATGATTCCTTATAACGTGACTGACTGATGTGCAGTAAAGGTAACTATGAGGACAGCTTCTCGGTTGCAAAACAAAATTTATCATGGTAAATTACCCTGGAGAACCAACCCAGCTCTGGGAAGACAGCTTATACCTAATACAAAACGAGTTTAACACACTCAGTACTACCATACGTAGGTGACTCCTAGGATGGCAGGACAAGTCACTCTAAACCCTCCCATGCTGAGGAAGCCCAGTTTCCACAAACATACAGGATGTGAACACGGCAAAAGCCTGCAGTCAGACACACCAGATGCTGGTCTGTTTTTCTCCTACCCCAAATCAGCTCACATTTAAAACTCTGGTTTACCTCCAGGGAGGGAAGTGGGTTGGTTTGTTCTGCCCTCCCTTCCCACTTCCCTCCCAGGCCACACATGAAGGTAATGAGAACACATAATAAGAATCAGACAAAATGCCATTTACTGCTTCATGTTCATACAATAGCTGCACTCAGACGAGGGACTCTTTGCACAGGCACAGCATGAGGAGGAAACCCCAAACCCCTCTTCTTTGAAGACTGTTCCTCTCACAGGGGCAGTTATATGCAATGCCACTAACGCTGAGGTACCTTATATCCACCTGAAAAGTAGACTAATGTTTATTGTTGTCACTTTTCCAGAACAGAATAAACACAATTTTGAAAAGAGAAGGGAAGATTGCACATAACCCCCAAGGGCAGGGTACAGTCTCTTTATGTCCATTCATACAGCAAGGGAAGCGATGAATTCGTGGCACTTCTACTTGCAAATTAACTTCCTAGATGAAAACAAACATTTTCACATGCAGCTAACTACTCAAATACAGATGAGATACCACAGCAGCAGAGAAAAGAACATTCAAGGGCTCCATCTTGATACCCTAGGAACCAATTTCACTTACAGTGAAGCACGTACACCAGCTTTTACATGACAACGAACCTGCCAAAACTAAGGAAATAAAAATATTGTTGAAAATTGCTGAACATAATTGCCCTCCATCCATTTACAGCTCTTGGAGCAAAGCATTTGAGCTGCCAGGACTGCAAAACAGAGACTGTTTAGCAAAGCCAGTCAGTGGCTGGGCTCTGCTTTTGCTGGGAAGATGAGCACATCAAGCCTGAAACATCAAACCAGCAGATGAGGAGTCTGAAGAAATTCAAGGTCATTGAGGGAAATGCTTTTATCCTGGCCCTGAGATAAATCAAGACTGCACTGGCTCAGTAAAGTGATAGTTGAAAAGTGGACTGAGATGTTAAGGAAAAGCAGAAGATCAATCCTACTGCCTCCTGCTGCTGGGTTCCAGCTGCTTGCTAAAGGGAAGACTTTATATATTCACCATAAAGGAACAATTCTTCTTAAAAGAAATACTTAATTCTAAAGGTCAGTCTACTTCCTAATGTAAATAACCCAAATAGCAAACCAGCACCAAAAGGCACGCCAGTATTTAACACAGGAAATGTTACTGAGATCAACTGCTGACTTCCATTTAAAAAACCCAGACAGCTTAAGGACTGATATCTGTTTGTTGGTCTGACCTCTTGGGCCCTTGAATCCACTCGATTATGTCCAAAGAAAAGTCTTTTAAGGACACTTGAAAATATAGTAGCACATACTTCATGATGGAAAGTTATTCTTTTGCTCTTCATTCCTCTGATAGACAATCCCAGGAAGCTGCAGCTCTTGAGATTTCTTGATCAGCTTCTCCTGTAATCACAGTCAGGCAGCAAGGTCAAAAAGGAAACTAGCTATAAAACAATTTTTAATACTATTTACTTTTTTGTTTTGGTTTGGTTTTTTTTGTTTTTTAGAGTTACATTCTACAGAAGACTAAAGAAAAAGTGTACAGTTTCATGCAAAAGGGAAGCATTTATCCACTTCTATATTCTTACTTTTTTGCTTTAATGCTTTCTCCCTTCCAGTGAGCAAGGAGAGGAGGTAAAAAAATAAATAGAAATAAGCAATGTATCGTGATCCCAGACAGCTTCCTGTCCTGGTTTGCATCAACAGTGTCATGAAATGAAGAATGACACAACATGCAATAGTTCTCCCAGCTTTGAAAAACATATGTTAGGGTGGTGCATACGCTGCAGAGTACTGCAGCCAGAGCACACAACTGGACCACTCAGGTTCCTACATACGAAAAATATCAGAAAACCATTCTAAGCACAAGCTTAACTTTTAGCACATCCTTATCCTACTGAGGTCCTGTACCTTGAACTACTGCTTAAGGTTTAACTGATGCTTACCCCCTACAAAAAGCACTTGTTTTTTCTTTTTTTTTTCCTTTTTTCTTTCACATTCCTGAAGGTGAAATCCTAACTAGACCAAAGTTGGCATGAGATCACTTCCTGCAGGGTCAGGATTTCACTTCCAGCTATGAATTTTCTTCAGATTAGCCTGGGACAAACTCTGTTCCTACACTTGTGAGATTATTAAGTAACTGGTACAAAAAACTAATGCCTGCAGTCCCTGTGGAGGGGTTCGACTATGCAGGGAGAAAGCAGTGAGAAGTCCAAGGGACGGTAGTTAAAGCACATTAACTGCACAAATGAATGACAAGCAAGTTTTTGTCAACTTTGTTTGTAAGGTTCTGCCCCCCGCCTTTTTTTTCCCCATTAACAAAGATCATGTGGGAAGTCCTTCAAGAGAAGAGTGCAGAGACTCTCAGGATGAACTGGTCCCTCTTCCTCCTCCTCTCCAGGCAATGTCCCAAGAACTGGGGACCCAAACATGGTAAAATTTCACTTCTGAAAACTCTTCAATTTTTGAAATTCTTTTTAACTGGTGCTGCAGCTTCTCCTTTTCATCAATAGCAATCTTGATGTATTTTTCTTTACTGATGTCTGAGGAAAACTAGGAGACAGCAAAGGTAGTCAGACTATCACCCTGCAGCCCTAACCTGCAGAATCCCTTATTTTGATATGGATAAATTTATCTTGCACATTACTTCCTGCATTATGCATCCACTAACTTGGAGGAGCTGCAAACAGGTAAGGAAGCAGGCAGCATGGAGATAAGAGTGCTCCAGATGATAATTTTTGCAAGGCTGCAAAAGTATCATGAAACTCAGTGCACGTGCGCTGTGTGGGGAGTGGGAGACAGAGAGGAGGCAATAGCTTTAAGTCCCTTCCATCCTGCCCAATAAATCTGTGTCTGACAGATCCCCACAGGCCTATACATCATTTTCTTTTTCTTTAATTAGGAGACCAGCTGCAACTCCTTTGCCTGAGCCCAGCGAAGCTTCCCATGCTCCTTCTATAAGTTTGTCCAAGAAATAGTGCTAACAAGCAAAGAAACTGAATACAAAATTTAGCATGTGACAAACTCTTCCATGTGTGACCTCTGTACCAGGCAACCTGAAAATCTACATCAGACTGGCTTTCTGCACAAGGTAAAAAAAGAATGGATCTGGACAGTCTGTGAACTTTATTTCCCACCCAGTCTTTCCCATTTTCCCATATCTCCACACATTATGTACCATTTCTGCACAATCTGAATGAACAAGAAGCACAGATTCCACAATAAGTATGTGCCATCTACAGTGGGGTAGTTCCATGTTTAATTCTTATGAAGTTGCATTTAGCTAAATATTTACTGGAGGGAAGCACACTGCCCCAGTGAATATTTTTGAGAACTCAATCCCAGATGCAGGGAGAGGCCAGTGTCACAACTTACTTCTGGTTCAATATATCCAAGATAATGAAATACAGCTTCCCACAATCCATTCTCTTCCTCTTTCCTCCAAGAGAAAAATAACTCTTTCAGAAATTTGCTGTCTGTCTTAGGACTGGAAGCCACAATTATCTGCAAGAAGCTGAAAATCCAGACCAAATCCAAATGGTGCATGCCAGTCTGTTACCAGTGAGCTGAGGAAGAGAGAAGCTTTAACTGCTGCATCCTGTGTATTGCCCATCCGCTGCTGCGCCTCTTTCCCCCAGAAATAAAATTTTGAAAAATAAATAATCAGGAAACAAAATCATTCCCCAGCAGGCACTGCATTTCTGTGCTATACAGGCACCTGAGGTGCAGATCTGATTGAAGCTTGTGAGCTCAGGTTACCCTCGAAGCTTGGCATCCTTTGAATTTTCTTCTTTCAGAGAAAGGTAAGGAAAACAAGGGGCTGCTGCCACTGTCTGGAAACCTCCCCAGCCTGACTGCTACCCCCTCCACTTCTGCTCTGCTCTAGTGGCACTGGAAGCAAGATGTATCCATCCAAATCTATCCGCTTTGGAAAGCAACAGTGGGGATGCTCCTAAATCCATTTCAAAGCTTATTTCACAGTAAGTCTGTATAGCTTCCTGGAGAGGCTGCATATTTTATCATCAGCTTAACTCTGAAAATACCAGACAGTTCTGAGGCAGCTTTTTTAGCAGGACAGTGAGCTGGCAATGAAACTGGAACAGCTGAAATCATCACTCTCGCCTGCTCTCATTCTGAGTCCCACATCCCATTTCCTCATCCTATCTTCAATCTCTGTGTCCCCAGTGTGCTCATCACGGAACAGCAGTCAATATTAAATGCAGAGCCTCTTCAAATGTAATCAGATAGATAATAATGGGTGGCATTATAAATTAATCTAGAGAAAGCCGTTCAGAAGGACAGTGGAAGAAAAAAAATGTGCAGTAAACAACCTTTGATTCACCTTAGCCTTTCAAGATAGTGATCATACTGGATGCTAGTTTTTACAGGACACAGTGGGGGGAGATCATGCTCTACACTCCTACAGACTGGTTTGATGTTCTGCTGTCACAGTGATAGCCTCAGTAGCCAGAATGAGTCAAAGAAAAAAATAAAAGAAAGGACTGCTGGGAATGACAAGTCTCTCAAGACGGTAGGGAGCAGATTAGGCTGTTACCAAGTAAAGTGCACTTAAAACCAGTTCATGCTATGATGCTTTGTTCTCTCCTATAACAGGATACGGCAGGTCACAGTTTTGCTGTAGACTTGTAAAGGGTCTTTCTAGGTTTCTTGAGAGACGCTTTAGCCTCTCCCAGAGCACCACAGCAGGATGGAGAAATAGTGTTGCTGTGTTCCCCCGGAAGGTGCATGCTCAGCGCTGGGGCACAGGAGTACCCAAAGGCGTGGGCAGGTTGGACCAGACTCTGCAGCTGCTGGACCCCTCAGGCTCCTAGATGGGCAATGGCCGTGTGGCAAAGCCGGTGCCTGCTGGAACTGTCACGATGTGCCAAAAGGGAAGGCCACCACATCCAACCACCAGCAGGACTGGCTGCCGGGCATGAGCACACTCACATGGGAGCAGAGGTGGAAGAGGCAGCCGGAGGGCAACAAGGGGCTGGGTGTGCCACAGGAACGTCCTGTCACCACCATCCCACGTGCACCAGGGGTCCAGGAACAAAGGCACCGGCTCCTGGTCTTTCCTGCAAACCCTTAATTCATTACACAGCTCTGGCCCTCCTCAGCTGCACACAGGCAGGGCAGATAACAGGGCAGAACACATTAACAACAGCAGGTCCCTGGGGTGAGATTAGGCTCCACCTATGCCTTAGGGGACATCGGTCCCATCCAAAATTGCCCTGACGTAGTTAGCTGAGAACTTAGATAATCAATTTGGTTTGCTGCTCAGACTGTCCTCTGCTCCCAGTTATTCATCAGTGCCCCACTTAATTCACCATAAAGGAATTCCTGAGGAACTGCCCTGCCGTCAGGAAGGCTCTGTTTATTCAAAGGAAAGACCAAAAGTGCCAATAATTGAATGATTTCACTTGGCATCGACTGCCTAATTTAAGCAGATTTCTTTAGCAGAGAAACAGCTTTGGGGGGAGAAAAAAAAGAAAAAAAAAAAAGGAAAAAAAAGAAGACGAATTAAGATCAAGAATAATGAAGTTTTTTGTTAATCAGCCACCAGAAAACAGGCTCCAAAGCTACAAAGACCACATGCAGTAAGTACCATGCTTTGCTGTGGACTCACTGGTGTTCCTGCAGAAAATACATGCTGCAGCAAGAGGAACCTTCACGAGGTCAGTACTGCTGGTCCCCTTTGGCTTCACAGTTTATACTATGTTCCTGGAGAGCTGGGGATGACCAGTGGAGAAACTGGTTCCTGTCCATATCTTTGATTAAACTTCTGCTATTTTCCCTTATTTTCAAATTTTAACCTGGGGCCCTTCCTGTCACAAAATTTCTGAAATATATTGGCTGATACTGGCAGAATACAAATTGTTACAAAAACAGCACATGCATTCACAATCATATTGTCTTTTTAATGTATTATAACAGTATAACGATATATCCTTTCCCAGCATTTTCTATTCCACCATAAGCAACCACTCTACACTTCAAAAATATCAGCTGCTATAAGGCAAATAAACTGTTGATGCTTGCAAATGGTATCAGAACTCAATATTTGCAGAGCTGACGTATAACATGTTAAATAGAGTTTTCATCGCTCTACTTGGATGATTTCTGTTTAACCTTTTTATTCTCTCTTCAGAAACTCAGAAGGAGAGTGATGGAGGAAACTTGTAGAAGAGCTGCAGAAAGAAAGGTGTACATTTAAAGTATCTCAACTCTAACTCAGTGATTACAGTACAAACTTAGCATTTTATTTCTCAAAAACATAACACAGGACAATATGAAACTGAAACTAAATAAGAGGACATTAGATACAACTGGAAGCATAGCCCACAAGTTTTGCAGCATAATGATCTCTCTGATATCTTTGTCTTTCTTGCAAAGTCACATTAAAACATAGGTTGAATAGACACAAATAGATATCCTCTAACACAGACACCTGGCTTTTTTATATCACTGAGTATAGCATTTGTCACTAGTCACAGCTCTAAAAAAGCATCACTGTAAGAATCCTTTTCAAGAAATCCTTCTACAACATGTTGTTCCTGGCTTGCAACATGTACTTAATGTCAGAGATGCAAAATAATCTTTTCCAAATTATTTGCATGAAAGCTTCACACTCTATCAATTAAAGCAGGAAATTGGATGTTTAAGAAAAAGCCCACATTCTGATTTTCCTCTGCTATTAATACACCCAGATTCACCCCATGCTGTGTTTATTATTAGAATCCTTTGCAGAAACACTGGCTGGTTAATAATCATCTACATCTGCCACAATATCCCATTTATGCTTCAGCCTACATCCTTCCATTGTTTTATTAGCTACCTTCAATAAAAGATTGTCAGAATTATATCCTCTTTGTTTGCAGGAATAATCTGAGGATGAAAGAGGAGAAAATAAAAGCAGAAAGGTGACACTCATTTGTAGCACAACTGGGATGGCAAATAAAGATTTTTAAAGGTCTCGTGCATTGTTCAACCACTAAAGCAATGTGTTTATTAACTAGAATTTACAGCCTAGACCACCCCCTGAGTTTTTAAGGGTTTGACCTGACCAACCCCAGGTGGTTTGCCCTTTCTCAGGGTTCATCCCAGGAGCGAAGTCCTGAGACCCTGGTGGCAGAGGGCACAGCTGTGTCACCCCGAGACCAAGCAGCAGTGCCGGCTGCATCCCCAGTGACTGGCAGGGACCCGAGGCAGCAGGTCTCTGCAGGGCCCTAATCCAAACTCTGCCCTGGGGCTACCACTGTATAACCCATGATGACACAGCTACGGAGCCTGCAACAGGCACTGAGACCAGAAACCTCTGCAGATGTTTGCAGGTAAATGCACAACTTGGTTCATGATCAGTGTCACAAAAAACACTCTTCTGCTGAATTCTTAAGTGAAACAGAAAAAGAAGTTAGAGGTCTCTGTATTTCCACAGATTGAAATAAATTGGTGGGATAAAAATGCAATCTGTTACTTTGACACGAAAAAGGGGTGAGAAATGGACAATGCACATTTTACAGGCAACAGAGAACTAGGATCACATTTATAGCTGGGTCAGTTTCCAAACTGATTTGCCCCACTGCAATTCTTGTTTTGATATTTTAAAAACCACGCACTACCAACTTCTTACCAGAGGTAACACGTCCTCCCCTGATCACCCTGGGCCTGGGGGGTGCCCTGGTGGGCTGAGGAAAGCCCAGAAAGACTGAAGGGGAGCATGTAGGCACAAGGCTAGACAGCCTTCAGCTGAAAACCTGCCACAACCTTTGCAAGGACAAAATCCCCTCATGCCTATGTTGCAGGGACTCCTGCTCCCCACCTTGGGGAGGGGTTGGTTCTTGTCTTGCTGATGTCCAAGGGAGCAAAGAGGCTGGGGTGCTCTGCTCTAAGGCAGACTGGGCTGACAGATAATGTTACCCACCACAAAATGCTAAAAGAGAACAATTAGTGCTATTGAGAATTAACGAGTAGCAATGGTAACAGAGGTAATGTTACCAGTTGTATGCCCTCCTTTAAGCAGCCAGACTGTAGAGTTAACCAGAGGCAAAACACATTCCCAGCTGCCAGGTGAGAAGCAGAAGAAAAATGTTCTTTGAATACATACAACAGGCATCTAAGGGAGATCCACAGTCTTCTGGAAACTTGCTGCTGAAATTACTCAACTGATCTCGCTAGCTTTTGATGGGTCCCTGCTGCATATTGAGGCATTTGATGCACCCAAAAGCACTAAAAGGAAAGAAAACCACAACAATGTGCCAAGTATTAATCTGACCCTTCATTTGTGAGCAAGATAAACACTGGGTCCACTCAAACTGCCTCATGATTTGTTTTGCCATTGGAAAAGACAAGCTCTACTTCAGTTAAATTTGCCTGAGTGCTTTAACTAATCAAGTCTTACAGATAAACATTTGCCTAAGTCAGAAGAAAGCATGACAACAAAACAGCAGGGTGCGGACCAGGAGAAATATCTGCGAAGTACAAATAATATATGAAAGAAAACAGCATATTCTGTGCTGGGGCGGAATTGCCATTTTCCCCAGTTGGTGTGGGATGCAGCCCACCCAGTCAAGCCTTGCACTGAGCAGTGAAGGTGGTGGCATTGCCTAATTAAAGGGTACTAAGAACAGATTGAGTTCTCGTCCCTAAGCGGAACTAGAAGAACACACTGCCTGAAGCTGACTTTTGAGTAGGTCCACAGAAAGGGCAACAGCACCTTGTGTGTTGCCTGCAAGAAAAAAAAAGCAATCACTAAAACACCTTTGCCCGCATACTTGAGAAACAGAGGAAGAACTGAGGAGGAGACAGAGGAGATGAAGTAGGAGAAAAGAGACTGTGGGTGTGACCTGCGACCCAGCAGGGAAGGACACACACAGTCAGCCGTACCTCAGGACCTTGGTGGCACCAAGCCCTGTGCCTGGCACAGCACCCACCTGCTGCTCCCTTGGGACCACACAGCTGTGCTCCTGCTGTATGTTCACTTCTGGCAACAGGAGTCCATGTTCACTTCTGGCAGCATCACAAGCTATACCACTAAGAATAAAACTACTTTTTGTTCACTCCTTAATTATGTGTGCAACAATGTTCAAGTCCAATTTCCATCAAAACTTAGATGTTTCTAAAACAAAGATGTTTCATGCTGTTCCCCACCCCTCCTCCTCTCTGTTCCTCTGCAGTCTGATTGAGCAGCCCCAGAGCAGGAGGACCGTGGTTCCCAGTGATCAGGAGCCAGGCCAATTCGAGGAACAGGCAGCAACCTCCAAGCCAAGGATGGCCACCAGCTGTACACTGGGTACAGCCACAGCCACTTTTGCACTATTACATGAACCCAAGAGCTGACTTTCGCAAAGGAAAGCAGAAGTTATTGGTGTACTCCCCAGGCTGGGCCTAGAAGCAACAGAGCCACAGCAGCAGATATCCAACTCCCGACTGCAGCAAACTGCAAGCATGAAGCCTGTCAGAACACTCAGAAGCCAGGATTGCTCCTCTACACCTTTTTACCCCTCCAGCATTTCTGCACCATGGGGGTGGCCCAGCAGCCCACCCAGGCTTCTGTACAAGCTGCACAAAAACATCCTGGGAACTGCACTATAAACCAGACAGTCTGTGAAAAACAAGAGCTGAAGACTTACTACCCCACCAAGCAAATACTGTACCTCTGAGCAGCCTAACTACATCATTTAATCCTGCGCTAGGATCTTACGAGGTAAGGAGAAAGACATCCTGCAACAGTTAAAGCTACCACTTTGATCAGCACTTCACAGAAGTAAACTATAAAGCCACATCATCTGTTCAGACTCGTGATGTCCTTGTCCTTGTCAGTTTCCAAACAATTCAGAAGAAACATCCAGTTCCCGCATGCCTGCTCAAATATGCAGCTGCAGCAGGCAGCAGAGGCTGCCTTGCACACAGCCACTTCTGGGCAGGCAAATGAGAAAATATCAGTGTCCTGGAACAACCACCCACATTCTGGGTTTAGATTAATTTCATTTTAAAGGACTTAGATTTGAGAAACCATTGTTACGGAAGTGGAAAACACAAATGAAATAATAATGACTTGCTAAAAATCCTGCCTATGAGGGAAGCAGCACCTGCCTTCATACACCAGATTCAATACCACTGTTTTGCATCTTTGATTACGTTAACCTTCTCCAACATCAAACTGAAAAGAATATTACTTAATCTGTCCAGGAGGGGTTGTTAAGAGGGTTTGATTAACAATTAGGTCTGACAAGTCCAGCCAGATAACTGGACAAGACCATCTCTTGTAAATACAACAGGTAAGCCCTTCTCTGTGACAGCATTAGTTCGATAGACATAACATATTCTGCAAATAAAATACAACTCATAAGTCACACTGTGTTCACATTCATACTGTAATTCATCTTAAATATCTCTATCATAGTTCATGCAGTCTATCAAGAGGCATCTCGGCAGAAGTGTGATTCACAACTTCACAGGAATGCTGGGGGAAGGTTTTTGCTATCACTGTGAATGTTAATAATTGTATTGCTACTGAGAATAACTTGGAGGAAGGCAGTGCATAGTAATACTAGACAAGTTTTCTGCATCTAAAAAAGGGAATGATTTCCTCTTTTGAGTCCACCACAAATGTATGAACCTTCTGGATCAGTTCTAGTTGGTCTACACTATGTGCAGACTTATGTTTGCTGCTAACACATCAACAAGCTGCTATGGTCTATAAAAACAACCCATTGGAAGATGACACCTTGGTAATTTTCAAACTTCTTAAAGAAAAAAAAAAACTATCTTAACCAAAAGCTTTGATTAAACTCTACTGGTTAAGCCCTGTAACAAGTACAGAGTGATAGATCATAGAAAACAAAAGCAAAAACATCATAGAGAAAATTAAAGCTTAAAAACACCCCAAACCCACTACATCTTAGCACCATTTCTGTGCTGTCCCTGTGTCAGACAAATGCTTTGCAGCCCTTCACACACCAGAACGATGGCTCCCGAAGTGACGGAAATGGCACTCTCCAAGAATTTCAGCAACATTAGTAGTGCACCGTTTCCTGAAACCGCTACAAGCCATAAACAACCATGAGAAGTCAGCCTGAGATCATTTTGACTCCATCTGTGCAGCAACTAATTGGTGCCCGAGAGCCAGTACTCACTCCTACTCAGAGACAGCAGCTCTGCCACACAACCCAAACCTTGCCAAAGCACTGCCTGGATGCACCCACTGGATGGCTCCTCTGCACTGGGCACCTCCAGCGACAGGCAAGGAAAGGGTGGGATTCATATTCTCTCATCAGAGCTAACTTGGTAATTTAACCAGTACTCCAATTCCTCCTGCAGTTAGTGAAATGACCCGGGCATTTGAGAGACTAATTCATCCCCTTTTAAATAAGTGTCAAGAGATAGCAGGCTGCTCATATACACTGTTCTATTCTTGCAGTCAGAATATGTGCACGCCTCCTCTCTTGCCATGAAAACATGAGATGCAATCTATTCTGCATGATTGTTTCAGGTTTGTTTTGTTTGTTTTGTTTTTTATCCAAATAACATACTGACATTTTCAACTGCTACTTTTCCTGAAAATAAGCCTTTCCTCTTTAGTGACAAGCTGCACATCTTGCAGTAATTGAAAAAAGGACAGCACCAGATAAGTGCATCCTGTCTGCCTTGAAATAAGTCTGCTACTTCCTTTTCCAAGAAGATAAGAAACATCTGCATATGTGGAGGCCCTCCCTCCTCGTTATTGGTTATAGGTGTTTTCCCCGCCCCACAAACTGTGGTTGTCCCATGATTCCTGGGTCTTCGGGGTACAGTCGGAAGAGAGTTTGTGCCTGACCTGGCTGCCACGTGCTAGTCTGTCTCTCTCCTGGCTGCCATGCGGTCAGAGAAATAAAACATCCATGAATATCTACCAAAAATATTGTTCCTGATTCTTTCTACAGTCAAAGCTGTCTTCAGGGAAGGGTGCAGGCCATAACCGGACTGCAACATGCATACAGGCATTACTACACAAAAGCTACCTCTCTGTAAGGAAAAGCCTGATTGAAAATTCAAATAATGTCTATACCTCATGGACATAACCTGGTGTAGCAATTCAGGTAGGTATGCTACAGCCTGAGCAACGAGGGGGTGCCATTGAGCTGTCCAAATTACATACAAGAGATGTCTCTCATTCAAAGAGACAAATCTCACAGTTACCTTTTCCTCACCAAGTAATTATGAAACAAACTACACCATATATTGATTTTCTTTCCTATGTTTCCCGTATTCTTCTTCTAGCTATTTTCCATCACCTCTCCTCTTCCTATCTTCCATTATTCTCACATCAACATCACAAATTTTATCTGCTATACAACTATTCCTCACCCCCATTCTCCCCTCCTGCAGATGTGTCTCTTCTTCAACACAAAGCTGCTTCCTCTGGTTCGTGCAAGCCACCCCACCCCACTCCCCAGCTCCCTGTTCCTGCTCTGACTGCAGCCCAATAATGAGTCCCCAAAACCCATCCAGGTACCCATGTGAGTCAGGTCAGGTCACGCCCCACTTGGTTCACTTGCAGTAGCTTTCTGCTGCAGGCACTGTTTTGAAGCTGGATGTTCAGGAACGTGAGCTGCAAGTGGAGTTAGATCCTGTCAAAGCAGAACAGCTCTGTCACACACGCCCAGCCACCACACTTGCCTAGCTCTCCCCAGTCCCTTATCTCACTGCATCACCCTCACACTCCGTGTGACATGCCTTAGGAGATGGGTAGTGTTGTCTGCTACAGCTGCCTGCTACCAGTGTCCCAGGCGAGGAGAGCTGAGCATGCCCTGGGTCCGTGCCTGCAAGACAGACAGATGGCCATGCTGCCATGCTGCGGGTTTACGTGGGCTTTCTCCCACTCACCTCCAAGTTCCTCTGCCCATCCTGACTAGCGGAGCATGGACTTCTGCTACATTTCTTTATTCCACCCATGCTGTGGCATCAAAACTAGCTTGAAGCAGTCTTTGAACAGGTTTTCTTTCACTGTAACAGTTTAACAAAGAAAACAAAATGCAGCAGTAAATACAAAGTAGTTATTACAAAGTTATTCACGGATGCTCTGAAATCAATCAATCAGTATCAGTTTTCCCCTGCAACAAAGTTACTTGTAGCTAGCTGCTTCCCCACTACAGAAAGTTTCCTTGGCTAAATGCACTCGTGACACCCAAGTTGATGAGTGTTTGTCACCTTGAAAATAGAGAGGACAAGTACGAACACATCCTAACCACCAGCTGAGAGGAGCAGAAGAACTCGGGAGGTGATGCAAAGCATCATGCAACGGTGTCATACAGGAGAACAGAGCAAGGTGCTGCCTGCCTGGCCCTGCCTGAACCCCTTGCACCAGACCCTTCTGCAACCACTTCAAGGATTTGAACTTGAGAGAAGGCCACAGCCAGGTCTGTTTCTAAGGACGTTAAGAGTAGTTCACTCAGAAGACAACTCTTTGTGTATTTGGGCACCCCACCTGCCAAAGAGGGTTATCTTCCCACCAGCCCAACCCGTCCAACAGGCGCTCCAGCAGATGCCAGCACCAGAGAGGCAAACCTGGGAGGGAACCCCTTTCCTGCAGATGCTCCAGTGGCTCCTGGCTGCTATCTGGTGACCCAGGCAGGCCCTGGCACTGGCTGCAGCTCCAACAGGAGCCCCACCCGGGACCACTGCTGCTCCCTGACACAGCTGATACTGCACAGCCTGTCTCCAAGTGCTCCATTATCTTAACCAGAAATGTCAGAATGCATTTTCATGTGGAAACCCTCCAGCAGCACTACCTCCAAAAGCCACGCTCTCCTCCTTAAAAGTGCAAGGCGGGAGATTTGATTTGTAGAAGTCGGGTACAGAAACATAAGACCCATCAACCAATTAAACAGGTGATGTATTACAACTTTTTGTAACTGCATTCATTTACCATCTTCCTTTCTTTAGCCAGCAATATCCCCACTGTGTATTTACATATTAAGTTGCTGATTTTTGGTGATAAGCTCCTCTGAACATGTGACACACTCTTGATCTTTACCAGAAAAAAACAACAGCTCCATCCTGTATATTTCATATTGGTCCAGCTGTGAAGCAAAACAAAGCCCCCATTTTTATATCTGGCTGAAAAGTATCCCTTACAAATAGGTCACAGAATAAAACATAATGACAACAGCAGGTACAAAAAAAAAAAGAGTTTTGAGAGTGGCTCAAACAGTTTCCTTAAATAAGCAGTAATTAATTTACATTTCTTCTCCATATGCAAATCATTATCTTTTTGTTGTTAGTTTTATTTTTTCCTATTAGTGTATTTTTTTTTTTCAAGGTACACATGAGGAAAGTAGGAATGACACTACAACTAAAAAGATATAGCCACTAAACAGTATGAGTCAGCAATTCTTAAAGAAAACTAAAATAATCTTTCATTTGTTAAAATGTTCAAATACAATCATTCTTTCATCAATATTGTTAGAACTTTTATGGAACTACTTTGTTCAGTAATTTTAAAAGAAGACATAGACAATTTGAAGAAATAAAAAAGGAAGGACTAACCTCTTCGGAAAAAGAGAACAAAAGTAGAATGCAGAATATTCTTTCAGTATATAAAAGGCTTGTATAAAGAGATTTTGGATCAGCTCTTGGCCAGCCTCATCAAGAAGACATGAGAAATAAATCAGCTTGATTTTCAGTGAGAAACTTTTGTAAAGATGTCAAGGAAAGCTTTCTAAGTATAAGGACAGCCAAGGCCAAGCTACTGTAGGAAGGTTGCACATACAGACAAATTAGCAAAAAACAGCAATGTGGGAGGAAAATGACCTTATTATCCCTTGCAATGGTGCTAAAAGCCTCCAGTAACTGACTGTGCCAAAATGAAACAAAAAATGATTGTTGCAAGTGTCAGCAGGTTGGATTAATTTTTACATGAAATAGGCAAAAGCAATATTTTCCATATAAATAATGCAGTTTAAAACTAATGGCTTTGAAACTTTTTAATATTGTATTTGCTTTAAAATAGCCTTCTCAGATTTAGATTACGTTTCGGGAAAATTCACAGTATAAATTTTCCATACGCTCCTTGCAGAAGTGTTTGGAATGAACATCCACTAGCTGACAGTACAGTTGTGCATTTATATATGAACTGATCTTCATGACAAAGACAGTTTTCTTAGGACATTTTGTTACTTCTTGCCAAAAACTAAGCTACCACTTCACAGTGTAACACTCTTTTCTTTCCACAGTCTAGACAGAAGCAGTGACTCTGTAACTAAGGTTTCCAAATCCTTCCAGTTATAAAACCTCGGTATTAAAATTTCACATTTTAACTAATGGAACGTCCAGGACTGTTAATAACCCCAACTGTTTGTTGCAGGAGGTGACACTCAGCCATTCAATCAGATTGGCATCTCTGTCCCAGGAGGGCAGATCTCCCTCAAAGTTTCCAAGGTCATGGGGAGAAAGAAAACAAAAAAGCAGTGGATGAGTGCTGACCCAGATCCCTTTGATGGTGGTAAAATCCCCACAGTGTTCAGTGATGCCAAGACTTTGTCTAGGGAAATTATTAGTTTTCTGCTATGGTAACTAGTTAAAAAATCAGGCTGTTCACTGCAGAATGCCACCTGCTACTGCCTGGCAAAGTACATGCAAACACAGGGCACATTATCATACGAACTGGGAGTTTTCATTTGCAAACCCAGAAGTGCTGTGCTGAAGTGGTATCCTTATCCCCAGTCAAAGTCGGGGGAAAGACAAGGAGAAGAGAGATTGGGTGCATAGACAAGAGAGCTTCTCCAGGCAGAATGATGGCCAAGGGGTGGATGGAGCTCAGCTCCCCCAAGCACTATTGCTGCATCTTCTCCTATAGGCTGCATAACTAATGTAGCAGAAAAGGATTTCATGTGGTGCATTGTCTGTCAAAACACACACAGAAAAGCAGAAGCTGATAAAGTACCATATATTGCTAATTTCATCACAATCTGCTTGTGAACTTGCAAGGGGACACAGTGGGCCAGGCTCACTGGTCCAGTTAGGAGAACCAGCCTCCAGCACTGACCAACAGCAGCAGAAGCAAAACAAGGTTTGGGGGGAATTGCAGAAATACAGCAGTCATGAAGCGGTCTATCTATACCAAAGGTTTCTTGTTTGCCTGTTTGTTTTTAACAAAAGTATGAGAAATAATGTTTCCTTAGAAGGAAAAAAATTTGGTCACACAATCTGCGTTATTCAGGAAATCAAACTAGATGAGCACAGGGAACCCTTCTGGCCTCACAATATATTAACTTCTAAAATATTGTCATTCTCTCTGTTTTTCCCCATGAAGTCAAAGGAACTCAGGAAACCCACCCCTCATCTCCTGGATTTTACTATACATCTTTCTTTACTGATTCTACAAAAGTCTTGGAAGTCAAATATCTTTTCATTTCCAGCTTCTGGGAATAATCAAAACTTTGTTCAACACTATGGCTTTTATTCCAACACACATAAATATCTTCTTGACTTGCACAAAACCTGAAACCACTTTAATCAATCAGCTATATATAGTCTGGATAAATACTGAGTCTGAGACACTTGGGTATACAGCCAATCCTGTGCTATTTGCTAATACTTTGATCTAATTTCACATTATTTTAAGAAGAAATGAAAAATATTCTGGTGAGGACAAAGGCAACAGTAAAGCAATTACAGCATGTAAAAGCTAGAGAATATGTACATCAGCTAAAAATTCAACTTGTTCCAAAAGCATTCCAAAAGACAGAAATACATTGAGAGTTATCACAAAATAAGACACAAATGTCCCTAAAATTGTTATTTTGTTACTCCCACAGGAATTCACTCTTGTTTTTCCAGAAACCTACCACTATATAAAGTATATTTAATAGCATTAGTAGACAGCACTATAGTCTCATTGCGTGTATAACGCACTGCTCCATTTTCTATGGAAGCATTATGGCACAGGTGATTTATATCTGTGCAACAGAAAGGGCTATTCTGTAGAAATATCACAGGAAATGACACACGGGAAATAAACCAACACAGACATCTTACAATCATTTCCTAAGCTCTAGCACAGCAATCTGCTGAGGTCCTGAAACAACCCAGATGCTGCTGACGCAAAGAGTGAACAAGCACCAAAAAGGCTTCCCTCTTCCCAGGCTTCTGGGTCTCAAGAGGAGAAAAGGATGAATGAGGCCGCAAGGTATGGAATAGTTGGTTATTTGCGACCTGGAAATATGCTTTATTGGGTACTAGCTGCTCAGTCCTGTCATGGTTCATCTATGGTGGGTATGGACAGATGGCGGGGACCTGCAACGGCTGTGAAAACAAGAAAACTGAAGATTAATATGTGGTGAAGGCTCAAGTACTGGCTGGGGAAAAGAAGGCCATATCGAAGCAAAGTTGCAGTAAGCCTCATGCCAAAGCTTTCTCTTCTTCCTCCTTCATGATAGGGGGCTTATCAGAAAAATGAAAATAGACTTTTTAGCAGGTCCTGCAGTGACAGGACAAGGAGTAGCAGTTTTAACCTAAAGAACAGCAGATTCAGACTAGATATAAGGAAGAAATTTCCTACAATGAGGTTGGTGAAATACTGGATTGCCCAGAGACATGGCAGATGCCCCATCCCTGGCAACATTCAAGGCCGGGCTTGGACGGAGCTCTGAGCAACTTGATCTAGTTGAGGATGTCCCTGCTCATTGCAGCAGGGTGGATTTTAAGGGTGATCTTCAAAGGCCTCTTCCAACCCAAACATTTCCACCATTCTGTGATTCTATGAACTAACCCTAGCACAATTCACATAACATCCTGTTAGCATGTGTTATTCTGCTAAGGCTCAAAAGCATCTGTTCCCTTCCCACACACTCCAACTGTGTCAGGTAATGGATAGAGTAAAAATTCAGTTCCTGTCCTCAAGAGCACTTATTAATTCAGATTACAGAAAGATATCAACAGATGCAAAGAAATAATTGTGTTTCAGTCAGGTTTGCCAACGTGCAACAGAAGACCACATCCTGGAAACCAGATGAACTCAATAACATTTTAACATGAATTTTATTAAGGAATGCTAGGACATATCTCATGTGGGTTTAACTGAATACACAGTATAGAAAACTGCTTCTCATCCGAGTAAATTTTACCAGTTAAAAGTAGTCAGAAAATTAAGAAATAGCTCAGCATACTGTTACATTATTATTTTATACTCTAATGTTCCAACCCATCCTTAATGATACAGACTTTTAATGGAAAGTAATATAGATGAAAGCCACATATGCAGATCTCTATACAATATATTAAAAAATATATCTGACATTGGTGTCATAGCTAAGAATCTATGAGGCATCCGTAGACTATTACTTTCTGTGGAAAATAGAGCAGAACTACTCTATACTAATTTGAATACACAGGAGTCTACACAAGCAGATTACACTGACTTGAAACGTAATTATTTCTTGTAACTCTTTTTCTTATCCACTAGAGGAATTAGCAGGGCTGGTTCAAGACCGCAATCAGGAGAACACCTATATCATTCCACAACGTATTTTTTTTTTAGACAGATGTTTTCCTCAAAATTTTTCATGTCCAATTTTACCATTAAGTACAGTGAAGTCACATAGCTAGTGAAATAGCTTAAAGCATGTCAGCTAAGCAGAAAATAAGTAATACTTGCTTTATGACTGTGTAACTTAAAAGTCAAGATAATGTCAATTTTTCTCTTAAGTTAAAGTTAGTCTGCCAGTAAAAACACCCTTTCCTGTAGACAAAAAAATCAAAGGAAGTTTTGAGAAAAATTTGAGAAAAAAAATTTGCTGTAATTACATAAAACTTCCCACTGCAAAAATAAATATGATTTTCTTAAGGTAACTGAAGAAAGATACGTAATACTTACATTCTTGCCTACAAATCAAGGAATTGCAAAATACAAAGATGCTGTATTAAGGCTCAAACAACCTCAAAACACTATAAGTGAAATCCTGGTCCCATTAAAGCTGGTGTCAAACTTCGTGCTAACATCAACAGCAACAGAATTTCATCTATTGTGCCAACTCAGAAAGCAGAAAAGGCTTTGAGATGGAAAACTAAAGCAATAAATAAGATTGCTTTAATCACTACTTCTGATCTCTTTGACCATGCAATTTCTGCCCCTCCCCCTGCTATGCCAACAAGCTGAAGGTTCAGTGCTTGGGTAGTTGATTTATCACTCCCTGTGACAAAGTTTTGCACATTGCCCTTCCCACTGTTTCATGACCAGCAAAACACAACACAGCAGCTCTTGCACCAGTTGTATTTTAATAGTGCAGGAAAAGATCTGCAACATTAAAACACAGCTTTGCAGCGACTCAGTCAAGAGTACTGCACTTCCTAAAACAGGGGTGGGTTTGGTGGTTTTTCGTTTGGTTGGTTGTTTTTGGGTGTTTTTTTTTAAGGTTTGAGGTAGGTTCCTCAGTGATCAGTGTGCAAGGGATCTTGCAGGAGAGTGGGTGGCACCATTTGGCTCTGGTCCCAAGTCAAAGCGTGTTTTGCAACTATATTGTCACCTCTCCAGATATGCTGCGGAGACTTCAAAGGAACAGCATTTCTGGAAATCACATGGCTCGATAAGTCCAACAGGAGAAATATACCTAAAGGCCAAATATCTTTCATAAGATACTGGACTCCAATGGCAGCTGTTATTTATACACAAACTACCCACTCTGAGCAACCTAAACGGCAGCTGTATCCGTGTATGAAGAGCAGAGCTTTCACGCAAGGCCTCGATGAATAAATTGAGGCAACATTTACTGGCCCAGCCACCTGAAAACCAGCTTCTGCAGGACTGTAGGAATATCTACCAGATTAGCATCACTACAGGGAATTGCAGTGAACTCCAGTACTAGTGAACTATTATGCATTAGGTTTTCCTTAAAAAAAAAAAAAAGTATTTTAAATTATGTTTATAAAAACTTCATATTTGGCACACCTGTTCCGATCAATTCCATCAATGATTATTGTTTCAATGCCAAGAACAGGCAGACAGAACAGTGATTAAAATTTCAGTTCACACAAATGCATGCAACATTTGCACTGGACTAAGCACCAAGTTTGCTTGCAACAGGAAATACAAAGAGGCAACATTTTCTTAAATGTTATCCTTTAGAGCAATGATATCCCAAAATTTTCTCTTTAATATTGTCCACAATGCTCTTATAAGACATCTAAGCTGTGCAAGGCACAAGCATACAAAGAAGAAATACTGACTCGGTTTTAAAGTGAGGATTCTCAACATCCACTACCTGTGATTTTCTTTTCTGGATCTCCACTTTCTGAGAACATTTTGCTATCCTATTTAATATTATCCTGTATTACACAGTCAATGATTTTAAAATGTCATTTTCCAATATGAACTTATAACATGGTTTTGAAGAGACTTCTCTATATGCAAATTCAGCTGAGGATTGTAAGGAATATTTGATGTACATAATTTTAAGAAAACAAAGCAACCTCTCTGATATATCAGGGTAGAAGACACACACCAGTAGAACACACTGTAAGATTTACAGGACACGGGAATAGTGGAGCACAAACGAGAGTCCATTCTCATTCAGGGATGTACATCTCTGAGGAAAGAGCAGCAGCTGTGAGAACATTGAGCAAGGATATCCAGACTGTTGAAGACAGTGTTAAGGCTCAGGTGGGAGAACAAGCATCTATCCAGACTAACAGTGACCTCAGTTAAATGCTTCTCAGAGAAATATAAACACAAATACTCCTTCTGCTCCTGTGCTCACACACAGAGCACCACTCTTTCTGCTGAAGGCCTGGCCATACAGACCAGGAAAACCCTGGGGTAATGCTTACTGTATATCAGCTGCGCTCCCGAATCACACCTTGCCCCTGCCACCTCACGTGACACCAGGGGAGGATGGGCTCTCCAGAATGATGGATGAGCTACATCCCACTGGCTGCAGAGTGAGAGCAGACACACTGCTAATTATCCCAGTGGGGTCACGGGTCAGCACCCTGTGTGCCCCCCTGGGAAGTAGTGTTTCCCTTCCCATGGTACCATAGTCCATGCACCACAGTCCCAACAGCTCCAAGGGGAAACGATGACACTTTGATCCTTTCATCCCAGCACTTTCTCAGCAGTGTCAGCTTAAAGAGGTGTCAAACTGGATACATGTAACAGAGATAGCTGCCCTGCGGATGGAGGGTAGCATCCTTAAACTTTGTCGGGCACGCCTGACATTTAGTGTCATCTTTAGTAAGGCTGGTGATCCTTGCTGATGGTGTAGCTCAGCTGTGGGTGTGCCTGTACACGTGTAGGCCACGGTGCACAAGGTCGTGACAGAGAACACCAAAGAAATGGGGAAAGCAGGGTACAACTCAGAAATAAGGGTAGGCAGGAACTACAGATAGCTGGCTTTGGAGACAGTAATATTACCTTGAAGCCTTTAGGGCCTTATAGATTTCTTACAGGATAATACTGCAAAAAATGCATACACCAGATTGATTTTCTTAGGAAATCAGTTTCTTAGAAAATTACTGAGTTTATCCACTGTTGTCTGTCAATAAGAAATTGTTTCCTGGATACAGAGCTTAACAGCTGGCCACAAGACTTCCATCAGTACACAAATGTTTTCTTCTGCTTCCTCAGCCTGTTTCGAACATTTCCACATGTATACTACACCTGAACAGGCACAGGGGCTTGCCCAAACAGCCACAAAGTTTCTTTCTGCAATGTCCCTACTTCATTTTTATATGAAGGCTGAATGCACACTGTCGGTACCAGCATTATCTGTTACTGAAAGTTTTTAAGATCACTCCATTCCAGTTTTCGTCAAGATACTGGTGGGTCTTCTTCTCACGTTTGATTTGCTTCCTGATCATTCTATCGCAAACTTGGTGGGTTTTTTTCCCTCCTCAGTCTACAAACTTGTTTGGCATTTTCTCATGCAATCAATCACACGAGTAACACTTTCACTAGCAAAGGAGATAAATAACGAGGCCTTGCTTTTAATTCCATTAACCAGGGAACAATTGTTGCAAAACAGCAGAGATGGAGTGCTGCCCCTTTCCAGGCATTCTCTAGGCTGCTAAATCAGGGCAGGGCCTTGCAGGGTATCAATGCCTCCCTCATGAGATTAAGTTTTAATCCAGTGCTATGTCCCAAACATACTTTGCTGTAATACTTCATGAAGTCCAAGCAGTTACTAACACTAACAGAGCCTGCACAACTCTGCCTGTATGGGTGGTTGCTGTAACAAAATTCAGCTACAAAAATGCAGGAACAATCAAACTTGTTACTGTGATTCACAGAGTAATTTCAGGTTGAAAAGCTGAACAGATGGCATTTGTGAGCTTTATTCAATATCTTGGACTTTTTAATTAGATTCCTGTTCATGTCAGTCTGCTGGTTTACAGCAGGAGACCCCAGATTTCAAAGTAACCTTAGGAATCCCATTGCTCTGTCTGATAGAAACCACTATGCCAGGAAACTGCTGCAGGCACAGCTCCTGCTGCTTCCACCACAGGAACTCATCAGCAGGTAATTAAAAGAACCGAATTAAAGGGATAGTCCAAAAATGCAGCTACGCCTTAGCCAAAATGTAAATTAGAGCTTTAATGCACTACACTGCTTTATAATTTTAGGATGCTCTTGGTATGTTTATCATTAGGAATCTGTATGCCATAATTTTCTCCTCCATGCCTTCACGTGATTCTCAAATTCACCTTCTGCCCCTGACAAGCTCACCCTGGGTTTACACTGCTTTTTGGAAAGCTGCATGTGGGCAGAATGAAACAAAATGGAACAAAACATACTGACTGCTAAAAAGCTTAAGAACTTGCAAGGGAATAAACAGTGCATCCCTCCCAAAGCACTGAAATGTGCCAAAAAGCACCAGCAGACTCCAATGGTTGTGGGACCAAATGCCCTGACAGACAGTAGTGTCATTAAATTTTAGAATCAGGTTCAATACTTCCTTTTACCAACACAGATCAAACAAAACCAATCAGAAAAACAAAAAACACCCAAAAAATCCCACAAGCCCCCAACAGATTGACTAATACAGCAAATTAGGACTTTTATGAGTGCTGCAGTGCATAAAATCTCAGTGACACTTTTAACCTATGATAATAAAGAATGGCACGACACATTGCAATAGTAAATCTAATTGTATCAATCAATGGCACAGGTTCACAGCTGTCCTTTTATCAAAATCAGTTAGAAGTTGACTATTTTTGAGTTGTTAGGATTACTTTACCACTTTGAGGACAGAAACTCCAAAATTCAGAAGACCTTCTAGAGCTGTTGTGATCATGTTCAACAGAACACTGACCACACCTCCAAATCCATTTTCATCTTATAATATATCCTGAATGATAAGCTAGTATTACAAATAGCCTGTTTTAGAGAAGAATGGACCTAATACTCTGCTAGCCAAACAACGGCAAATGCAGAGTTTGTGCATATGTAGCATCAGTGCCCTAAATCCCTTGCGTGCAGCAAAACCCTAAATTGTTACAAAATGTAGCAATGCTCCATTTATGCTGTGATTTTAAGAGATGAGAGGGTTACAAAGTAAACTGAATACACGCATACTAATTTTTAAGTGTTTAAATACTGCATAACAATCAGCTCTAATAGTCACCTGCCTGGTATGTATCCATCAGGAAAAAAAAACCCTGTAACTCTGCAACAGATTCCCCATGTTTATTCAGCACAATTTTGCCCCGAAGTATTTTGTCAGGAAAGAAAAGCAATTCTGTCCCAGCATGGAATGAGACTGAATCCCTCTGAAACTGCATCCCTTGCCACTGGGAGTGACTGCATCGGACAAACTCCTGGGGAATGAGAATGAACAGGACGTGTTGAGGTCTACCCATTTTCCTCCCCTGTGATGAGCAAATTGCCCATAGCCCTAAACTTCCTAAAAGGTGGCTTTGTCAGAGTTGTGCAGTGGACTCCTGCTACAAAGTCCAAACAAATCTGGATTTTGTGATAACTAGTAGCATACATGGTGTAGAAGATAGCACCGTATTGACAACAGCATGAAGTTTCTTCTGTTAGTAACAGCAAACAATGCTGAAGCAATTAAAAATAATGAAAAGTTGAATAAATGCTCTCATCACCTGTTTACAAAACATCATGATTAAGTCTTTTAAAATCTCTAAAACAACCCCTTTATTTCAGATGACAAAACTAAACAGGATGGAGGAAACTTGCCCTATCATAAGCTAAGTTGCATCAGGTCTTTCAAACCCTCAAACAAAGCACCTCTCTCTTTCTCTCTCTCTCTCATGTGCCATTCACAACATTTCTAACTACAACAGACAGATATCTGATGATCTCTGGAATTAAACTGCAATGCTCCTCTGTCCTTCAGGTGAGACATAAGGAGCAGGGCACTCTTTCCTGATAATTTTTTGCCTAAGTCTGGAACAATGCACTCTACACCAGAAACTGCTCATCCATTCCCTCTCCTTTGATAAATTTACCACATTATAACATTCTTGCGAGCTAAGTAGAAAAAAGCCTAAACCCCTCCCTCTCCCTGCTAAGCATAGAAAACTGCATCTCTGCTGTTTACAGACTTGGAGGTTTGTCCAGACTGAAGTTTTGTAAATACAACCTATTTTGAAGTCATGAGCATTAAAATTTGGGTTAATGCCTTGAAAGAAACAGTTCACAGAGCCTGCATTTCCCTCTGTGCTGATGCTCTCTATTGGTTGATTCTAAAGCCTCAAAAACACCCAATCAATACAAAACATTAAGATGCAGGGACTAAAACAAATTTTAACCTGGTTTTATCTGGCTCTTGGCCTATAAAGTTTCATAATGCAATTTACCCACTCAGAAATAAACAAACCAACAAAATGAAAACAAACAAACCTCGCATAATTTATTTGCTCTCTAAATGTCTTCTTTCCCTCTGCATCATGAGTGAAAGCATAGAGAGGGGGTGAGGTGTCCTTGCAGCTTCAAGCTGAAAAACTTCTTGCTGGGAATCCCTATTTTCGTAGTGCTGGCAATCTGAAAAACAAAAATTGTTTTGTTAACACTTGTATCCCTAGATACAGAAAATAGAAATAAGGTTTGTTCTGAACCACTGCCAACTACATTAACCTCTCCCAGGAACAAGCCAACATCTCTCATGCAAATAAAGCAGCTAGAAACATCTCCACTCAATTCATACCTCACTTATGCATTCTGCACTGACTGCTCACAGCTAAAAACTTCTTTGTACGTACAAATGGAAAACAGAAACCAGTAAAACAACACATTACAACCATGTGCTTCAAGAAGAGCTGTTGTTAAGCCGTCCAGGTTTCCATCTAGGAAAAACTCAATCAGGAAAGGTGGCTTGCAACGGCCAGCACCATCACAGTCCTTTTCTACAGAGGTGGAACTAACCACAAACTGTGCCTGTACCACAACAGGATTGCCTGTTTCCATGTGTTCATATTTAAAGCTGCTATCAAATCCCAGCCAGGACTTCTGCAAAATATCTGCACATCAGTTACAAAGATCGCCCATGGAAGTTCTCTTGCACCAACCAAGCCAGGCTCTGAAAAGCCAGCCCCTGCTTTTGAGGAAACCGATATGGAGCAACCAGCTGCTCTCTTGTCCACGTTGCCTGAAAATGCTAAGACAGACACCATCCTCGGTGTATGTGCATTGAACAAGTAGAGTGGCTAACTGAGCTCCCAAAAGCTGGCAAGGAGAACTTCATGCTCTACGAAGTCTGTCATTTTCATTCTGCAAAGTGTCAGACTGTATTATAATATTTTCTCTGAAGTTCAAATTGGCACAGCTGATTTTAAACAGCTTCTTCACGGCACACAGCACCTTGTCATAAAAATATCTTGATTTCTACTACAGTTAAGCTGATATACAACAGAATTAAAACTAACACAAGAATCTTATAATATTCATGCTTCCAAAGGCAGTGGAGTTAGAGCAAAGTCCTAAACTGACTTCACTGAAAATAAAGGCCATTCCATTAAAATAAAATGCAAAGAAAATAGCAAATAATACAAGCTGCATAACCACAATACAAAATGGACGAATTAATAGAGGGCCAGCAAAGTAAAAAGCAGTATCAGGCTGCAAGTTACACCCAAGAGGAAACGTGACTAATAAAATGTAACTAATAGAATGTAACTAATAATTCTTTGTTGTTACACAAAAAACTACTTGCTAAGTTCCAAATACAATACACAGACCTGCCTTGCTGGTGGGGAAAAGTGTATATCTATCTACACAGAACATTTAGAGCACAGACCACCAAAGACCTCCTAACCATGGCTGTAAGAGCCACAGAGCCACAGAGCCATGCGCTGCAGGATAAGGCTCCAGGTGCCATGGCACTCAGATAACACTGCCGTGACCCATGTGTCACAGATATCATCTTTCCCGAAGTTCACAGCACTGTTACTGTGCCTAACCTTTATTTTTTGTCATACTTCCTTTTTGTACACAATGGCACAGCATGGATCCACTCCTCAAAGCTACACAGGGCTTCCTTCACCATGGGGTCCAGTTCCTGAGCACCAGCAACTAAGACTCAAAAGACTTGGGCAATAGATTGCTCTCATCTGCAAAATTCCTGAACTAAAAGTGCCCTTTTTCTTCCCATGTTCCCAGCACACTGAAGAGTGCTGCTTGAGCATTTCCTTTTCTGGCTGGAACCACATTTCCAGCTCATCAAAGACATGGCTTCCTCACTAATGGTTTGATAGACATGGAGTGACACCTAGTACAGAGCTGAATGCAACACCCATGTCAGGATATACGTGTAATTTCAAGAATGCAGAGTTAAATTCTGCCCTCATGGGCAAACCTGACCCTCCTGGATTTTTGCTGGTCCATAACTGCAGGAGAATGCAGCTGGCGGTTAGGTGATATACCCAGGGTGACCTTAGAGTACTCAATCATCACAGATTTGTAAACATACCACTAAAACATTTCTATCTGCACTGGAACAGGCAGAAACAAGAACACAACATTCAGAGCAGGCAGATGGTATACTACTTTTGATACAAAAGAACTGATATGGCGAAGTATTATATAAGAGCTCACTACCAGTCAGGTCTTACTTGAGTACTTATTAGGGATTTTGGGGGGTGTTCTGGTGGCATCCTACAACTTTCCGAACCGACTCCAACAGAAAGTCACTTGGCAGAGCCACTGCACTCACACACACACACACACATGCCGGATAGCTTCTTCGACAAATCAATGGCAAAGAGGCAGGAAGGGTCCCTGTGTAGAATTTCCACAGCAGAGGTTTATTTCAGCCCCGCACACGAAGAGTGCCAGGGACAAAAGACCACTGAGAATGGAGGGTCCAAGGTTATATATGGGGGCAGGGAAAGCATCAGGAACCAATGGTCTGAGGGCATGGGGCGGTACATAGGCAGGATTAGGGTCTGGGAGCCAGTGAGGAAAATCTGAGGGAGTGGTGAGGAACAAGGGCCAATGGGAGAGTGGGGAAGGGAGTATTTTCTAGGGAAAGAACAGATAAGGTATAAGGGGGTGGGAAGGCCAACTGGCCAACCAGGGAAGCAGAACTGCGGTACATTTCCATACTGGAACAAAGCATCATGGGAGAGGTCTTTTCTGTTCACCCTAATCTCGAGAGCATTTCTGTCCCTAGGGATGGTCCCATCAACAGACTTTTCTTTGTTTTTTGTGGTAGGGGCCCATTGGCTTCCACAAGGCATGATGCCCTGCTGTGTTTGAAAAACAGTTTCTGGAAATGGTAAAGAGCTGTGTTTTTTGAAGTGTTTCCAGCACTCCCAATTAGTGATCTCTTATGGACATTGCAATGTTCCCTCTCAAGCAGTATGGAATGAAGTTTGCCATGGTGAATATAAACTTCCCAGCAATGTTCTGCCAGATCTGCAATACCTATCTCCCCAGATCTGCACAATCTTGAATAATAAGGCTTAACATAAGAAAAATCTATAGGGTAGAATATTGCTCCATACACACAGATCTTTACACACTTAAGTATCTTTTTCTAGCAGTCTAGGAGGAAACAGGCATCCTATACCAGTGATCTTACAACACGCTTCTCTTTGTCCTTTCCCCAAAATGTCTTTAATACCAACAATTCCCATCAAACTTCTACCGAGGGCAAAGCACTTAGGAAGGAATCAATCTAAAAAAAAAAATCTTTCACGTGTCAAAAAAAAAAAAAAAAAAGTAGTACTTAGAAGAGAAAGAACTGCTATATTAAAGTAATAGTCACATAAACCTCACACATCCCAGGCTGGGATTTTTGCTTCCTGCAAACTAACAAGGACAAAAGTCCTGTGCAATAAGCAAGGCATGTGCAACACCCTGGGCTCTGTCATTTATTTAAGGACACACAGGTAAGCATAGCTGTGAAAATCTTTACAGCATAGATTAGGCAGTATGTGCTATGGTAACAACTTTGGTTTGTCATTCCTCTTGTACTCACATTTTCATTTTCCTTCTGAACAGGGGGGTACACAAAGAAAACCACCACCAAATGGTTAGCAGGCATGGCACTGAAGCCAAGTCCTTAGTACAAAGCTACCACAGGCCCTTCCAGCTCTACTGTAAACAAAGAGTGAATTACACTATACACAAAATAGAAACACTTAAGTCACAGATGTAGTTCCTCAACTGTGATCTGAGAAGGGCTGTACAAACTCAGGGCAGGTGCCATCTGCACGAGCAGGGAGCAAACACTGACTGATGGGTTTTTTGGGATTTTTTGCTGGGTTGCCAGACATCATCATTATAAACTATAGCCCCTGGTTAAAGCCAGTGTACAATGACGAGGTGCTGAGCAACTCAGGAAGACAACTCTACAGACACCTCCATTCCCTTGAGCTGTAGTACACCATCTGTGTCGAAAAGGAGGTATGAGCTGCTACCAAACCTCAACAGGTCTGGCAAGAAGGGAGCGGAGAAGTGACGCTTATTATTCATGTGGTTCCCCTGAGGGTTAGCCACTGGAAGCTAAACCAAGTATATCACAGTGCCCTCCTATAAAATGCACTGCCAACAGATCTACAGGATATACATCCAGATTTTGCCTTGTCAGTCATGAGAGAGAGAGGTTTTAACTTCATCTGTGACATCTATGTTCAACCGGTGAATAGCTCGTGGCAGCTGTTGCAGCTTTCTGCAGCAGTCCACCAGTTTGCTGCACATGGTTTTCTTGGGTTGCCATCCCTCCCCTTTCCCCTAGAGAAATTTGGGGATAGTCTATAGATCAGATGTAATACCATGGAAAGCTGCTCCTGCTTACAGAAAACAAACAACCAAAAAAAAATCCTGCAACTTTTTCAGCCCCGTTGAACAACTCTAATGCACCATGTGTCATACTGGACACAGCAGAGTATATTCACACATTCAGCATATAACCAGCTCCTGGGAGCCCAGGCTGCCCAGTGACACACCAAGCTTCATCTCTGCTCATGGGCAGCAAACCCTCTGGTTCTTGGGAAGGCACCATTGACTGAGCACCTCCATTCAGCCTGTCCACAAAGGCAGGGCCGTGCCACAGCATGCAGCTCTGCCCAGAAGGCAGAAACAATCTGCACAAGGAAAGCTGGACTTCACTTTCCTGTGCTGGGCGTTCATTTCAGGAAATTTCCCATTCCAAAGGCGAGTTTCAGGATCTACCCTAACTGCTCTGTCAGATGCAGATCAGAGCCAAGCAGATATGTATGTCTGGGATGATCCAAAGCATTTCTTTCCCCACCTTTCTTGCTATTTTCAAAACGTATTTCTGAAAGCACTTGAATTTTTTTTCTTATTTTTATTGATGATTTACATTTCAGAGGCAACACGTGAACAAAAGTTCTGACCTTTTTCCTAACCTTTGACTGATCCTATGAGAGAAAAGAACATCTTGTTAACAGTACTTTCCCTTAATTCACTGATTCTACACAAAACTAATGATCATCCTCTAAATCCTCTAACTCTCTACTCAGCAGTTTAATTAGAAAGATGATCATTGATTAATGCACTTGAGTTACCTGAAGAAGGTGTGACTGAACACAGATCACTCAACTCCAGAGAAATGTACATTAATTAGTTCTGCATTAAACTGCTTTCCTCTTTATTCAACTTCAAACGAAGGAGCACAACACAACAACAAAACATCAAACTTTCAATCTTAAACTTCTGAGATAATTTTAATTTTACTTTATTCTTTAGGAAGTCTCACATTTTCTTGCCTTGAATTTCATAGTCATCTACTTTTTTTTAAATTATTGTTATTTTACAAAATAAACACACCAAGTCTGGAGGTTCAATACGCATTTGCAAAGCTCTGCCAAAGACCTGCAGTCTTGAATTAGTTGGCTTGGGCAAGGAAGTAGGACTGACACTGATACTCGACAGGAATGTGCACAGCTTTAAGTGCATACCACAACTGAAACCAGGTATACTCTCATCCAGCCAGTGGTTTCAGTGTCCCCACCTAGGAAGCCAGTCAAAGGGAAAACATTATTTAAAGGTTTCCTCACTCTTTTTTAAGATCTCACTAAAATTCCTCCAGCCACAGGCTGGTCTACAGCCTGATCTTGAGACTTTTAGCCATGAAAAGCAGGTAAGCCTTCCTTGACTCTATCTCTGCACCGTAAGTCACACTGCCTTTGGTCTGGAAAAGCTCATGCTTCACCCATCCGTAGAGCCACAATTCTGTGTGCAGATGTTCTGAACAGCCTCAAGGACTGGCTAACTTTTCTCTTTCTGTGAAAATCCCCACCTGGTTTCTATAAATGAATAGAAATCTTTCCCATATCATGACCTTCTCCTTGCCCACTTCCCTGTGACCAAGGTAGACACCATTTCCTTACCACAGGTTGAGTGACAAAGCCCCAGGTGATTTCAAGCAAATAATCCTCCTGCTGCTTTGTCTCCCTTTGATTCAGGAAGGTCTCCTGAAAAGTGGCAGGTAGAGCTGGTGACTCAGCTTTAGGAGCAGCCTAATCCTTCTCCTGGTCACCAGAAAGTGACTCTAGGAAGGCAGACAAGGGGCAGACCAGAAAACCAGGCTAGGCAGAGGGGGAAGAGCAGAGCTTTCTCTTCCATGTCCTAAATTACATGCTTCATATCATCTCTTCTCCTGTGCATGCTTCTTCCCATACTTGGCATTATTTATTCACTTTCAAAGCACAAGCCACCACACGGAATACAACACAGACCCACAGACTCCTGGTACATGGTTAGAAAGGATTTTTCCATTGGCCTCTGTCAGCTTAATACATAATCAATACATGGCTCCAGCAAAAGTCAAGCAAGAAAGCTGATGCTGCATTTTAAGATTTACATTTAAAATTTACATTTTTAAGAAAGCTGATGCATGCCATTTTAAGAGCATCCAGAAGCAATCCACTGTGAATCCCTTCCCTTCTGCATTATCCCTGGTGGTGGAAAGGTTTTTTCTCAAATTGTTTATTTCAAAGTTATTTCATCAGCAGCTATGGAGAAAAGAAAATAAGCCTGTGTTATTACAAAGGACTAGCAGCAGTAACTAAATCTTCCTGAGCCTTCCGATGGTTTTGCCGACAACCATAGATCAGTTCAATGATACTGTTCTAAAAACTGGATGACCGATAGGGAAGGGACACAGAAATATCAAAATTGAGCCTGATCTATGTGAGGTCCATCACAAAACCACAGCTTTCTAGTGCTAAAGGGATTAGAGCTGCATAGAGCACAAGCGATAGATGCATAAACCCCATCACCAGCTTGGGACTCTCAATTTCAAAACATTTTTGCAGTGAGGCAACTTAAGAAAAATAAACATTACAAGCCAGGCAGAGATCAGTCATAAACCTTTTCTGAAAGGGAGATGAACTCTCTTATTGTTATTTAAAGCAATACTATAAATCAGGCCAGATCTATATAAAGCAACACTATGGGCTTAAAGCAACAGTGGCATTATTCTGTCAGAGCTCAGGCTGAACACCCCAGGAAAGACAGACAATATCTGGTAATCTTGAGGGCCAAAAATGAAAAAAGCCCAAAAAAAACCCAACTAACCCAAAGTAAAAAATAACAAAACCCACAAACAAACAAACAACCCTCCCCAAATAAAAAAAAACTCTTCAAAAGAACTGAAAACAGCTGGGGATTTCTGTGAAGTTCTCCATGAAGCTAACAAAAACCAGCAAAAAGTTGCATATAAAGAAAGGCAAGCCTCATATTTTCTGTAAAGCTACCAACATTATCAATAGCTCATTGCTCACATTTGGTGATAGATACCATATTTAACACTTAGATATCTACATTTTACAGATCACATGCAGGGAGATATACTTCACAAAATACTCTATTATCTTATATTTTCCCAAGTATTTCATTTTCCCTCTTCCAGAACAGTCATCTGGTATAAATTTTTTGGACCTTACATCATGCACAAGAAAATAGTCTAGTATTTTAATTCCGCATTTACATCAGAACATTCATAATTGATCAAAAGCACAGAAACGGTGGGAAAAAACAGCTTCAAAGTATCAACCTGAAATATAGACTCAAGTTCAGTCTCTTTTGTTTAAGTGTTTTGAAAAAAATTCAGCACATCAAGACAAACATTAAAGCAAAACACTGGAGCTCCCCCTTCTCACCTCAGCACCCAAACTCCCTAGGTCACCCACCATTAATTCCATCTGACAGGCAGACAAACCTATAATTTGTCACGCTGATTAACTCTTATCTAAGATTTTATAACACAGGGTCCTGAACTGCTTAATTGTTTTAGATAACTCTAACAACCCTTATATTTTTCTTCAAAATAAAAGAGACTGAAGCTGTTGCAGATGACAATGTTTCCACTTACACAAGTTTTAATCAGTGGCATTTTTGTTGGGAGCATGCTGTGAGATAGGCAGTCATAGTGTTAAGGGACAATCTTTACAGGCTATTCTAATAATCTGAAGAAGTTGAAAATGCTAAATAGTGTATCACGAACACTGCAAGGACATCCATGGCAACATGCACCTTTGGGTGTGAAATATGAATGCATGTTTGAAGGGTGGCAAAATATTATTCTTAATCATGGTTAGCACAACAAATTAGCAGAAAGTTTTTAAGAACAACCTAGTCATTTATACTCTGCAAACAATTACCTATTTGCTGCAATCCTGATCTACTTCTTAGCCTGCAAACTTGGCCAACACTAGAGGCTGGAAAGTGCTTCCCTCTTCTTTTCCATCTTACTGGAGTAAATATAAATTTTCCCTTTCAGAAAAGCTCCTGTACCTCTTGGAGATCATGACTAAGAAGGCAGAGATCTAAAGCCCTTCTTACTATTTTGTGTTCTCTGAGCAAGATGAATATTTTAAAAGGGCTTGAGATAGGGAGAAGCAAGAGCTCTCAATATCCTTATAAATTATAAATAATTTTCTTGAGAAATCAAGAAAATGGGAGGAGGCAACGCAAACTCCAGGAAGCCTTTAGATTCTGGCTGGAACAATGTTGATATATCAGCAGTAACTTCATTCCCACCCTGCAGAATGACTAAGACATGACCTTAGTCTTGCCATCACCCTAAAGTCATCAACCTGTGTTATCCCCATTTCTTTAACAGCTTGAAGATATCATGCATTAGATTCTTGGTTTTGTTGGTTTACTGCAACCTCCATAAAATTCCCCAGTAGTATTTTTATGCTTAGCTGTTTTTAAACAAAATAGATAGATCCCGCCTGTCCATAGAAGTCATGATTCCAACAGTTGCTCCTCTAAAGTAACAGAGAATTATCAGTACAATCCCATAGAGCCTCCTGCAACTTGGGAGAAAAAAAAGGTAGAAGACAGAAGTTCTTTTTTGAACCTTGTTCCCAAACTTTTGGCATCACACCTCTCAACCCCAGCACTCCTGAGAGCAGTATAAAGACTAAAGCATAAATTCCACTCTCAGCTTCATTGGAATTAACTGCATGAATGATGACTAGTAAAACAGTAGTAGTTTTTCCATTATTGCCTCAAGTATGCCTTGGCATAAAGCTTTACTGAATTTGGAAGACTATTAAACACTCAGATACCTCTTCCTCCAACAAAGCAAAGGCAGCAGAAATCATGGACCTACCCAGCTGGGTGTTCAGTACCACCCATCATAATCATCACCCCAGGCACAGAGGCTGGTGAGGTTGAAGCCCATTTTCTAAAGTGGGAGTATTCAGTGATTGTATCAGCAAACCTCTAACCTGCTCTTGTGAGCACGTGCAGATAACAATTTTCACTAACTGTGGTGGGTTGGTAGATCTGTATTAATTTCCATTGGGCTGCAAAAAGTACCCTGACCGACCCCTCTACTCCCTGAAGGTATAGCTTTGAAGGAATGATTGGCTAAAAGAAGTTGACAAATCTCTCTAAATTTCTGTAATGTATTCTGTTAAAAACAGTTGGAGTTCTTCTGTTGAAAATATTTTCAAGAGGTTTCTGCCTGAAGCAGGAAAAACACTCTGGAAATTTTTTGTCTGAATGACTGAAGGTTGGCCAGAACTAAACAAAGGTGAAAATATGATGTTAGAATATGTGAGGCATGCTTAAGGGTGCTCCTACTACCTCTATCAACCATATTTTATATCTAATACAGTGTAGTGCAGTTGGAAATGTAAAGACATTAAAACAGCTTTAAAACCCTAATGGCCCGCCCTTTCTATTGTTGTTCCTTCAGTATTTTAAACAGTGGAAGGCTAGATTACTGCAGTTTTAGCAATACAAAGTTTGAAACATCCAGATCCTGTGCTGAAAATCCCTCTCTTGGGATCTGAGGCCAGGAAGGGACCACCTGGTTCAGCCAATCCTGCTACGAGCAGCCAGGCACTGAAGACATCTGGTCACATAATCCATCAGTCCACATCACGAGTCACAAAACACTTCATGAGATCTGAATGAAACCTGCAGCCTTCAGAAGGGGACCAAGGCCAGAGATAACGAAGCGTACAAGAGAGAAAGAGAGACTGAAGACCTCACAAAGGTCCCATCACCATGTGAGATTTTCTGTACTAAAGGACACCGCTCTACTGCCAATCCTCATCATCCATGGAGCGAAGACAGACGAAAAATTAACCTGCTAACGCCTAAAAAGGAATTTTGAAACAGATTATATACAGCTCGTATCATAAATCATAGAGGTCCTTTGCCAACCAACCACATCCCTCTGGGTTCCTAAATCAGCGCACCCTACACCACCCCTGGGCATAATAGAGTCACATCCAAAAGATGACATTGAGCAAAATCCCCTCTGGATATAACCCTCTCCACTGTGCATATGGAGAGGCTGGAAGACTAAGCTCCTAATTTAGGCACCTCAGTAGGTTACTTGCCTGAAGTAAAATAAATCTGAGCCACAGAGTATCTCTTCTACTTCTTTTTGCACAACAAAAAAATGAGAAAGCAACAAAAAGGAAGAAACTGTTTTTAGTAATGAAAATGTAGTTTAAGAGGCTGATACGCTGTTAAAAACTTAAAGTTATAATGAATTCCAGGATTCATTCAAGTACTCCATTCTTAAAAAACACTATAATGAAAGGCTTACATATGAAATTTAGTAGTAATAACTTTGGGGTCAAATCCATAATGATTTGTTTGGCAAAGCTTTCACTGACGACACTTAAATGTGATTTCAATGGGTGTTCTGCCTGAGAAAGGGCTTCAAGATTGGCCCACTCTGTATATTTAAGTCGCCTCAGTCCCAGCATTATACAGCGCCAACCAGACACAAACCCCAGCATTATTTAAACCATTTGCACACCAGAGTCTCCAATTGCAGGGTGCAAAAGCCAGCAGGAAGCGTTGATCATTCCTTTAGTGGCAAAAAAAAAAGAAAACAAAAAAAGCAATCTTTTTTACTTGGCTTTCTTATGATATCATTTACCTTCTATAATAGCAGTTGCTTTTTTTAAAATGTGGATTTGCACAGTATTCAATTTGCCAGTTTCCCCATATAGATGTAAATTTACCGAAATAGCTGTTCACAAAATCCAAAGACCACGGGTGGAGTCCTAAAAATAAATATATGTAGTTTAAGTTCTTTTATATCCATACATGATAAGAAATCTGGTTCTATTCTGGTGAGCTATAAAAGGGGAAGAATGGTAAAACCACAAACAAGAAAACAGAAAATAAAAATCTGTATCTTTTGCTCTACCCTCTCAAAATTGCACAGATACTTCAATGCAACCATTTGGCTAAATGTTTCAAATGTTGGTTTTTCAAAGTATTTAGCCATATAAACTACCCTTTTGTTTCTTTTGGCTTCAAATGTTACTAGGCTCATGAATTCTTCCTTATGTCTTATTATTCAAAAAAACACAGCCAACACTGCCTTTATGGAGCAAGAAAAACCTGAGTATCATTTTCCAGTTAACTCTTCTGGATCTGCATGAAAGCGAAATCAGCAACAGCAATTTTAAGCCAGGTTTTCTAACCCCTGCACCTAATCACTACCTTTTGAAGTATTTCATTTCCCAAGCAATACCATAGAAAAATCTCTGCAATCACAACACAAACTCAAGTCACAAGAGTGGCAGAGCACATGCTCAAATAACTTATAATAGTCTAGGTACCCAAAAAACCCAAGAAGCAGCAGTAGATGATACCTACTGCCCTACTGAATGCCACAACCCTAGAAATATTTCAAATAGAAAGCAGTCCCTTAATTTGAAGGACTTACACTAGGCCAGACCTCATCTCCCACCTTCCAAATGCAATGGCACATTATCATAAAAGGAAATTTTATAATAGTCACCTTCTTAATCTTTCAAGTACTCAGTCTTTTGTCAGCCTTCTGTAATCCAGGATATCAGTGACTAAACAAGCAATTTGTCTTCACTTCCATATTTCCACTTATTCCATCTCACACTCAAATTGCCAGCAGGTCAATGACTTCACAGCCAACAGCTGTCAGTCACTATCCTTTCAACAAGTCCATGAAAAGGCTTTTTCAAACACCAGCCACTCCAGCAGGGATAAAGAAAAAACAAAACTGAGGTCTACCCCCTTAAATACCATGTGTACACAATTTGCAGGTCTCTCCCTTCATTTACCGGGACCTTTCCTCCTGTTGTGTTCTTCAGGACCAGAGGAGCCAGCCAGGAGGAACTCCAGATGACTCCAAACAGAAACATATTTTCCCTTGCAAGCATCTAAGTTTCTCCACCCGAGCTGAGGAATGAACTCCACAACACAGCAGTGAAAATGTGCACGCTGCTATTTTTCTCAAGAAATGCTGCCCATCTCAACAATTCCTGGATGATAAAACAGTATTCAAACAACAAAACCATAAGCTCATGAGTTGAATCTTTAGTCAGAGAAACAAGATTTCTTCCAACTTTAAGGAATGTGACAATAACAGCAAATCTAACCCTGCCTGATAAGTGGCAGGCAATTCTCCATATAAGGTGAAAAATGTGCTAGTGTAGCTCATGCAACACTGCTAACTCCCTCCCTGTTCTCAATATTCAAGAACATAAATGAACATATAAATCGATTTTGTAAGTAAACCTTTTGCTTACTTGCAGCTATAACCCATCTAGACCCTGCGTGGCACATAAAGAATTTTGAGCTTAACTATTTAATTCCTTTTAAACACTTGGTATTCATATCATAGCAGTGCATAAATTAATGTACGTGTCAGAGGTCCCACCTCCATTCGATTCCTAAATTCCCTTTATACTTTGCCATTCCCCAGTCAGCCTGTGCCTTCCAGCTCCTGACTAATAATGCTGCTGATGGCAGGCCAGGAGAGCAGCCAGGGGAGGGTGAGAAGGGGCTGAAGGCTGGGTGAAGCCTGGCAGCCTCACACAACCACCACTCACACTTCTTCTGCAAGTCCCCAGGCTGATGTGTGGTGGAAGCACCAGGACACTGGCACAGGACTGCTGCTCCTACTGCTAAGAACTTTTATCTCAGCTCTGATTGTCCCATAATTCCTGCTTAATAGCACCAGAAACATAAGCAGCATGTACCTAGTTGTGCACTGCAAGAAGATTGCAGGCATCACTCATTAAGAGACTGATGAACATACTGCATTGATTTTGATGAGCTCGGCACCAGAATGCAAGACCAGAGGAAAGCTACTTTATATGATCCCTTCCCCTCAAAGCAAGTTAGAACATCGGCAAAAGATGTGTCCTGGTAGTGAAATTCGCTTTGTTTTGTAGTTACTTCCACATCCCAGCCCCTCCCACACCCCCTTCTCTGTTTTTTACACATTATTAGTAATTTTAATGGTTTGACAAACTGCCCAATGAACCCTCTGGATGGGTTTTTTTCCTCAGGAATGACGTACCAATGACCAATAGGGCATAAAAGACAGGAGATTCAGAAGAAGTTCCTGGAGGTCTTTTGAAAACCACTCAAAACTAATGGGATTATCAGGAGACAGAAAACATCCTAAAATCATGTTGGCAATGGTGAGAGGGGGGGAAAAAAAGGATTAATATAATTAAGTTATTAAAGAAAACCTCAAAACTCCCAAGTTCCTTAACTGCTCTGGAGAAGTTGTACTCTAGAAGTCAGTGACTTGTATGAGAGGCACAGAGGGGAAGTTTCCACACACACTGCACATATACATATCAAATGTGGGAGGGAACAGTAGGAAAAGGAGCTCACTATTTTCTTGATTTTTAACAAGAAGACATGGGAAAGTTTGATTATTTTAGCCACAGAAATGTCAGGAAAATCAGGTGATAGCCTCAGCTTGCCAGTCTTCCTAGTTTATTCACATTCAGCTATCTTGTAATACCCCCAAGGCAAGAAAATGTAACAGGATGTGCTAATAAGGCATGATAGACCAATTAATTGCTACCAAAAATGTAGGCTTCTATTAGTCAGAGATTCTGTTTTGCTGACTTTTTTTGCATATCATCATCCATTGCATTACCATGTACAGTAGCATAGCCCATGAAATACCATGAGTCAGCAAATTATCATAATGATGTGCATCGGAATTTAGAATTTGAATTAAACTGTTTAGTGTGTTCTGTAACAGAAAAAAAATCAGGAGAATTAACTCTAAACGTTATTTAATTCTTACAGAATGACTCTTTTACGCATATTTAGTCATTCACATCTAAGACTCTCATTTCCTGGAACCTTATCTAATCTAAATTCCATATGGAAGATTTTAGTGGTATATAAAGTTGCATACAAATTAACCACACTCCAATTCATTCAGATGAAATAAAACTGTAAATTTAATAGTGACGAAACTAGAGCTGTCAAATTATATCTGAACTAACAACAAAATTTCAGACCTTTTTGTACAAATTTAAAGGACCTATTATATAGCCTTAATTCAGAGGATAACTCTGATGTGGCTTAGTACAAACATGCTTGTAGTTGACTCGCTTTTTATTCAGGGAATGCAAAAGGGAATGTCTATTACCCATGTGATAGCAAAGACCTCACATGGCTAAACCACGAACTTGGAGCTTTTCAGGGTTTAGCGCTTAAAGCTTCAGAGATTATGGCTCCTTATCCAAAACCAGTTCAGAAAGCATGGCAGGAACCAGGAAAAGATACAGTAGAGAGTATCTTTACAGACATGGCTTCTCCACAAACTTCCCATGAACTTTTGAAGACATCATGTAATCATTTCTATCTTTTCTCTGCAAAACTATATATATATATACACATATACAAAAAAGTGTGTATATCAATAATACATAATATACACTTATTATAAAATGCCAATACTGAATGGAAAAAATTTAAACTAATAATGAATAATTATGAATAATACTCTGTACCATAATAGTAAGTGTAATACGCCAAATGATGTATTATAGATTCGGTTTCTACAAACAACTTCAACTACAATAATTCTACAAAGAAATTCCCAAGGAGGAAAGAAAAAACCCAACAGCAAAACATAAAAGTTCCCCCTGAAAAGGTCTTTGTCTGAGGAAGATAACTGCACAATAAGAACTTCCTATCTCAAGAGGGTATAAAGAATAAAAGTGAAGAAAAAGTTAATGTCAAGTTCTCATCCTGAGATCCAAAACCAGTTAGCTCCACATAGCTGCCTGAAGTATTTACCAAACAAGTTTTATTTGAGAGAGTGTCTTCCCTATAACACACAAGTCCCACTGAAATGCAAAATACTGCAAGAAATAAAAACAACATCAGCATGTGGGCCAGACAAAATAAAGAACTGTTCCAAACTGAAGTAAATTGTTATAAAAGAAACAAAATGTTGAAATGGGCTTACTGGTCAAGCACAACTCAGATACTGGAAAAACCTTTTCTCATGATTTTGTGGTGGGGAAAAAGTAGTAGTAAAGGTATGTATTTTAAATAACCTGGACACTTTTCTGATGATTTAGCTCCCTTTGTTACTCCTCATAGCTGGCAAGCTGGAAGTCTTAATTTATACACTAGTTTTATACAAGTAATAAGCAGCCACTGCTTAAGAATCATCTCAGTCTGAATTCAGTGAATGGAATATCTCTCCTCCTTTATGTCTGGGATTTAATGTTGTAGTGGGTTCAGTTCACAACCAGGCAGAAGCACTTATTAAGTGTAGTG
>VYXC01004976.1:107929-149500 GCA_013397175.1 Platysteira castanea | reverse complement strand
CCTTTGCCTTTTTCTTTTCCTCTGCCCTGGGAGAGAATTGATGTTTGCAGGTTTCATCTCTCCTGGGGAACTTACAGTGCTGAAGGAGTTAATCTTACCCGGGCTCTGCAGCTGAACTTGTCTGTCTCTGTTGGTCACACAGTTTCTGCCAAACGGTGGCTGGAGCTGGTCTTGGTGTAAAGTTTCATTTCGGCGGCCGCACCAGAGAGAAGGACCATCTTGGCCCACACAGAGCCACGGGGCTGCTCTAATGGAGCAGGAATGGCTGAGATGTTTAGCTGAGCGGCCACAATCTTACCAGGCCCACGCTAGGCCGAGCAGCAAGGCCCAGCTACCTGTCCAAGAAACAGGAGTAAGAGGGGCGATTCCCAGACTTGGTTGTCTTTAAATGTGTCTTTTACAGCTTCTTAAGTGGCTTAACAGAGTTATCAATATTCAAATTAGCCAATTGATTTAGTTCTATCAGATCTGGAGGAAGTTACAACAGGCCCTTTCAAAAAATATCACTTCCGTGGCTGGTGGAATTGTTTTTTCCCTTTAACTAAAACACTAAGCTGTGCTAACCCACAACAAAAGTTCATTAAGTTCAAGAGAACAAATGTACTTGACTAAAGGCAAACTTGAAAGTAGCAATAAAACCCACCCTTTTCACCTGCTCTTAGCTCTGAATACTCATTTACAATACACGGTTTGGCGAATGATTTATCAGTATCGGCCTTGGGTGACATCCTCTGCTACAGAGGTACCTGTGCACGTGGACATCTTGCAGGACATGTTCTCTAATAAAAATATTGGCTCAGAGATTTGACAGTGATAATGCATCACAGATATTTTCACCCTTAGAAACATACCAACAAAACCTAAAGTGTTTTATGGTACCAACACCACCATGTATCATTCCAGGAAACATTTCACAATAATAACATTGCTGATAGCCAAATACTGAGGCCAATCCTGATCTTGCCAGTGACAAGTTGCCTCCCAGCAATGCATATTCTGATCTCCTGCCTAGCCTAAATTTAAACTCCAGGGACAGAGCTCCCATCACTTTCCCAAAGACATGTTCTACTACTTACAAGATCTGACTGTAAAGATAATATTTTTATTAAGATTACACTTCCTACTAAGCTTACTACTTTCAATTTTTACCATTCATAATCCCTCACAATGTCTTAAGTAAGAGTTACATGAGGAAGAGTATATGCACAAGAGTTACAGCTTTCAGGGATGATGATTATCGTGTTAGCTCTCTCTCCCCATGTTCATTAAGCTAAACTATCCCACATTCACATTTTACTATACTCCGCTTGAACCAGCCTTCCGTATGCAATCATTTGTTACTATCTTACAAACTCTGCCCAAAATAAACACAGTGTCCTAAACACCACAAATTTTCAGACTGCTGTGAAATGCCTGATAGTTTATATACACTATATTCCTTCCTACTGCTGCAATGCCCAGATCTGAAGGCAACAATCCATATGGAGCCCTACAACAACTGCAGCACCCAGCAGCATTATATCCCCCATAATTCAATTTCTGGTGGTCAGTCTGTTTCCATAAAACACTAGTTTGCCATGCAAGAATATTCCATGTCTCTACAATCACTGCTGCCAGACCTCTGTCGGGTCCCATCTTCTCCTTGTTCCAGTTATTCTCAAATTCAGCAGCATACCTCAAATTCAGCTCCATCTCTTTGACACTTAGATCATCCTGAAGGATTTGCAGACCATCTTGAACCATTTACAAGTATCAATCGTTTTTCTCATACCTCTCCAGAACAACCTTGTGCTCCTTTTAAAGAACACACTGGAGACCATCAGGCACGTCCCTCCATTGCCAACAGGGAGGGCAACCAGCACCGGGTGCTGGGGTCAGGCACAGAGACTCTACTGAAGCCTCATCTGACGCCACAAAGTTAGTAAAAATCTTTTCCATTCCCAGTGGCAACAGGCAAAATACAAGGCAGCAAAAAAGGATCTGTGGCTTTATAATATGCTACTCAAAATATCTGGTGATAGTCATAAGACAGAAAGAATATGCCAAAAAAACTGTATGATGTAGTCAGTTGGCAAATGGGGAAAATCACATACAAAATGAAATGCATTCAGCACTGTAGAAGCAGGGCTGTGGGAAATTGCTGGTTCTCCATATAAGGATCCAATATTTTTTCAATTTGCCAGCATAGCATAAAGCACATAAAAAAATCCTAAAATAAAATTCTAAATGTTAACCATGAAGAACACTTTTTACAATAGTTCTTAAGAATGTTAATTCTGTACACCCATGAGTCCTGGTTTTATAATTTCCAGCCAGTCTAAATGAAAAATAAGAGTTTTTTTTTAATTCTTCATATAAAATGTCAACCACCTTTTTAATTGAGAGCTAGAAAAGTGTAATTGAAAATTACTAACCTCAAGCACTCATTAGTGACAAATCCAAACCCCAGCTGAACACAGCCCTAATAGGATTAAAGAGACATTCGGGATGATGTATGTAGACCTGGTATGCAAGAAAAGCTGAAGAAAAATCTGGACCTATCCATAGAGCAAGGATCAGACAAAGCTCTGGGAGGAGCAGTACTTTGGTAACAGATGTGCACACGCACTCTTCCTGGTGCCTCCCTCCCTCTGCTGTTGGAGCTACAGATGCTGCCCACAGGCACCCTGAGGACCGCAGGAGGTCGGAGCCTGCCTCACTGCAGCCTGGAGACATCACTGCTGGGCCCAGAAGCTGCAAGGTCACCCAAGCTCCCCTGGCAAGGAAGCAGGGAACAGCTTGCCATGCACCTCATGACAAGGCATTTCCAACAGCACAGCCACCCTTCGTCTATTTTTAATGGCCCTTTGCCACTTTGCCCACCACACAGAGCTCTTCAACAAGCAGACGGTTCAGTCCACCACAGCTACCAAAATCGCACATACAAGTAAACAGGACTCAGGCTAAATTTCATGGTCTCAAGGTCCTTCTGTGAGCATCAGAATCATTGAGCATGAGATTTCCTATTGATCACATGCCACTGGCTGCACATCTAAGAAGGCTCAGGAGGGTAAATGATTTTTTCCCAAGTCAATTTTAAATTGGCTTCCTAAATTGTCTCCAGATCCTTTCCAGACAGCAGAATGGAAATAATTAGAGGTGGTTGGAAAATGGAATTTTTGTCCTGTGGGGAAAGTCTGATAGTCCTGTACTTATTTTTACGCTTACATGGGCCAAAGTGTAAAAGCCTAAAAATATTTAGTAGTGCAAAATTCTGTAAGGTATTCTGAAACAGCATCCTGCACACACTTTGACTTCTTTTGTTGCTAGAGAAGAGCCCATTCCTCACATGGCCAGACCAGCAGCCCACATAAATGGCTTAGTTTTAGCCTGAGACTCTTTCTACTCCCCGAGACCACATGGCAGTGACTAGCACTGTTGACACAAGCTCTCCTCATATCTCATCCTATTCCTCTCACTGTATGGGTTGAGACAGGAAGATAGCAGGAACTGCACTTAAATCACTGCTCCCTTGTTCATCTTCTGAAAACAAATTTAAATGACATGTTTTGGAGGTTTGGGTGAGGGGGTCCCCCCATTTTAAAACAAACCTTTGTCAGTCTGAAGTGGTTCATCCTAACTTTTTCTGATGCTTATTGTGGAGCCAACAGTCTCCCACCACCCAGATGCAAACTGAGAATAGTCATAGAGCTGGGGGCTGAGACACCATGGGGAAATACACAAAGAATTGATCTGTAAAAGTCATACACAAACTGTGAACAAGAGTAAAAGGGACATTCACCCTCAACACCTCTTACAGACAGCAATATTACAACTTCCCTCCTGTTCTCCGTGTACAGCACTATGCTTTCTACTGCCTAACCAGAGATACACTATCAAACCAAGGACCTAGGAACTAAGTCAAGTAAAAACTCATTCTTCCTGACGCCATGGAGATGGCTGCTTTATGCAAGTCATCCAAGTGGATTCCCTCGTGGGAAAACGTTCAGTGCCATCACTCCATTAGGGTTCTTCTCTGCAGCTGTTTAACTGACAGAGCCACGGAAATCCTGAGTACACATGAATTCTGCATCATTTAATTCTTGGCTTCAAGTGCCTTTGACTAGTGCTCCTGATGAGGATGACACCTCTGTCTGTAACTTGCTCTAAGTTATCATTCCCTCAATGCAACTTCCCACTCTACAGCTAAGGAAATCTTGGCATCTCTTCCTCTCCAGGTCATCTGGCAACTGTTCCCAGAGGAACCTGCAGCATGCTGTCCAAGCACAGCTGAAGGAGACAGGGCCTGAAGTGCAAAATGGCTAGACACAAACACCAGAAAAATGGCTTATTCCATTGAATCTATCTTTCTCCAAATGCTCTTTCCAAGCCACACCAAGGTAGCAGGGGAAATAAAGGAGCCCTTCATTATACATGCGGAAGGAAGTGATTGCATCATTTCAAAACTTTCACCTCTGCTAACCTTCCCACATGGAAACAGTGCTTCTGACAAGCTTTATACTGAAGACTGCAGGATCTACAAGTACAGGGCTCAGAAAAGAAGGCTTGATGAAGGTGAAACAGTGAAGAAAAGTTTTTTTGATACTTTTCACTTAGCTGGCCACCAGCTCAGGAACTGGATGGGAAGCAGCCCAGCAGAAAAGGACCAGGGGTGCTGGTTGACAGCCAGCTGACCATGAGCCAGCGTGTGCCCAGGTGGCCAAGAAGGCCAGTGGCATCCTGGCTTGGATCAGCAATGGTGTGGACAGCAGGACCAGGGCAGTGATTGTCCCCTGTACCCAGCACTGTTGAGGCCACACCTTGAGCACTGTGTTCTGTTTTTCCAATTGAGTAAGAATATTGAGGTGCTGGATTGTGCCCAGAGAAGGGCAACAGATGTGGTGAAGGGTCTGGAGCACAAGTCCTATGAGGAGCAGTTGAAGGAGCTGGAGTTGTTTAGTCTGGAGAAAAGGAAGCCCAGGGGAGACTTTATTGCTCTCTACAACTACCTGAAAGGAAGCACTAGCCAGGTGATGTTTTGGCCTCTTCTTCCAGGGGAACAGCAACAGGATGACAGAACATAACCTTAAGCGACAACAGAAGAGATTGAGGTTGGAATTTTTTCACTGAAAGGGAGGCTGAGCACTGGAATGGGCTGCCAGGGAGGTGGTGGAGTCATCATCTTCAGAGGTTTTCAAGAAATCACTGGACGTGGCACTTAGTGCTATGGTCTTGACAAGGTGATGTTCAGTCAAAAGTTGGACTCCACCTCGGAGGTCTTCTACAACCTTAAGGATTCTGTGATTCTGTAATTGCTTCCTCCTCTTTTAATTTTTCTATACAGTGAGGCAAGTTTTGCAAAGTTAAAAAAAAAAATCATTAACCAACTCAAAGGCAGTCAAAGAGAGGCAAGATACTAAACCACGCCAGTTTCCTTTCATCAAAGACACAGATCCACGGGATATATCTATAGGTTATAATGCCAGCAGGTTCAAACTTGTTCTGAACAGACACAAGAAATCCCTGCCCACACTTGGAGATAACCAAAAGTCTTTTGAACACTTAGCATGGCTCTGGGCCAAACTAATAAACTCTGCTGAGCCGCAGGGACATCTCTGTGCCATTACCTCGGGCTCAGCACAGCTGGCAATGCTTACAGCACTTCGTGCTGGCGCAAACCACAGGCAGAGATCATTCCTGGATGCCTTCACCACAGCATGGAGAGGGAAATGCCACCACACTCACAGCTTTGTCTTCAAGCCTTGACTTCAATCTTGGGACCATTCATACCCATTATCTGCATTATCCATCCAACAAAAAATATTTTAGGCCAGTTTTTGACTCAAATGTCAATATTTTGACATGGACATAATGTTTTCCACCTGAAGATGATGAAAAGTGTTGCAATGAGAGTCTAACTAAACCAATATATTTGGCTTTAGCTTTGAATTACACTGTTTTACAACAGCTTTTTCTATTGAAAATTAGGAATTTATACATTTGCACAAGGCTTCTTAAACAAAACAGCATTTTTTATTCAAGTGTTTCTTTGGAAAGCTTCCTCAACCCTCTGAAGAGCACATTTTACTCGATTGGGTGGAGGAGCAGAAAAGGGAATGATGAGACTTACACGTTGTTTACAGTGGGTAGAGCTGCCAGGCTTCTATCCAGTTTTAAGACGTACAGCCTTTGAAAGCCCTTATGTCTGGTCTTTGACTCAAAAATGACATCTCTACAGACAGAGGGGTATGGAGCTGTAAAACCAAAGCATATTTTCTTAACACTGCTCCAGAAATATCCTCTGCTAAACGTGTAACAGATGCATGTTCCTCATTAAAAAAGTGTTGCTATACATTATGTCTTGGCTGTAGACAGATTCTGGCAGAGATGGATACACTGTGGACATATAATTCATGTGTCTAGTATGTGAACTCTGGACCCTGCTTAACCTGCTGAGGGTCCTGTTGTGGATCTCAGGCCGTGGAAATGGGAGCAAAGGGAGAAAGCAGACAGACGTGGAGGACCAGCGTGTAACTGAGAAAATAACAAAGCTATCGGACATACTTTTCTCAGCGCCATCCCCAGGCACCCAGTTTTTATTCCCATTTGTATAATGAACTGGAAAAGCAGCACCAATTCCAGCTACCTTTCTCTGAGAGGAAAAAGAAATCATCACTTCATGGTGACCATTTTCTTCCTTGAGTAATCTCTTGCCTTTTGTTGAAATTTAACTTTTAGGTTTTGGAAAGGTAAGTCCTCATGATGAATTACAATATATTTTTTTGGCTGATTGGTGCTTAAAACCTGCCCATGCTAATCATAACTTCATAATCCACAGGGAGACCCTTAGTTTTATTTCTTGCCTGGTATTCAGACTTCCATTTAATTACTGGTTACTTAGATTTATAGGCAGATTTGCTAAAAACAGTGACTCTCTGTGTGCAGACAATAACCTTTTGATGGGTATGGTAGTAAAACTGAAATTCCTATGTAAACAGGACCAAATTTTAAAAGTAGCTGGTGTAGCTCTCTAATGAAATTGGCAGCACTGTGTGGGTACTTTGTCTTGGAGAATGCTAAATGGTGCATAGCCAGCATTTGCTCCATAAACTGTCAAACAAGAGAACTGCAACTGTTCAGTGATTTGTTTTTCTAATGTAGCTCTCTACTATGGGAAATGTCTTTTCCATGACCAAATGTAGAAGCTGTCAGGATCCAAAAGAAATAGAGGGGAGAAAGATGATGTCTAGAAGGTATCTCCCAACAGAGAAAAAAGGAGAAGGAAAACATTTCTCAAAGGCCCAGTCTTGGTAGCATTACAAAAAAGCAAAACACTTAGGAAATAATTGCTTCAAAGATGCTATCATTAATTGTTGGACATCAATTACGGTACTATAACACTCAAATTTTTCTCCCCCTTCATTAAGTAGCACTGATGACAATATTGTTGCACATCTCAATAGGATTTTCAATTAATCAACAATATATACATCTGGTAACTTTCTTCTCAGGGCCTTCTACTACTTTACAAAATGAAACTGACTTCATCACCTCAGAAAGGTAGAAAGCCCCCCTTCCATTACCAAAGAAACAAACACTGCAAATAAGTGGTGCCTGAGCTCTATGCCTCAGCAAATGAAGCAGTACATGAGCACTGATCCCAAGCTCCCTATTTTGGTCTATATTCCTCTCAGCACTTCATTACTGTTTTAGGCTTATGTCAGTACCACAGGCAAGAGAAGCAACATCATTTTGTTCATAATAATAAAGGGTAACTAAGCAGGTAAAAGTGTTCACCACTGATGAAAGGACATCCCCAAATCAGAATTTTAAAAGCAATCAATATGGACCAACTATTTCAGACAGGTGCTCCGGTGAAGTCTCTCTCTCAAGAATGGAAAAAACAGCACAGCTCTCCTTTTCCTACTTCTGTTTGGACCAGATGAAAAAAAAGAAAAAAAAAAAAAAAAAGACACAGATTTCATCATCTGAATTCAAACCTCATCTGATCTGGTCCTCAGGAAGACACACGGCATTTAAATATACGCAATGGCTATTAAGGGACTGATTCTGGAGAAGTAATCAGATAGGCAATATTTTTACCAGGGTTCAAGCGTCCATGATACCCAGTAAAATAATCAAGGCAACTCTGAGCAGACTGCAAGACTCCTCTGTGTGTGTAGATACTTCCCAGTGGTGCAATTGTAGCTGTTAATCAAGCCTTGCTGCTATCTGTTGCACACTTCCAAGTGGCTGATGTAGCTGCCCACTACCCCACAATTTCCCTCCCTGCTGCCAGCCCAGGAACCAGTTGTTCATAACAAGAGCAACTGGAGGACAGCACTACTGCAAGGAATTTGAGAACTATCAGCAATAATATGCCAACTACAACAAATCTGCTCTACAAGAAGAGAGTGTCAACACACATCAGTAGCCTACACAGCTATTGTCAAGAATCAAAGCTCACATCATTTTATGTCCCTGAAATGTCAACTCAATTGCAAATTTAGAAACAATAGTTTTATCACTTTGCCAGTCACAGGACAAATCCTACTAATCTTGGTTGTGCTGACCTTGACCAGGCTTGAGACAAGTCACGAATGCAGAGAAAACCAGAAGCCCACAGAGTAATTACAAAAAATAAAAATCACAGCCATGGTATGACACACTACTACTCATTGCAATCTGTATTACCCTTAGGGAATATTTCTAGATAAGGCTGCCAACTAGCAGCATCTTCTTTTATCCAAAGTCTAATGCATTACTGGCATCTTATAAACGGATAAACCTTATGGGTGGGAGAATATTGTGAGTGTTGCACAGATATTTCCCTTTACTGTTGTTCACTATTAGATTGTGATACAACTTAAAAATTGTCCCCTAATTTGGAACTACATGAGTCCAACCCACCTAGTTAAGGCAAAGCTTTTTTACCTTCAGCAACAAAATTAGTGCTATCACCAAATAAAAAACACGAAGGGAAGAGAAAAAGATTCATAACAAGACCATGATCATGAGGTCACAAAAACATCACCATAAGTAATTACATTATTTTAAAAAAAACTTTATAATTATTTATGATGGCCTAGCTTTTCAGCTGCTATTTGTACTTTGTGATAACAATAGAGCATTATAGTACTTAGTGCCATTTAACATTTTTCCATACAGGAAGCATTTTTTATGTACAGCATTCCAAATGGGGACCACAGTTGCACAGGTAAATAGCTACACCATAATCACTATTTGTCAGTGAAAATGAATCTCCAAAAAAGCAGCCCCATAACTGTTCCACCATCAGTTTCTGGCTTTAGCCAGTTACTTATCTGAAAACCTGAACATCTTTAAGCAAATATTTTCCCCTGGTAATCTGATAAAGTGGTACATATACAAAGTATTTTAGTTCAAATAAAATATTCCTGTTGGTTTAAAACCACAGGAAAAAAGTAAATTATTTTAACAGTTTCTTTTTCAAACAAGATGCCTTGCAGTCAGTTGGTAAAGCCTGAAAGTTGATAATTGCTTAACAAGCTTTGTATTCCAAACAAAAGTATCTTAGTGGTTCAAGTTTCTCTTCTTTCTGCTGTCATATAGACAATGATCTAACAAGTTAATTACAGAGAGTTAACTCTGCCAAAAATCTCACACTAAAATGGTGATATAGTTCTATTAGAAATCACAAAAAAACCATACATTAATTATTGGTACCACTACCATGTTTAAGTGTGATCTCTCTGTATCTATGGGCAGATCACATCTATGGACAGTCAAGATAAAATTTGTACCATCTGACCTAGAGGAACACTTTGCAGTGGGAGCATGGCTACACCAACATCTGTTCCAGATCCTGAACTCGTCTTTCCATAGTAGGTTAGTTTCTTGAACTAGAAAGAGAGGTGAATGTCCTATTTTTATAGGGCTGCATTAAATGTTTCCTTCTAAAAGCTATTTTAATAACACTGTGGCGCTTCACAAAGGAAATTAATTCAACATATGGTTAATGCATATGAACATGCCTCCTACCTCTGAAGAGATGTAGGTTTTTTAAGAGCATTTTCAAGTGACTAATATCAAAATAAATCAGCAATTTAAACTTTACAGCATCAATTGAAGATGACATTTTGGCATGTAAGTACACAAACTCTTCCTGGTGTCCCTGCAGAAGCCATCTATAACTCAGAAGATGCACAGAGCCTTTCAAATGACAGAGATGGAATTTAAATTATTTAATTAGAATAATATGCTCTAGTCCTTGGCCACTCTCTCACTATAAAGTAGGAATTTCACCTGGGCAGGCACAGCACACAAACCAAGCTGCAACTGCTCATCCCAGCTCCAAAACAATGTAGTCTTACTTCCCAGTCCTGTGAGACACCAGAACGGTCTGCTAACTTCTTTTGTCAAGTTTCCTTTTTTCACTAAGTCTAAATCCATCCTAGCAGTACAAGGAAAACAGAAGCAGTTGTTACCATGACACAGAGGTTAAAATACTAATAAGAGCTACTGAAAAGCGTGCACATTTGTACTACCTTCTGATTTACTTTTCGAATCAAAAGCAGAAGTTCATTTCTTCTGCCAAGGCAGTTTTTCTTTTTTAATTAAGAGACTTTAAAATCTGAATCACTCTTCTGGGGAAGGCATGGAAAAAAAAGACAAGGCAGACTACTACCAACCCAAATTTATCTCAAACCCTATACTTCATAATTACTGGGTTCTCTAAAATTGGATGCCAATTCAAAAAAAAATTTTTTAAATTACAGTAGAAAACTGTTTTTACAACCTTTCCTCTTTAGTGCTTAAATATTGAGAGTACCAAAGCTGAATTTAACTTACTACACTTCCAAAAAGCAGTAAGGAACTAAAACCAAGCAGGAAGACCAATTTTCCTGCTTTTGATTTTTATTAATGATTCCGAGAAATTCTTTTTTTTACCTATATGAGAAAGTTGCTGACTTCAGTGAGTAACAAACTTCCGCAACTGACTTCAGTGGAACCCCAATTAATATCCTCAAAGAGAACATTTGTCTGCTCTTTCCTTACTGGAGATAAGAAGTTCCCTTCTAAATTGCATCCTAGAGACATTTGACTAAAACTATTTTCCTCCAGGCAAAAAGTAAACATCTATAAATATTTTATACCAACACTGCAAAGCAAAAAAACAGACTAAGCACTATTAATGGGCACCTTTTTTTTTTTTCATCACATTTATAAGAAACAGGCAGTGATGCACGCCACAAGGCTGGGATCTAATCAGACACAGTAAGGCCCTGTCTAGACAGGCAAAAGTTATTACAATCAGTTAGCGTGGTTGAAGAACTCCATTAAGATGCAGGCCAGCAAGAGAGAAACCACATTAGCAAATGACACAGCACAACCAGGCACCAAGGCAGCCAAGGGGCCTCCTGGCACCTACAAAATCGGGATTCTCTTCAAGTCACCGGCAAGCTGGCATGTCACAGTGCTGGCTCCTTTGTCAACACCGAGTTGGACAGACTACGGACACAGGAGCGGTGGGCTCTGTGTCCCCACAGTGCTCTGACCCAGCCACAGCATCACGCAGGGAAAAGGAGCTCATGGGTGAGCAAAGACGAGCCAGAGTGCTCTTCCATGACGCTGTGCCCAGGCACAGTCTGACCCAGTCCCACAGCAAGGCACCAAGTGCCCACAACAGAAAAGACAATTTATCACGAGGTGATCACGTTCTGTGGGTGTTTTTCTCACTCTTCATTCCTTGGAATGATGTCACTGTTTCTTGTGGAAAAACACACTTCTGTGATATTTGGGATATAAGCACACAGATGCTAGGAATAAGAAACACTATACTAAAGAAGAAAGAAAAGCCAAACTAAACAAGCCAAGAAAGAAATGAAAAGTTAAAAATTAAGTGATAAGAATTACATATAAAGCAAAGCAAACTCGCTTCCTTTGCTGTCATCTTCCCCCTTGATCAAAACTTTCAAGGCTTCTCAATAACACCTATTTGCTTTGCAAATGGGGTATCACAGCATACTTGATACAATGCCAAATCCGATAAAAAAACACATGCACAACCTATTTATTACTCTTACTTGATAACTGGTTTTCAAATAATTTGGTTTAAAATAAAGGAAAAATACACAATTCTAAAGAGATAGAGAACGCAGTGAGATCACCTAGGAAATTGCTGTCTCAACATCTATAGACATTAGAAACACTTCTAAATTTAGACACCCCGGCATTTAACATGGTCCAGAAAAAAGAGAAACAAAGCCAGAAAAGTGTTTATATTTTAATTACTATCAACAGTAAACTCTATTTTCAACTATGCTATCCCAAGCAATGAACTACAAGCTTGAAAATTGCTATTAAAGTCCTCACAAACTATTTGCTGAAGACGAGCAAGCATTTATTTCTGTGGTTGCACAGTATGACACATATGCTTTTGGGATGGGAGAGGAAGTTATAAACTATCCACAATCCACCAGGGAAAATCTTTCTTCTTTGAATCAAGAACAGGCTTCATAATAAATTCCTTCACTATTGTATTATATAATCTCATTGGTAGCATTTGTCCTAACTTTTCCAGTGCATTACTGTGTGTCACTGCAATTTACTTTACAGAAAGGGAAAAAATCCCACAGAGAATTAAAGAGTATACACAGAAACTGTTGAAACTTTTCCCATCCATTATCATTATTCTTAAATTTTCAGAAGCGATGACTTCACTTTGGCACCATCAGAATCTCACCTTTGGCTCTAAATGGTACGGCAATCCTATTAATCCATAAGGGAGTTCCACAGCAGCATGAAGGATCCTTATCAATGTTCTCAGGCACTATCAAACGCAAAGTCGGAGCAAAATTGTCACTGCAAACGTGAGTAGACAGCACGTGGAGCTCACCTGTGCAGCCAGTGGGCAGGGCACACACATGACCTCTGCAGACATCTCACTGAAGGCAGTTCAGTGAGGCCTTCAGCAGTGCTTGACGGTAACATCAGTAGCTGAGCATGGAAGAGCTCAGACATGGCTAACAAAAGCAAGTTTTGGAAGCACATCTGCTATTAAAAACAAACAAAAACCTGTCTTTCAACCAAGGCTTGGTCAACTCCTTGATGAGCTGTACTGTGATGCAAGAGAAAGAATATCCAAATCCCAACACCATCAATTCCTGTATGCAAAATATATCATAGAATCATACAATGGTTTGGGTTGGAAGAGACCTTAAAGATCATCTACTTCGATCCCATGGCCATGGGCAAAGTGGACTGCCTCTCTTCTGTAGGTAAAACTGATAACTAATTAACACTTGCACTTGCAGCAGTTTATTACTTCCAGACAGTCAGAATACCTTCAGTAGGGATCTAATGTGAGACAGTGAGGGATGCCCAGGACCTGAGCACCACATGAATACCTTCTGCCAGCTTCTCAAGGGACTGCAGTAAGGGGAATGGAAGAAGCAACTGCACCATCAACTCAGCATCATCTAAAACCACACTGCTACGCAAAGGGGAGGTCTCACACCATCCTTCATCTCTGGCCATCAATTGCCACCTCCTGTCTTCAGATGATGCTACTCTAAGTGTTGAAACACGACAGCAGTCAGCATGCTGATGGTTTTTTCCCAATTGCGAGCACTAATTTGCAGCCTGATCAGTGATCTGATCCAACTCAGAGTCAGCAGAGCCAGCATAAGCAACACGTGGGGATGGTGTAACCAGGAACAGAAAGGACAGATTCCCCATCTTCTGCTGCAGCAAAGACTCTGCTGTCTTACATTGGGATTCAGTTTCTACTTTTCCATCAGCCCCAGGATTGAGAAACACACACATCTTATTTCATCTGGCTGATTAGCACCCATTCCTGTCACAAGCCCATGTGATAATCACTTACTAATACAAGTGTCATGACTGACTGTAAAACATCTGGCTCACCCTGTGCATTAAGTGCTAGACAGACACTGCAGAGAGCAGCAAAATCCAGTAAGTGCTTACAAACTCACACACTTTTTATAAAACCCTGCATGTTGTGCTGTTCTACCTACAGTGTTTATTGTTATCCAAAGCAACAATTATGCAAACACTTGGGCGCTTGCTTAATTTTTCTGTTACAAACTACTCCATTACACTTAATGGATTAATTAGCAAAGGCTCATTTTTACCCAGAGAGTGAAGGCTCCCAAGGCTACATGCAGAGTCACGGGACAGGCTCCCAGGGGGAGGCAGGGAGGGGGAAAGGCACCTGGGAGCACCTACAGCCACACTGCAGCTCCACAGGCAGTTTTGGCAGCAGAATCAAGTTTTGCCAGCTTAAAAAAAGCTACCCTACCTTCTCCACACCCTCTTTACTCCTCTCTTACCCCCTAATGAACCAAATCATGGAATTGATCCAGATTAAAATTACATCTGTTTTTTGCTCAGTGCCTAGATCCAGACCACCACAGGGCAGCATAAGTGTTCGTGCTGTTACGAATGGGGAAAAGAATCAGAGGTAGCAGGGGCTGCCAGGGCAACCCCAGGCTGCAGCAGTTTAAACCACCCAAAGCACAATCGTAGCCCAACTCCGTCCTTTCAGCCCTGCTACAGTTACCTGACACTGAAATTAGAGCAATAAGGGTGGCCCCCTCCTTCCTCCTTCCATCTCCCTTCCCTCTCCCCACAGCACTGGGGCTTAGCATCTCCCCCAGACACTCCTCTGGGAAGGCAAAGTTGCAAAGAAATCTTGCAAAAGAAACTCTGGGGCTGGATTAGGTTTCTGCTACATTGGCTCCTGGAACTGGCTCTCCATAGGGTCGGATGAACCGGCAAAAGGGACAGGTTGCGCGGGATCCACAGCAGAGCACCCAGGGCAGGATGTCTATATTTTTCCCAACTACAGAGAGCCAGCCTGGCCAGGACCAACCGCTGCCTCCCACGGGGAACAGCCACAGAAGTAAACCCATTCGCCGGACTGTAAGTCTCACTCGTGCCAAAAACATAGAAGCACATTACTGTAAATTTAGTTAGATAAAAAAGGTCGTACAAAGTACTGGTTTCCTTTCACATTCTTTGCATATACAAAGATCTCAGCGGTTCCAGGAGGATTTTCTTGTATAGCCTTTCTGAAAGCTGATTAAAGAAAATGACCATTAATCCCACTAGTAACTTAAAACAAAACGTTAAATTAATTTCAGTGGGAGTTCTGGATGTGTACAAAACCCAGCACGACACCCTCAGACTCATACACATTGCTCTCTTGGGAAATGACAAGAACTCTGCAGACATATGAAAAGGCGAAATTTACTCCACGTTATTAGAACTCAGTACAAAAATCGCCAAACGATCTGCACCAGGCTTAAATCTATTTCTCTAACCCGACCTTTTGAAATTGTCGTTGTTCACGCCGCTGTTTCCCCTTTCACCTCTTACTTTGGAAGCTCACCCCCCGCGATCATCTTTAAACCAAGATCCGCGCCAGCAAACCTTTTCATTTTGCTAAAATCCTGGCGGGCGTTTTCCGAAGCTGCTGAGCCCAGCGGGACACTGAGGGAGCGAGGTTCCCCTGTGAGCACCCCCTNCGGACACGTGGGAGCGCCTGTCGGGGGCTGTCAGCCCCCCGCCCACCACCCCCTTACCTGTCCGCGGGCGCGGAGCAGCCCCGAGGACTTTGTCTCCGCGGCGCGCCCGCCTGCCAGCGGACAAGTTTCTGCCCCTACTTCGCTCCTCGCAGCAACAGCGACGCTTTCCCCGCCCGCTCCATCCGTCCGTCCATCCGCCCGCCCCTCTCTGCCTCCCTCGCTCCCTCCCTCCAGCAGGGGCGGGGGCGGCGGTCCGGAGCGCGGCGCGACCCCGCCCCGCGGTTCCCGGGCTGTGCCGGGGGTACCCGCCAGCCGTGTCCGAGCGGCGGAGGCTGCGGCACGGTCCGGCCAGCGGCGAGGCTGCCGGGCTGGGGGACGTGCCCCCCTCGGTGGTGCCCTGGGCAGGGCTGGGCGTGCTCACCTGTACCCGCCGGCCCCTGCAAGGGCAAGCGAAGGGTGCGGGATCCAGGCGTTGCCACCCCATCCTCCTCTGTTTGCCCGAGCAAGCCCTCCTGTCTTTTAGTCTTCGTTTATTTACAAACTTACTGCGCGTCACCTAGCTGGTTAAAGCAACAGCAGGAGAAATTAAACCCAGGAGGAACATCACACCTCTTGGGTTTTTCCACACACAAGAATTTAATGGAAGAGAAACTACCTGGGAGAGCTCTTCTAAGAGGGGTTACACAGTGGAACGAACTCCAAAGGGAACGGCTCCAGCAGCACAGCTGCAATTCTTGCAGAGATTTAGGAAGGCTGGGACAGGCCCCTGTCTCCGCACAGCGGAGGTGTGAGAGCAGAGAGGGGCAGGCACACTGCCTGCAATTGCCTGCTGCCTTCGATTCTCCTGGTGTGTTGATTACCACTATTGCACCGTGCAAGCACGGCTCTGATGTGTGTTACATAATTAACCTTTGTTGTGTTGGTAACCCTGTCCTTCTCTCCGCGGGGCAGTTGTGAGTATGAGGAGAAGGGCTTGATGTTGGGATACTCAGTTGTTGTTCCCCTGACAATTTTTTTTGGTTTCTCTCCAAGAAAACTAGATCAAAAAAGTTCTTTGCCATAGACAGCAGCGTGGTGAACATTGTGGTAGTCCTTTGTTCCTCAGCTAGGCCATGCCACAGCCAGCCCTAAAGTTCTGTCTCCTATCTGGCATTCTACACCCTATCTTCAGAGAGGTCCAGTGCATCAGAATAGCAAAACTGAGTGGAAGGGAATCTCTACAGGATGCTGAGCTGAGAAGCAGAGGACATGTGTTCATGGTAGACTCAGCTGCTTAGACAATACACTGTTAGAGTTTTCTGCTGGCTTCCTGCCTGCAATATCTTTTCTGTAATGTAGTGAGAGGTGGAGTCATCAGAATCATAGTCTGTCAAGACAGAGGAGACTCTTCTGGCCAACAATTGCTGTTAGAAAACACTACCTGTCCATCACAGCACACATAAGTGTGCTGTCAGTGCGGGATATTGACAGCACTCCTGCCCCACAGCCTGGCTTAGACAATTGTGATAACGACATTTCAATGAAGAAATCTATTCTGTGACTATGAACTCTTTAAATATGAAACTTTAAATAGTTATAAAATTAAAATGAGTGGCAACTCCCACAAGTATGGTTTCTCCTACTGATCTTGCAGAGAGCATTTAAGCTAGATGTACTGTCTAGAGAACTCTGCCTCCCTCTACCTGATTGTCATTACTGATTGAAGGAAGCAGAGGAAAATTGCAAAACTATTATACTATAAGCATTTTTTATTGTGTTGAGGAAAAAAAAAGAGAGGTATCAGGTCAAGAGTAAGTCAAAAATCAGGCTCTTTCATTGTTCTTAAGGTAATCACTCAGAAATAAGTAGACTTTCCTCACAGGGTGGAAAGAGTCTGCTGAAGGTTATGCAGGGATCCATCTGTACCATGTTCTATTTTAACCAGTGTCTCCATGGATAGGGGTCTCTTGCAAAATTAGTACATTTACTTTGGTGTTGGAGTGTTTATCCTGTTCCAGATTACCTTCTCCCCCCACTGCTGACAGCTTTTCTTCTTTACACAGCTGCAATTAGAATATCGCTTTGCCTTCATACAACACCCCTCAGTAAAGACTCTAGGGACAGACTATCAGCTGGTGGCCATGGTGTTGGCTCTGTGCACTGAGCAGGAGATGGAGCAGAACAAATCCATGGAGAGCTGTTGGAAATAATCAATGGCAGTACTGCTAACATGGCATACGAAAAAGTCATACGAAAAGTCATATGGAAGCTCTTAAAAAGTATTTGTTCTTCAACAGCTAGCTCTTTAGCTCTCAGGATTGTGTTCCAAATTTATTTTGCACAGGCCTGAGAGCTAACTACTTACTTTCAAAAAGAAATAGAAAATCGAATGGTCTCATATTCAAATAACTTCTGGAACCAGGAATTTTTTAAAAAGCTGAATATCATTAAAAAATCTCATATCTGTGGCATTGGTAGCACTGCAGAAGTGGTGAGGCAGGCGTTATTGCCCCTCTCAGTCATACACCTTTGTTTTGCTGTAATGGATTATGTTTATAGTAAATTCATGTTAGTGGTAAATCCAGTTTGTAGTGTACTCCAGAGATTAAAATCTTTACATTTGCAAAGTGCCAAACGAATTGCGTATCAAAAAAGACACAAGAAAATGTCATACCAGAAACTATCATCTGCTGTCATGAATATTTAAAGTTAGTGTCACTGTCACATGCTACATACTGTAAACTTACTCCTAAGGCCACCATTAAAATTCCTGAAAGCATCACAAAATAATATGTCCCTTGCAGACTTGTGTATTACAATGCTTTGTGGTCTCAGGTCCAGCCCTTACCTCATGACTCACTCAAGCAAAACATCTATTGAAGTAAATGGGAATTTGGCAGGAAAAAAAGATGGAGACGGGCCAAAATCAAAACAGGGATGGAAACACTCTGGTGTTTTAAGGCAGTTGGATTCCTTATGCGGACTCAAAGTTTGCTGTTCAGACCTTAATTCTCCTGTGAGATTACCGAAGGACTTCCGATGGGCCTTCAGCCGGCGTGTCTACCCCACTAAGCAGGCTTTAGTGAACACCATCTGTGGTTGTTCCTCATGCACACCAGGTTCCCAAGGCACACAGTAAAGTCTTATTTGTGTAAGAATATAAAGTTCTCCCTTCTGTCCCTGTATTCCTTGGCTTTCACTCTCAAGGAACTGTTACATTAGAAGTTTCTTCGATCTTAACCACTTTTATCCTCCTCTCTTTGGTTTGCCATGGAGCAGTGTGTCTGACTGAGTCAGTGCTTGCATGGATTTCCTCTCTGTGGTTGGTGTTCCTGTTTGTCCTCCAAATGTCTCTCTCTCTCCCTTTTAAGTAGTGAAATCCTTTATCTGTCCCTTCCTGACCTCCCTGTATGTCTGGCTTCTGGGCATCTGCTTTACTTTTGTTCTCTGCTCTCCGGCAGCCGTCCGTGTTCCATCCGGCTGCAGCAGCTGGGCATCACTGGGTCTGCCTCTGCCTGTCGCCCTGGCTGCTCCTGGGACCCCACATCCCCAGCACAACCGGTGCAGACTATGGAGCTGCCTGTTCCCTAAATTTCAATTCATAAAAACATGGTGTTCTGCCAGTCAGGAGCCTGGGACCCCTTAAATACTTAGGATCCTTTTATCCCTTGTCCTCTTCCCGTCAGAAGGAGCACACAGACAATTTCTAGCTCTGTTATTGAAAAATTATATACATGATGCAAACCATCAGATGGCAAATGCTCAACATCCTCTGCAAATGCACTTTCTTTCAACATATTTAATGAAACACAGTCTCTAGGAGTGTTTGTAATTAAGAGAGAACACATTTTCACTGAGGGTAAATTAGTAAAGGTAAATTAAGGAATATGAAAATGTTTCTCTTCTATTCTCTGCATGCGCACACATGCACAACACACACAAACACAGGTGGGGGAAAATACCCATCCCTGATACATCACCAAAACAGTGTTTTGGCTTCTGTGCCCCCTCTACTGGCTGGCCCCTTTATGTATAAACAAATGTACTTTAAAAAATTATATTGGAATTATTGATGATGCTGGTGCCTTAACAAAATTGGTCACACCAATAAAAATATTGCAAGGAATAAGTATCCTTATCAATCCTGCAGAATGGTAATTCATGATTATTTGCTCCAAGCATATATTCACACTCAAAACAATTTTCAAATATTAAGAGATATTGAAAGCTGAAAGAGCAGTGAAAAAATTCCTACAGATAAGAGCATCTTCACACAGATGTGTGTGGATGGGAGATTTTATTAATTTTCTTGGTAATTTCCAAGTTTTTGATGTAAAATCTTCCTCCTTTTGTATTTTTCCCCATCAAAAACAAATTATGTAAACTTATTCATGACTCTGTATGCTGTATACATCCAAATATACACATATATATATTCATACATATACACATATGTATATTCAAAGATAAATTATAAAAAAATCCAGAGAGATGAAATTAAATATTTGATACAGGCAAAATACGTAGAGAGTGAAACAGAAGAAGGCATAAAATTTAGTTCCACTAGAGCCACGCTCAGAATCTTAAAGATCTGTACTGAAACCGGCACGGGTCTTACTGACATCAGCGCCATTGGGCTTTTCCAGGCACCAGCTTTCAACAGGAAGGCAAAGCCATAAAAAGCATGTCCAAAGCCCTGTGGACCCACCAGCTCCAGTGCAGGTGAGGAAGAGGACCAGAGGTGACCTAGCTGCAGGGCTGAGAGGACTGGAGAGTAATATCTGCAGATCTTCTAACAGCTTGAGCTGGGATATTTGAGAGAAAAAAAGTAGATTGTTCCACTCACCAAGCAGTTTTTTTGACTACTGAAAGAGAAGGTGGGTATTGTTCAAACAGATGAAGTACAGTTTAATTCAAGATGCTGCATGTCAAGAACAAAAAGTATCTTTCTTGAAAAATGTATATAAATGGAGGTAGCTGTTCTTCAGCTTTATAATTTTAAAAACAGCAGAAAATCTAGAAGGATAATAGAAAGCTGATGGCCTTGAAGGGAAAATGAGTGACCTCCTTAAACCCCTCTTGTTCATGTCCCCCAAGTAAGACTTACCGCAGACAAGGCCCGTGGCCATTATTCTCAGGGAATATTTTCCATGTGACTAGGGACCCAGGACTGTATCACTGCAAGACAAAGCCACTTCTTTGCATTGATAATGCAAATGAAAGCAATGATGCTGTGATCTTTAAAGGAAGCAATACACAGGCTAATTTCTGCTGAACTTGACTTAAAGTCTCTTGTGGTTCCTGCAAGCACAACCCCTCCTCCCCTGCACTCACCCTGCAGCATACATGGCTCAGCTCACCACCAGCCTGGTATTATTTCAGAACCCCTTGCTGTTAATTCATGCGAACAATGCAAGAACAAATTTTTTTTTTACTGCCCTTCAGCCACTGCACCAGCCAGGGCACTCAGGGAGCAGTGCACTGCAGGCATGTGTGGAGTCTCCCAGGGACCCCCTCTGCGTAACACCTCCAAGCCCATGTGTCCTCCCTCAGGCAGGAGAGGCTCGCCAAGCCTGTCAGGTCCTTCTCTCCTCAAAACCCATCGCCTGCACAGAAAATGCCCTGGCGAAAGCGTTCAACAAACCAGTGCTCCAAGGCCAATCTGGGATGCTAGTGTTTTTCTGGCATAACAAACCCTCCTCAGAAAACCTTGTCTGAAGCCTTTAAAGCCACTGCAGTTTTATGCTGGATTTTCATCTTCATCTTAAGCCCAAAAAGGAACACCTTTTCCAAAATGACTGTTACATGACTGCATCCGCTGGTGAAGACTGCTTGCCCTGTTTGGAAGTGGCAGCCTCTGGAAAGCACAAACTCATCCCTAATTTCACAGTTTCCAAAGGGTCTGCTTAAAAGCTTCCAGTGTGCAAAGGTGGGCCCCTCAGCTCATTCAAAATGCTAATTTCACTTCAAGAAACCAATTTCACTTTAGGATATCAAAACCTTGAGTTTAAGCACATTCTCAAAACATTGCAGAGATGACTGGTGAGAGTCCATATCAACGTCTTTCTCAAGCTTTTATCATGTTTGGACATTATCATTTTTTCAAGTCAGAAGTGGCAGAACCACCAGGACTGCTGACCCAACCCCTCTCTCCTAACCAGTTGGTGCTGATACCATCACTGGTACAAAAGATACCACAGTCACATCATATCTTATCTTCCAGGGCAGGGTGTTTACAGACTCTTCACTTGCCTTATTGTATTAGCACATGCCAACCTGTAAGACAGCTCCTAAAAGTGACTGAGCTTTCCATCACTTCATTTAGGTGTCAGCATTTAGTTTCTGTGCTCATTCTGGTCTTTTCTTCTTCTCCTCCTTCCACTGATTCCTATTGTTACATTGCCAGTGTGTAAATCCAGTTCCCCTGTGAATTTATTAGCCCCTTATTGCTAGGAGAAAGAAAAGAGTAGTCTCTGCTTTCTCCCTTGATACCAGCAGACATGACTGCAGATAGAATGAAGGGGCAGATCTATTATACAGAAATATGGTATTTTTTTACACCATTAACTTTATAAAACAAAAATATGTTTAAAGGAACTTTGTAAAAGTGCTTTCTTCCTTGCAATTTCAGATGTGTATTTATCTGTAAAAGAAAGCAATGTTATATGACTAATGTTCTAGATCATTTTCCTTTTGAGTCCTCAATATTGCCAAAGCATGTTTAAAGTATTATTTTAAAATGCATAATCAGTGTTGCTTGAACGTATCTTTCTTCATATAGACATGTCTTTGTAAACTGACTAGAACAAGGTCTCACTTCATGCAATCAACACTACCTGGCCAAGATTTTTGGCATGAACTTTGAGGCACAGTAAAAAAATTGCAACATTATCACCCATTTCCATGGTTTTCATTCCCTGTTCCTGTCTGTCCCAGCTTCACGGTCAGGCAGCTGTGACTTGGTTTTTACATTAATTCACTGCTGGCCCCCCCAAAAAAAAGGGAAAGGGCGTGTTCTAATTAGGTTCCAGGTTTTAATAGACCAAAGCATGTGCCTATGTGCTGTCCTGAACCAAGATGTCATCTGCAGTCCAGCCCTAAACTGCCAACACGGGGAGAGTTTCTTTGAAGGCCTCTTAATCCCAGCAGTAACTGTCTCTGAACCCTATTAGCTTGTGAAATGCAAAAAGTAGGAAAAGTGTTGAACTCACTCTGACTGCTCACATATGCAAAGTAGAAGGCTGTGTGCATCTCAAAAGCTAATGGTTGCTAGAAAAAGTTTAAATAAAAGCCCACCAACCAAAACACCTTGGCCAGACACAGACATGGGTTGAGAGATGCAAGACTGCACACGTTAGAGGAGTTCTAGATATGCCACGTGTCCTAGCCTAACCTACTGTACACGGCTGAACTTCTTCCTGGAACAGGAAAATCATGCTATTGCTCTTTCCTATGTACTGTAGCATTTGGACTCAAAGAGCTGCCCAGCAGTGACTTATTTCTTCTGTTTGCCAGCAGTTGCTCCAGAAGGTGCTTGAGCAGAGAAAAGGGTCAGCAATACGTGCCTGAGAGCAGGCTGGTAACCCTTTAGATAACAAGCCTGTGCCATTGAATCCCAGACCACAAATTTCTGCACAAGGCAGATTTTTCAAAATTAAATCCTGATGAGGAACAGAGCCTTTAAAAGGGTTGTGCTGGTCTGTGCAGTTGCTTTGCAGACAATCACGGAGCACAACAATAAGGGTCTAGTTGTGTGTGACCGATGACTCTGGCTTTCACTGATTTACCCCAGGAAATCCAGAATTAAGGCAGACACCCAGTTTTCCTGGTCTTCCATTTTGGATTCACACTATAGCTGTCATTTTAACCCTTTTGAGGGCTGGCAAAAGGCAGACTGGATGGTTTGTTTGTTTCCCTTCCTTCTTAGGGATTTTTTATGGGTTTTCATCACCATAAAATCTGAGTACCTATTTCCTTTTTGACTTTCAGAGAAGAGAGGGACATGTATAATTCTGGTAGGAAGTTTGACAGCATCCTTGTCGGCACAAGAAATTCCTAGAGGAAGGAGCTGATGGGAGACAAGGACTGACAGTGGGTTCAGAGAAGAGCATTTGGTGGGAAGCTAGGGGCAAGCTGGAAGCCACAGGCAGTGCTGTAATTAAAGCACATCCTGAGCAGCAGTGGTGGATCGCACTTATGACCACAAATGAAGGTCCTGTCAACAAAGAAGAGATGACACTTCATGGCACTGACCACTTGTGTTAGGTGACCTGTGAGCCTTTTTACTCACTAGTCTCTGGGTGAAGGGGGTAGTTTTACTTGGAATGACTCACAATCCACAATTGCCAGCTAATTGCACCTTCAGTGTCTGGGCCAGGAGGAGCAGTTGGTGTGAGAGCAGTCCCCAGGAGTGTAGGAGGGAAGGTGCTGCTAGGTCATCAGATACAGGCCTTTGGTAGGCAACTGCCTTTTATCTTGCTTTTATGTTTACTGAGCTTAATTTACCAGGTTTTTGTCTCCTTTGCTGTTCTAATCATTCTTTACTTCATTCTCCTGTCAATTGGAAACCTTAAATAATAAGGTTACAGGCATTTATTATCAGTATTGATCTCTTCTTGTCTGTGATGTATTCTAGATTAAATTTCTTTTCTGGTCTTTTCCTTCTCACATATTCACAGATAACAAACATATCACTCCTTAGAGACAAGGATTTTAAAGATTTTTCTTTGGGAGAGGTGAATTTTTCTCCACTTTCTGGAAAGATTAGCACTGCCAGGAAGGCACATCTTGCTTGTCTTCCTGATGTGGTAGGAATGACCATTGCTACTACACCTTTGACATTCCAGCAGCAGTATCCCAAGGCTGAGCGAGCTTCCCAGGCTCCTTTGAGGGCTTGCCGGTGAGCAGGCGAGTCAGTGCTGCTGTGCTCCACCCAGGGCTCAGTGACACCAGCACACCCAGAGGGACACTAGGTAAGTACAGTGTCTGGCCAGAGAGAGGAGTCTGGACAGTGCGAGTGAGAGGAGAACTCGGTCTCCTTTTTGCTCCTTCTTAGGAGCAGGGAGGAGGAATGGACTGTGGTTAAGACGAAGATGAGTGAAAAACTTTCTGAATTTAGCAGGACTGGGTTGTGCTGGGGTTTCTCATGGGCCAGGGCTGATCAGAACACATTCCTTGTCTTTCTCTTAACCACAAGTCAGTTGAGCATGTTAATTTGAGATTGAGGCATTTGAAGTCAGCATTAATTAGAGCACAGCATCATATCCCCTGGACTGCATGGAAGTTGATGCGACAACAGACCGACGTCTTATCTCCTGGCACTAACCCTCTTTGGTGCTATTATATCATGGTACACAATAACAATGTACCCATAGCAACAACAGCATAAAACCCAGACCTGTTAACCACAAAGCACAACCAAGAACCACTTTTTTAACACTTCTAACTTGCTTTCAGTCTGGTTCCTTAGGAAAAAAGACTTATGTGAACTGATATATACATCTACTCATCCATCAATTTTCCTCATCATCCCTGCTGCTACTTGCAACACCTTTTGACCTTTTTACCCATTTTCAAACAAATGTAGTGAAAGATACTTGAAAACTGCCCGTATTTAGTGTAAAACTCTTAAGGAGATGAAGAAGTGGAGAAGTGGCCACATTAATGCTTCTAGTAATGGAAATGCAGTCATCACCCTTTTCTTTCGTTTGCTCTGAAGGGATTTAGGAGAAGCAGGTGGCCAATCAGCAGTAATGTAGGTGGCTGCCTACACAGCAATTTCTGCATGGCTTCTGAAAAAGCCACAAAACACTGCTTTTTGCTCAGTTGCTGGGATAAGTAAAGGTAGAAGACCTGTGAAGGGGCTGGAGGTGATGAAGAACTGGCCCAAGAAAGCTGTTAATGATACGAGAATGGTGGACTATGATGGGGACACAAAATTAGCTGCTCATGCTGTTTTTGGAGGTGGAGTTGAATATAGGAAAATATGAAGCAAGTTTATAGGGGGGATACAGCAGAGACCCAGAAAATAAACCCCTAGAACAGATAATCTCTCTCCTCCCTGCACCTCAGATTCATTCTCTTGCAGAATTCCACAAAATCCTCCTTGCTGCGTACTACAGCTTCATCACAACAACTGGTAGGAACTGCAGTTGTTGAAAAAAAATACCGTCAAGATTTGACTGCATATTTAATTTCCCATCTTGTATGTGCTTTGGAAGCTCTTGAAAAGCATCAGCCTTAAATATTATATGTTGGCTGGAGTTCAAAACCCAGGAGCAGTTTAGGCCCTTCGGATTTTTTGCCTTTTCTTCCCCTACTATCTCAGACTCAAGTAGTGAAAATAAGCTATCTGTCAAACGAGTATATGCTACTTACTTTTCTGTAAAAGTTCTGTTGAGTTCTCAAGATGATTGTTAATAATTACATATTAATATATGTATAAGTATATAAATACTAGAGATAGATTGGTATTGGTTGGGGTTTTTTTCAAGAGCGCCCCTCCACGTGGCTCTGGATGGTTTCAGGAGGAGGAAACTGGTTTGCACACATTTTCCATCCATGAGTGAGGTTCAGTTTGATAGGAGACAGCTTGAAGCAAAGACTGAAACACCAAGTGTGTCAGCACCAGCCTCCTCAAGGGTACAGTCTCTGCATTGAGAACAGCAAAGGTTGGTGAGTTTTCTCTCCAGAAAACCCCAGCCACAGCCTCTGAGTATTTAAGGAGATAAAACACGAATGGTAGAAGAAGTAGGAAACAAGCACACACCACCTCTACCTATTTCTGGGAGCCTGTACTACTTCTCACGGGGGAAGGGGACCTTGTGCTATTCGAGGCAGTTTTAAAAACAATGGAGTGTAATTGTGCCTCCTGCGCTTTCATTTTATAGGTATGCATATATCTAGGGGGAACAGTCCCTGGAGATAGGCAGCCTTTTAATGTTGCATTAAGAAAATCTAATGCTTTATGCACAGGACACAAGCAGCCTGAAGCACATTTCATTATCAGATCCCTTTGCAAACATTGAATAACCAGTTGTCACAACGAGCTTCGAGGAGCTTCGAGGGAAGACAATCAACCTAAGTGATTGAGATTTTTCCAAACCTCAAGTAGATGGTGTTGCAAAGTGTTATCTAAGCTCCAGACTACCTACAAATAAAGACCTCCAAGATTTGTGTGCAATTTGTGATCACACAGTGGGTTTCTGAGAAAGGGTTTCGCCACATAAGTAACAAGAAATGGCCTTCCCAAAATGTATCATTTATCCCCATAACTGACATAAAAACATCATGCCAATATATGATTCAACAGAGATGGATCTCACTCAGAAATGGTGTGAAAAGAAACTGATATCTAGCACTGTTGGCCTTTTAGGGTTGGAAACAGGTCTGTGCTTTCTCCAAGCAATATGCTCTAAAGCCCACGAGATGAATGAAAAAGCCCCTGACTTTAATGAAAAACTAATCAAAAAATTTCTTTGCTTAGCTAGGAATTTTCTTCTGTTGTTCTGGTACGTGCATGTTAGTTCAGTAGCATCATTATTTTTGGTCACTTATTATTATTCCTAAATCCCACGAGGGTAGAACAATTAAAAAATAATAATCTGTTGATTTCCAGTGAATTTCTTCATGGTGACAGAAAAATGTGTAAGCCTGTTTTTGTGTGTAGCAGAAACATTTCTAATTCCCTCACCCTGTAAAACTGCATAAAGTGTCCAAAGCCATTTTACTTTTCATAATTCTGGCTTGAAATAGCTTGAAAGGAAGCTCCAAGTCTCCCTTGCCTCCTGAAGTTCCCCTGTGCTGATTTGCATTATTGCTGCCCTTCCCTTGGCTCGGAGAATCCTCGATACACACTGTCTTCAGCACAAGGAAGTGCACAAATACCTTTAATGCAAAAGGGCAGAGTGTGAGTGTGTGAGTTATGTACATGTGAGCAGGCAACTCTGCCTACCTTTGCTGAAGGCACTGATTTAATGTGCTCTTTATGGCTATTCTGCAATAGCTTAATGGGCCATAAAACCAGTCCCACCCGCTAGGAAGCCTTCACAATTGTCTTGCTGTCCAGTACCCAGTATCTAAAATTAACCAGAAAATAAACAGCATCATGCAAAGATAGAGACTCCTTGACTAGCCAACTTCCTCTGCAATCAAAATTTTTCCCTAGTTTTGTTTCTTTACACTCTGTTCCTTCTTCCTCTTTTGCATGTTTTGTTGTCTCTTCTGAAATGTCACGACAGCAGACAGCCCACAAAAAATCAATGCCTTCTTTTCAAGCACTCAAAAAACTTCTCTTCTCTTGCCATGATAATTAGTTTGAATTAGATGACTAATCATAGGGAGTTCTGCCTAGAGCAGGAGCACTGTGAAAGGGCTGTATAGAAATGCAAGTGTAAGTGAAATGTGACTCACAGTCACACTTGGACTTTTTCTGCAAATGTGTCAACACAATGCCCTTTTTATACATTAGTGATGGTGAATTTGGCTGCTCAAGTACAAGAATAATCTAGCCTAAAGCCACACACATGCATCTTGTAAGGTTATACAGCACCACAGTTTGGCTTATTTACCTAATGTCTGCTTCCGTTGCTCTGAATAGACACCAGGGTTTGCAGAGTCCTAAAATATACAGTGGACCTGAGGTCTTGGGCCATGGAAGAAAGAACTGGGATTCAGGAGCTCTGCTCTGTCATGACACAAGCTCTCTCTGGTTGTGTCTACATGGCTAAGTTAAACAGCAGCAGGAAACCCTCCACTGCAGTTGGTTGGTGGGACTTAAGCTTGATTTTATTAGGTCACTTGAATCATGACCAGCACAGTTTTGCCTCCCAAACTATCTCTGGGCACACGTAGGATAGGCCAAGTACCACTCACCATAGGCTGTTTCAGTCCAGCATCCTGTTTTTGGCAGCAGAAGAATTTAAGACCAGGGACATGGTTGGCTTCAGTCCAGAGAGTGGTCCAGGGAATTAATTTACTTATTAACTAAGTATAGCTGTACCCCACGCCCCCTGAATCAGTGAGTATACAGCAGATAAAGAGTAAAAATGTTGTTGGGCACTGGAATAGGCTCCCCAGGGAAGTGGTCACAGCACCAAGCCTGCCAGAGTTCAAGAAGCATTTGGCCAATGCTCTCAGGCACAGGCTGTGACTCCTGGGGATGGTGCTGTGCAGGGGCAGGACTTGGACTCAATGATCCTTGTGGGTCCCTTTCAATTCAGCTGATTCTGTGATTCTGTGGTGAAATTCATGTTGCTTACCTACTTTACATGAATTTGGGAGCATAATGTAGTCAAGTGCTCCGAAATTTTCTATCAGGAACTAAATAGCCACTATTTGTCCTCAAGACTATTTAATATGCATATATTATAGAAAATAGTACCTGTTCCTAAGTAAAAGTCTTAAAGGGAGTGACATATGCTACTGCTTAAGTAAGGTTTCTGTGAATACTTATTTCCTGATAAAAATCCAGCCATTTCCAAGCAGGCATGCTCAGTTACTTGCTTATCTTACATTTGAGTGAGTTCTTCTTTCTTTTTCTTTTTTTTTTCCCTACCATGCAAGAACTGTGCATAACAAAGCCTACAGGTAATTTATAAACTCAAAAGGAAACATACTAAATTACACATATCAGCAGTCTCCAGCTCCCAGCAAAGCAAAAAAAGTAGGGTTTTTGGAAGCAGTGAATAGCAACTGAATTCTACAGAGTGCTGTTATCAAGAGAGATGGGAAGTGGAGAGGAAGGATGTTGTTGGATCACATGTTATGCTGCACCCAGGAAATTGCAGATAACAGTTGTGCTCCTGATATTTGTAAGGGCTCTGCAGCCCTAAGATAGGGCTAGGATAAAGCAGAGGAGCAAGGGGGAAACTACTGAATGGAGCAATCAGATATTACAGGGGTGGGTACTAGAGAAATTCCCATTTAAAAACACCAAAAAGTACCGTAGTCTCTTGTCAGCATATTTTTTATACAGCTGAGATCACTGTAGTAATTTATATTTTGTCTTTGCTTAGAATGGCATCTGCCATTCCACCTTTCTGCATGTATAGCTCGGTTACTCTTGTCAAACTATCAGAGAAGAGTTTATGGGTGAGCTGGAGCTCATTGCAGGTGTTGAAAGGCTTAGATCTCACATACTTTTGTATTTAAGAATAATTCAGTTAAAAGCTGGAGTATGGACACAGACTTTATTCTTGGAGAGAGGCAAAGGGAACATACTTAATTTGCCTGATTTATTCAGATGAATGTATGGCTTCACTCCCTTCCCTCCTCCTTTCAATTTGGTTTTACATCCAAACCAGCCTGGATAGGAAGGTAGCACACTGAAAGATGAGCAAAGAAGCTTCATAAACAAAGAAACTATATAAGAAATACATAACTACGTACAGGTGGGTGGGAAATGATCTGACCATTTCCTCCTCCTCCTTCTATCTCACTGGCTGCATGGGGCAGTTTTCTTTTTCTATCAGGACAAGATACTCCTCATCCTCAGGTGCTTTGGGGGACCCTAATGAAAAAACAACTGGTATTAGCCTGCAAGAGACTTTGCTCTTACGAGTTACCACATGGTGTCTGCTTTGCATTCTCTTGTGTCCTCTCTCCACCTCATTCTGAGCAGCTGCTCCTTTACAAGGAAACCACAGAACAGATACTGCCAAAGTTTCCTCTTTCAAACACGATGTGAAATGCTGTTATTTGAGGCTGAAAGGTAAATGGACACAGAGCTGAGGGGAGACATTGCTCTAAATTGCCATCAGCCCAGTAACTGCCACCAGCCATCGGGAACATGCCATCAGTTCCTCTTGTAACCTGTGCCTCCCACAGAAAACTGAGAGCCAAACCAGGACCTGCTGTAACACAACTACTGCACAATACCTTGACTACGTCTTTCTGTTCCTTGCCCTAGAAATAAACATGCTTCAAAGTGCAGTGTCTGGCTCTGCTTTTCATCGAGGCTATACTTGGGAGCACTGCTATTAATGCAGCAGGGCCTTGGAGCTCTATCTTCCATCCTCCGGAAGATGAAGAACCTGCATCTTCATTCTGTCATGCTGGTTTTAGTCTGGTGGAGCTCATCAGTGCTCAGTAAAATTGCACCAGCGTAAAACTGGCATAATGGTGCAGAGAATCAGCCCTGCAGGCTGCAATTTGTTCTGACATAATAGGATAAAACTATTTGTCTTCTATGTACTCTCAAGTGATAGCGCTGATGAAATATGTCAGAATAAAGCCCTGGCAAGTGAAGTCCTTTTTCTGTCCATTAATCAGGCACAGAATGGATGGGAAAGCAAAATGTTCACCAGCCAGGCTACGTGCTGTTCTCCCAATATGCCTGCATCGAGACCTGGGCGTGCCCTCTCCCATGTGACAGGGTAGTTTTGTTTCCTCGTCCATTTATTTCCTGGCATCTCAGTGGATATCCCCAGGGGGCACACCAGTCAATGTCAATGTCAGTTGTGATGCTGCCTTATTGTGCTCTGGAAATGTACCCTGGAAGTGGATGGGCAGCCCTCACCCCACATAACAATTGGATAACCTACTTCCACTCCTTACTGACCTACTTATTTTGCACACTGGTGACCTAGATATGGTCCCGCTAAGGCTCCAGGTCCTTCCACCATGAATGAGCTGGGATGTTAACGTGTATGCACAATTCACCAGAGTGGATTTGGTGCTACAGAACACCCATTCAGAGAGAAAAATCACATGAAGAAGAGTAGCAATCAAATGAAGGAAAACATTATTTTTGCCTCTTCTTATGTTTTTAGACAGGGATCATTTGCACCAAGAGAAAGGACTAGGATGTAAAGAGTAGTGATGGATTAGCAAACGGTAGAGAAGAGTCAACACAATGTGAGAAAGAGAAATCGTTATGATTCTGCAGCTTAGTAACCCTTCACTGACACAGAGTCTTTACCAACTATTATCATGTTAACTCTGAAGACCATTTGTTGATCACAACTCAAGTTTTCAACACCAGTAAATTATGAGGAAAAGCCTATATGGTGCAGTTTCACACCAGACGTACTGCTATTTTAGCCGTTATCTATTATCTGAAGCAATTATCTTTCTCTGTTATGTACTGAATTGATAAAAATTCTGAAGTTACTGGTATTCCTATTTCTGGATGGCTTGCATCCTCAGGAAGAGGGAATTAATGCCCTTCCATCTGTCTGGATTACTGGGACAGTCTGCTTGTTGCTACAAGATACGCAAGAAATTAGACCCATTCCCAAACACTGACCTTGCAGTATTTGATGTGAGAATAATGATCAATTCTGTAATCATTGTATTTATATCAGGAGCATATCTACATCAGGGCTCACAGTGTCAGAACTGCATATATAAACCAGGGTCTCCAAACCCCCTGCAGTCTCACAGCAGGAGAAAAAACTAGAGTTTCTAAGCTTTATACAGACCCCTTTTTGTACACTGTGAGAAACAGATATCCACCCTCACCTTTCTACTTTCCTGGTCCTTGTTGTAAAGGAGCAGTTTTTGTAGCTCATGGTATGTAAGAAACTGGTACTGCTAGAGCATCATATCTGGTGACCCTTGGTGGCCCAGATAGCTGTATCAGTGCTCTTTGGAGAAACCCTTCACACTCAGTTAGCAAGGGTTTGGGTTTGTAGTGAGACAATTTCACTGCTCAGCCAGTGGACTTCTTGCTTTGCACTTGCTACATGCAATCTTTTTACTACTCATCTCTCTTGGTTTTGGAACACATTCTAAATCCATGTTCTCAGTAACATAATTTAAAACAGGACCTGGAAGCCAGTAAACATCAAGCTGGCCAGAATGACCTCAAGTCTTTCTGGCATTGTCTGTTCTCATCTATGTCACTGGTGTGAGGTTCATAGACTGTCCTCTGCCTCGGATGTTTATGTCTCCTGAACAGGAGCTTGTGAGACCCCCTTGGGTTGGCTGCCCTGGGATGCACACAGCTATCCAAGGTCCTCACCATCCTTTGGGGGTGAATGTGGAAGAATCCAAAAAAGGAACACTACCTTTTGTGTCCTCATAAAGCTCTAGAGCCAAATCCAAAGCCAAATCCAATCTCTTTCCCCAAACCGTAACATCTGCTTTCGGCAAAATTCTCCTCAACTGACTTGCTTTTCCTGACAAGTACAGCTGTATTATTTGAATAAATTTTAAAAATTACCAGATTGTTACAGCTTCTTACCGTGCTGCAGCACTGTAATAGTGAATGGAAGAGGAAGTGATTGGAGAGAGATGTTTGTTTACCTGCTTTAGTATAAACCATCACCCTGAATTAGACTTTGAAGTACTTTTTCCAATTTTATGCTACTCCACTCTATTTTCTTTATCTATTTTCTATCTACAGTGATTCATTCACAGAATTTGAATGTGTAGTCAGGGGGAAATGAGTTTTGCAAAAGCCATTTTTCCGAAGGCACTCGCGTGTGCCTGTAATTTGATGTATGACTTTGTGAAAGCTGTCACAGAGGTATCCCACATGCTCCAGCACTGATGGATCAGCATACTGGCACGATGACACAAATACAGTCTTCCACCACTGGCAGTGCCTTTTGACTCTGCATTTTAAACACAGACAATTACAAGCCCTGATTTTCCATTGGCCTCTCACATACCCTCTGCCTGTGCTAGAACAGACTTGGTGCTATGAGTCATGCACCAAAAGCCCAAAATTTTGCAAGGCTCACAAAATGTGTAATGGGGTGGCTCTGCATCACATGGTGACATGCTTTAGGATTACATGCAAGGGAAGAATTCCTGCTTCTATATCACTCCACAGCAAGGACGTAAGATTTTCTTTAATACTTTTGCCCTAGAAACAGACAGCTGTTGTGACACGTGGTCAGCCAATGGTGAAAGGGAAGCCCAGTGAGGTTCCTTCTGCAAGATGGAAAGCTCACCACTACGATCTCCTGTCTGGACTTTAACTCTGGTCACCACGTGTCACTCTGCTATAGTTACTCAGACACCTGGTGTGAATTGCAGCTGTACCCTCTGGCAGAAAGTTGACCTTCTTTAGAACCAAGGTGAAGCACAGCCCAGAGAAATCCCTCCTGCAATTGCACTATTGCAGTGACATTCCCTGTGACCTGGCAGGCCAGGGCACTGCAAAGAAATTAATGTTCCTGGAAACAGAAGTCTCCCCTGAGCACCTGGGCTGCCAGTCCAGCCCAACAGCAGCACATGCTGTGGGCATTAACAGCTCCTGCCCCTGGTACCACTGCGTGGCAAGTGGTATATTTTTAATTCAGAAGCAGGACAGAGTACTGTCACAGCAGCTGGTTGCAGATATCAGACACCAGACTGCTCTCAGAAAGAAAAGAAACCCCTGTTGCCAGTGAGTCTGTAGTGTGATAACTCAAAGTTGCACACAAGGCTTCTTGATATCAAATGCTATTGCGACTTTCCAGCAGCACTGGCACAATAGTATATTCCCTTTATCTCAGACAGGTTTTGTCACCTCATCGAACCAGACACAATTCCTCCACTCTTTTCCCAACACACACATCCTCATTTTTTTTGTCCATTTAGTTCAAACAGTGCAGCAGGTGGGGACAGCTTAAGCAAAATGAAAAACGACACTCAAGTTGCCAAATAAAGCCAGAGCATGGACACATGAATAAATTTGCTTTCCCAAAATACATTTGCAACAAAATAAAAAGAAAACAAAAATCTGCTGGAACTTTTTCCCATGGGTAAATAGATATTAATATGGAATAAACCTATCCCTATTCAGTGTCTGCCATATGCCAGGGCCTGCATCCAGACCACATCTCCACAGCTGGCTCCCGAAGGAGTAAGCACTTAGCAGCTCCTCAGAAGTGCAACACTGCCCACACTGTTTCTGTATCAACACGTCTTCCCCTTCAGTTCGGTTCAGCAGCTGGACATCACTGTTGCAGAGCCTGACCCCTGAAAAGTCTGCAGCGATTGTCAATCCTCCCATGCCTGCTGCAGGGATTGGTGGCATTGCAAGGACTGGCACCAGGCAGCTGCCGGCAAAAGCCAAAGTAATGTCACAACTCTGCAAGCAGCATCAATGTCACCCATTATGGGGAAACAGAGTAATCCCCAAACAGCGTTTGATAAATGCATTGCCTTCAAAGTGAAAAATAGTGCAATACACCCGGCATTTGTAACACTGCTGAGCAGCCAATTTACGAGTGGTGCAGTTGCAACACAAGTGTACAGATCTGTACAGTTTCTGGGAAAGGAAGGGCAATGTTCCTCTGCTGTTCTATGGAGCAATGATTATAGTAGCATGATGAATAAAATATGAAAGGAGCGGGTGTTTTGTAATGTTACCAAGGACAGTTTAGTGCCAGGACGGTGCTGCAGGCTGACACAGAGGTCATTGTTCATAGCAGGTGCATTTTCAGAAGAGGATGGGCTCTGAGTCTCCTTTGCTACATGCGTTTGGCCTTTGTTGTTGTTTAAAGGCAGACAGATCATAGAACCACAGTTCAAAGTGACCTTAAAGACCATCTAGTTTCAACCCCCCTGCCGTGAGCAGGGACACCTTTCACTAGGCCTGATTGCTCAAAGCCTCACCCTAACTGGCTGGAAACTCTTCCAGGGAGGGAACCAAAAGTTTTTAATCGGCTCAGGTGATAGTGGCTGTCAAATCCTCCCTCTAATGGGTTAATGCTGACCACCTAAAGGGGTTGTCATTGGCTGAGAACGCTTGGATGTAGTACTGCCAACTTGTCAGAGAGGCCTCATTCCTTTCTTTTGTGTCTAAAGCCAGTGGTGGGATCACTGAAAATGCTTTCTGGTCCTACTGTCCTGGGGCAGACAGGTTCTAAGTTTCTTCTTCTTCTTGTGTTATGTCATTTCTCTGTTAGGTGCAGGAATAGGTACTGGAGTCACTGTCTGGCATCACTACTGGAACTGCTTTAAATGTAGCACAGGACTGGGGTGACACTATATTTGACCTGAAGGAGACTCAGAAGGTATTTTTGGTTGTCCTGGCTCCTTCATGCTGACAATTCTGGTCAGTACTAACAGCAGAAGGATGAAACAAAGATAAAGTTATCTATTTCAACTGAGATAGACTTGGATTTTGAGCTTAAAACTAATTTTTGGTCCCTTCTACCTACATACATCATTACAGTGGGGTGCCAGAGCAATGTGATGGGTGTTCAAAGATCGTGGTAGTGCCTGTGTAAAACACAGCCAGAAGCAGGAAAGGAAAGGAGATGGATCAACAGTATACTCATGAGAGAGCTGAAAAATGTATGTTTGTAAAGTAAATCTTAACTAGTCATGGAGAAGAGAAGGCTTTGGTGTAATCTAATTGTGGCCTTCCAGTACCTGAAGGGAGTCTATAAGAAAGGTGGAGAGAGACTATTTACAAAGGCATGTAGTGATAGGACAACGAGGAATGGCTTTAACATGAAAAAGAATAGATTTAGATTAGATATAAGAAAGAAATTCTTCTTTGTGAGAATGGTGAGGCACTGGAAGAGGTTGTCCAGAGAAGCTGTGGATGCCCCATCCCTGGAAGAGTTTCAGATCAGATTGGAAGGGGCTCTAAATGACCTGGTCTAGTGAAAGTTGTTCCTGCTCATGGCAGAGGAGTTGGAACTAAATGATCTTGAAGGGCACTCCCAGCCCAAACCATTCATGATTTTTTTATAAACACTGATTCAAAGAATGAGAAAATCCAATAGCAATGTGTTTCAGAGTGCTGCCAGTTATAAATGAAACTATTCACAAAGTTTCACTAACTTTGACATGAGAAGTTCTTAGAATGAATCCTCACCACAGAAATCCACAACTAGGGTGAATAGAAACTATTTAATATTGATTTTCATTGTTGTATTAATTAAAAATGCAACTAATTATTTTGTTTGAATTATTATAGACAAACTGTTGGTAAAAGAGAATGACAAATATAAGGACTTTTCTCTACATTTTTTTCTTGCTATTTCAAACTCAGTTTGTCATTAGAAAATCCGTATTAACTAAAAGGTTTCAGTAAGTTTGGTTCATGAACATCCTTTCCAAATGGAGGGTAGAGCCAATACCAGATGGTTCGGGCCCTCAGTCCCACAACACCAACACTGAATAGCCGGAGAGCACAACTCTTAATGAGAGATGACACGCCTGCAGCATTCCTACAGGTTACTCAGTAACTACCTGTGAATAATGAGGGTACCGGAGAGAATAAAGGTCACTTTGCAAATGCAATTAACAAAGGGAGGCTGAAATTTCTCATGAACCTATTTGGGAGTGACAGCTTGGAGAATGGAAGCTTGCAGCAAGCAACAAAATTTGTGTTAATTAGACAGTGCACAGGCTTTGCAAATGAACTGAAATGAAACACAATGAGATGGTTAATGGTAGATGAGTGGGATGTTTAAACAAAGACTTGATGTAGGGGACTTTTGAAGTGCAGTCCTAAAACACACAAAACACTGAGGAATTTTTTTAGCTCTATGAAAGAGCAGCTGATTATGTATAGATGAAAAGTAATGAACCAATACGCTCAGAAGTGTCTTCTTTTCTAGATATGGCTCTGTAACTTCCATTAGCGTCCACGGACTCTTAAATACACAAACGCATTAGTCATGCATAAGATCACACCGTACATTTTGTTAAGTATCCAAAGGCTGAAGTGACTCATACAATCAAAATTTCTTTTCCCATGTGAATCAGATGCAAGGCTTGACAAATCCCCACTGAAAAAGAAGGATGGCGTCTTTTGAGTAGTGTTTTCACAGCACCTAACTTCTTTAGGACCCTGCCTGCACAGTAGGCACGCCAGTCGCAAAACTGCTTTAAAAAAACACATCAAAACATTAGACAGCACTTGTCAGTGAAAGAAATGAAACTGCTGAAAGAAATGAAACTGCTCAGCATTGTCCAGCCCACAGGCAGTCCATGTGCTCCACTAAAGATGAGTGCCTGATGTTACCAAACAGGGATGGCCTTGTTTTACAATCACATCACAGAGCATTAATAAAGTTGTATCAAAGGCTGGAATTAAAACTGTCCTCATTCTTTTGCAGTGAGCCTGCTTTATCCAACATTTTTCCTTCAAAACCTCTCTTTGGTCTCCAGGTTGGGAATGAGTCATGTCACGACTCCAGAGGAATTAGGCAAATCGCCGCATTTTCTGGTGATTCACTGACAGTGGTTTTGCCACTCTCTGCATGTGTTGTAACTCCAAGCAACGACAATTGTCAGAGGATTTGTGTTTGGCTTTTGTAATTCCTAATTCTCCTTTCTTTTTTTTTTTTTTTAGATTTTATTTTTTCCTCTAAGCTTCTCAATCTGTTGAAAAAATTCACCATCTGCACACCATGTAAGAGCTGCAGAACCTGGCGGCCTTCAAGTGTGTCACCGTGTTTTCAAAAAAGGCAACTGGCCTCCCTGTGTGCATACGTCACATTCTGTGAGGAGTTTTGGTTTTTCTGTGTAAACATGGCCTGCTAATGACGCATGTAACCCTTTCCTTTTGCTGGAAAGGTGGCCACAGGCACCTTCCGGCAACATTTAGAGAAGGTTCATGTGGGGCTTGGTAAAGCACAGCTGTGCTGGGGCCACCGGAGGCAGACCAGCAGTGGGACTGCAAAAATAGATGTGGGTTGGGTGAAGGAGATCCCTACCCCTAGAGTGCTCCTGCATTAGAAGGCTGAGCTCTGGGGAGCTCGAGGAGTTTCACCCACATGAAGAGAACTTGCTCTGTGGCTGCACTCGGTCTTTCTGGGTCTGGGGGAGACAGCTGATGTATTTTCACAGCTGAAAATCCATTGAACCTGCCTTCATGCCTATGTGCTTGCAGCCATCCCTCTCCTATGACACGCAATAAAAGCCACGGAGCCAGCCTGTCAGGCACTGTGTTTTCACTGATGCAAGAGATGGTTCTTTACACTAAGCACACCACATGTGTATACTGAAACTTAACTGGTTGTACAAGAGCCACATGTAGCAACCAAAGCAACCTTGGAGCTGACCTACAGACCCATAAATGAAGGCACTGAGAAAAGTTGTTTCTGGACAAAGAGAAAGGCCAGCTTAAATTCAAAATGCTTTAAATGTGGTGATTTGGTATAAAGATGGAGGTGCAGGAGCATGTCAGAAGATGGTAAAAAGGCTGGAAAGAGAAGGAGAAGTGTGTTGAAGAGGGCAGAGAGGAAGGAACACAAGAAGAGGAAAGGTCTTGGTTTTGCTAAGGCATGAAGGAGACCACTGCCTTTCTTACTGCTTGGCCTGTCCCTGGCTTCTCAGTGTGGAAAGAGAAAGCTAAAGTAGCTGAGGAACATACAGCAAAGCAGACAGAACCACTGATTAAATGGAAGAAAATACAAATTTGTCCAAGAGAATGAGTATTACTACCCTGGCTGCCACCCCTGCTCCAAACAGGCATTTCTGCTGGCTGTTTAGCCTAGGCTTAGCTGCTTTGGCTTCAGCAGCTTCATGTTTCTGTGTTTCAGGTTTAATGCCAAAAGTAGAGGTTTTCTATCTGAAACATCCCAACTGACAGAAGAGGTCTCAGTATTTCCTTCTGTTCTGGGTGAATTATACTAGATCTCCTCATCTGCTTTTCTGTGTCTTCCTCCTCTCCTGCTACAATCAAACAGGATGGTCTGCTATTTCAATCCATTTTTGGATTGAACCTTGGCTGAAAGCAGTTTCTAACCAGTGTGCCAGGGACCTACATTCCTCAGTCTCTGCCTGACTGCAGCACTTTCACTGCTCACAGTACAGCTTGCCCAGTTTGAATATTCACACTGACTTCTACTTCTCCAAGCACGAAGGTCCTGGGCTGTGTGAAGATAAAATTAGGTTTCTCTTCTGGGCAAATTCCTTTTCTCTTTTCCATTGTGAACAGCTGAGTAACTCTCCTCTCGGTTCTCCATCTCCCCTTCTTCACACAGACAGCAAGGAGACAATAAAAGTTCCATACACAGATCCATAGCCCCTGCTTCAGGAAACATTTTTGCTCGTTCTCAAATGCCCCATAAATGTCTGTGTGCTCTGCAACTGTTAAATATTGTGGCATCTCAGAGAGCTGATGATGAGTGAAAGATTTGGCTTCACATCCCCCTTCAGTCTTCCTTTACCAGATGTCTCAAAGGTCATTTCAACTCTTTACTGGCCATTTCAAGAAACATTTCAGTTTCTTGACATATGAAGAACTGCTCAAAATAGGCTCTTCTGTCAAGCTACATCCACACAGCATGAGGCTAAGTCAGTTCTGACCAGCAGCTCAAAGACAAGAGAAGCAGTAGCAGGGAGTTCTTGCACAGCTGTGCTTGGGCTAAGCCATCCTGCGGGAAAGCACCTTTGTCACTCTGCTCACACCAGGAAGCTCCCATGCGGGGTTTGTCTGCTAGGGTAGAGACAGAGCTCGAAGTCAGCTAAGTCAGGACTCCCAGGTACTGCTGTGGAGAGCTGGGTGCTCGTTTACCTGTTTTTTGTCTTGGCCTCTGCATCGAGCCATTCCTCCACGGCCAGCCACACAGGCTGGTTCGAGTAGCAAGTGTGAACGCCCCAGTGCCCAGGCATAAAAGCTAATCTCTTAGCTAGCTGCTAATCCCCAGGCCCAGCTTTGGAGCGCAGAGACGAGCGGATGTTTGCTTTTCGCTGGGCAGCCTGTGGATGGGCTCAGCTGCTGTGGAATCCTGAGGAATGTAGAAAATTTCTGCAATAAAACTGCTAATGGTAATTGCAGGAGAATATGTCACTTCCCATGGAAGTAATGACAGAATGGGCTGTAAAATACAGAGCCAGATTCAAAATTACATTTTTCTGTTTATTTCTTCAATATTTTTTTTTCCCCTCCATGTGGCTGCATGAAAGGCTTCCTTAAGTAACAGGGGAAAGGGCTGATGGGACTGGAGCATGAAAGCCATGACCCCGCCTCGGAAGCACAAANTCTTTACTGGCCATTTCAAGAAACATTTCAGTTTCTTGACATATGAAGAACTGCTCAAAATAGGCTCTTCTGTCAAGCTACATCCACACAGCATGAGGCTAAGTCAGTTCTGACCAGCAGCTCAAAGACAAGAGAAGCAGTAGCAGGGAGTTCTTGCACAGCTGTGCTTGGGCTAAGCCATCCTGCGGGAAAGCACCTTTGTCACTCTGCTCACACCAGGAAGCTCCCATGCGGGGTTTGTCTGCTAGGGTAGAGACAGAGCTCGAAGTCAGCTAAGTCAGGACTCCCAGGTACTGCTGTGGAGAGCTGGGTGCTCGTTTACCTGTTTTTTGTCTTGGCCTCTGCATCGAGCCATTCCTCCACGGCCAGCCACACAGGCTGGTTCGAGTAGCAAGTGTGAACGCCCCAGTGCCCAGGCATAAAAGCTAATCTCTTAGCTAGCTGCTAATCCCCAGGCCCAGCTTTGGAGCGCAGAGACGAGCGGGTGTTTGCTTTTCTCTGGGCAGCCTGTGGATGGGCTCAGCTGCTGTGGAATCCTGAGGAATGTAGAAAATTTCTGCAATAAAACTGCTAATGGTAATTGCAGGAGAATATGTCACTTCCCATGGAAGTAATGACAGAATGGGCTGTAAAATACAGAGCCAGATTCAAAATTACATTTTTCTGTTTATTTCTTCAATATTTTTTTCCCCTCCATGTGGCTGCATGAAAGGCTTCCTTAAGTAACAGGGGAAAGGGCTGACGCGACTGGAGCATGAAAGCCATGAGTCCGCCTCGGAAGCACAAAAGCTGTTCGAAAACCCTCTTTCCCCCCACACCCCTCGCCTCCCCAGGTTGTATTTTTCCATTTTCTTTGAATTATTTGAAATAGTTTGGAGCGGGACAGGCAGGAACCACCGGGAACAGCCCCAACCTCCCGCGGCTCCCTGGGCGGCGCGGGCTGGCCAGGGGCGCCCTCCCGTGGCCGCCGCCGCGAAGAGCAGGCGCCCGCCGCCGCCGGGATCGCTCCCGCCCGCTCCCGCGGGAGCCTGGCACTGTCCGGCACGGCCGTGACCCGGGACAACCACCCGCGTGGCAGCTGACACCCTGACCAAAACAACCCCAACCCCTAAACCCCCCAAGCCCCCAAACCAAAAACAACAACAACAACAACAACAACAACAACAAAACCACAAAACCAAAAAAAAACCCCCAAAA
>VYXC01004976.1:90305-107270 GCA_013397175.1 Platysteira castanea | reverse complement strand
CACCCCAACCAAACCCCAAAAACCCCAAAACCCCAAAAAAATCCCCCAAAAACGCCACTAAAAAAATCACCACAAAACCAAAAAAAAACCCCCAAAAACCCAAAAAACCCACCCAAAAAAACCCCAACAAACCAAACCCCAAAAAAGTGATCCAGGAAAATATAAAGGGAAAGCAAACAAATCTAAAGTAACTTTGATTCCAAAAGTATGAAAAGATTTAACCGTGCCAGTGCACAGGGAAAAAAAAGGGGAAAAAAAGGAAAAAAGAAAGGAAAAAAGTGGTAGATTTACATCGGCTCGAAGGAAAATATACTTGGGCAAACAGCCCTTGCTTTGGAGTAAGAGCTCTTTTGAGAGGTGTTTTTATTCAAGTCTCCCAATGGATGCAGTCAGTTACTCTGTTTTGTCTGAACTTCGACTCAATATATAATTTCATTTAGCTACTAATTGGCTCCCTTTACCTTTATTCAGAGACCCGGGAATGCTGCCAAAGATCCCTCCCGTCTGGAGTCCACAGTGGCAACAACTCAGATCCCAGGCTCTGCTTCAGCCGTTTAACTTTTGGCAAATCCATTGGGACACACTGTCTGCTCCTGGCCTGGCAGGGGTGCCTGCCACCACAGCCCATGGGTCTCAGGGGGAAGGGCAGCAAGCGCTGGAGCTCAGAAAGGAAGGGAAGCTTCACCATCCTGCCCCTGAGCGGGATGGGCATGAACTGTCCTAGAAAAACCTTGTAAATACCAAGTGCCAAATGTGACAGAGAACTGCTTTTAAACTCACCTAAGTGGCAGTCCTCGTCCATAAGAACACAGAGCTGCCAGTGAAAAGCACACTCTAAGTTTTTTTTTAGGTGTCATACACTCTATGTATGACACCTAAAAAGATGTTCCAAAACAACTATGAAATGGATCCTAACAACCTGCACTTTCCCAGAACAAGAATGAAGAGCTAGGCTAACTTCAATATGTGGTAGTGAAGGGAACAGCAAAGAATCTGGTTTTTTTATATGGCATAATAAACAGAGAAGCCTAAGACTGAAGTTAAAATTTATTACAAGACCATTTTCATCTGCATTTGGAAGTTATATAACCCACACTTCCCCGCTGCAGCAGGTCAGTAGCTGTCTACATCAGAATGCTTTTCTGTGCTGCTGGAGCTCTGACCTCAGAAGTTTCTCTTTGATTTACCCCGCAACATGGCAGCTGCTTTGCTAGGAGTGTGCATCAAAAGACCAGAGGTGGCCACATACTCACACTGGCCCTGCTGTGGCCAATTGCCCTGAAAGAACCTACACAGCTTTGCCACAAAGCACTGACCAACACTTCCAGGGCCAGCAACATTCATTATAGTTTTAATGAAGCAGAACTGATCATTGACTTCAACTTCATAGCACTGCCATGACTCAGAGCATGGTTTTACCCTTCCTGTGCACAGAAACACAGCAAGGATGGGAGGAAAGACCTACCGGGCACCAAGCCAAGTAAACATGTCATTGACTTTGAAGTTGCCTTTCCAAACTCGAAGGGCAGCATTCATCATCTGAAGTGCTACCGCTGCTGAAGAGGCTTCATCTTTCAAATGGCCTCCATGTGTTTCTATTATTTTTCATTGTTCTTGAGTAAAGACCAGGAATCTTAGGGGCAAGAGAGGTTTTGTTTGGTCTCAAAGCTTGGTGTGCCCCAAGAACTGCTGGGGCACTTATTTAAGGTTTGTTATTAAACTTATTTAACCTTATTTATTTATTTATTACTTATTTAACAACTGAATTTTCCTTTTGGGACACACAAAGATTAGAAACACTATTACTGCAGAAAAATGAATTGTGCCACTCTGTATCTCTGTGTTTGCTTCTTGTGTCTTTTGGGTTCAGTTGTTGATAGCCTTGCAAATTTAGGACTAATTGATTCCCATTAACTTAACTAGGGAAAGAACCTGCTGTGTGACTGTACACACTCATAGGACATGCATATCTTCATCATCCAGGACACTGTTTTCTCCCTCGAATTTCTATGTTTACACTGGCTCACAGCAAGTTCAGTTACACAGGAACGTCATCATGATGAGATGAGAGTTTCCATATGCGGCAAACATCCGTGATTTTCTGGATAGCAGTTTGTGTCTCTGCTGTGCACTGGCATATATTTATCATCCTGAGTGATTGTCCCACTGCAGTTTGTGCAAGGTTTGCCATGAACTCCAAGAGGCAATTGAACTACAGGAATTCAGTGTGTAATTCTTAGCACAAATATATCCTACAAATCAGCGCACACACATATTCTGTACTGCTACAGGAGGAGATAACACAGTGATTACACACAAGAAGGGCCCAGGGCTGGAGTGTAATTCATTACAGAACTAATTTGCTATGTACAGGTTCTCCTATTGATTGTCTCTGCCATGGCACACGATGCTTTCCAAGACTGCTTTGATTTATCACCTAATATATGTTGTTTAGTGCTTCTGGAGCTCCTGAATTTATGCCTATGAATAAAGAGAAAAAAACAATCACCATCTCTGGGTTGGAAATCCTTAAAAACACACACAGAACACTGACAGCACAGGAAATGGAGCCTTATTACTGACTGTATTTTATAAACTTTCACATTTGGAAAATCCAGTGTTCTGGCCTGGAGATGGGAGGATGGGCTGCCCTTGATGAATCACTGCCCTGGTATTCCCTGCAGAACTTGACTGTAAAACTGCCTGAGAAGGGGAGCTGGAATAGGAATGAATAGCCTTCTCTCTGGACATTACATTAACAGCTAAGTAGATGTCATGCTCTTCTTATTGTAACAGCACTGGAAATCAGTTATGTGGAGTTAAGCTGTGATAGTGAGTGAAGAGATGATGACAATTTCAAAGCTATGCTAACAAGCCTTTCTCTTACTGTGTCACTGTGGTAAATGCAGGGAGGCTGTGAGAATGCCCATGGAAAAAGAACTGGATGATTTACACAATATGCACTCCAAAAAAGAATAAAAAACCCACAATAACAACAACAAAAAAGGTTCCTTTGAGTGTCTTCCAGATAGAGATGACAGAAATTGTTCAAACTCTGCGGGGATGGTTTTACTTACACTAGAGGCTGTTCCTGCTTCCCCTGCTGTGGAAAGGAGTGATTTCAGGAAACAAACATGACAGGTCCCATCTCTGCCAACTTGTGGCTTGACTTCTTCGGAAAGCTTATTCTCCAGGTCAGCTAGTGCTTCAGTTCTTACCCAAGCTAAAGAAAGCCAAGGTATTTACACCTCACATCAGCCATGGTGAACCTAGCAGGGCTTTTGACAGACAAACTTCAGAACAGCACTTATGAGTTGCTTAATATACCCACTGCTGGGGAGTGGGAGGGGGTGTGTGACATCAGACAGGGTCTCCCAGCTGGAAAGCACGTGGCTTTCTGCCTTAGCTTACCTGGACTCACTTTTACACTCTGAGGTTTATTTTGCAGCTCTTTTGTTGACAAACAATGGAAACAAAATGAAAATAAACCAAACAGCAGAAACTAGGGCTTGTGAAGGCTTCTGATAAGAAATCCACCTGACAAAATCTGCTATACATAAGGCTCCGGGGGAAGAATTCCTGAAACCATCCAAATCTGTATTGTACAGGACACTTCAGTGTCACAGCAAAAGCAAGACTAACAAACATGTTTTATAGCACTTCTGTGGTAGGAATTTGATCTGGATATCACATATAATTTTGGCTATTTTTCAAAACAAAACTTCTTGTACACAAACAAGTAAACACTCTCCCGGTTTTGGCTAGCTTCCAGAATTTTACCGAAGGCAATAGGTTTCAGCAATTTTGAATATCTAGCTACTAATTTTCCAGTTCAAAATGGATTTAATAGGAGAGTTTGTGCCTAAGTAAGAGTAAGGATTTTTTTGTTGTTGTTTAGTCTGAACTTACACAGTCGGGATTTTAATGAAAATGTCATTATTTGGCTGACTTTTACAAGGTACAACTGAAATTGCTATTTCTGTGACACTTGCTGATGGTTAGAGACCTGCACTGCCAGCTCCCCATGGAGACAGAGCATAAACTCTCTAGTTTGAAGGCAAAGTGAATATTGGTGTCAAAAGAGAGTGGTGGCTGTGAAAGGAGTCTGGGATTAGATAATACAGAGCTCGAGGTCATTCTGATCACCAGCTTTGAGGTCCTCCTGATCCTCCACAGAGCACATGTCAACAACAAGTCCCCACATCAAGCACATCCCTTCTGCCTGCACCAGGATTCACCACCCTTTGAATGGTCACAAAGCTTAACTTAAGTATTCCCACTGATAGTGAATCCACCACACACCCTGGGAACTCAGTACAGTAATTAATTATTGCTTTGAAAATGCAGCCTATTGCCAATATAGACAGCTTCAGTCCAGTTCCCATTCAGTGCCTGTTATCACTGTGATGGCTGTGCTGCCCCCAGGAGTAACGATCAGCCAGGAAAAGCTTTCCCTCTCCTGCCAAAGCTCATCTGCCATGAAATGTGCCTTGTGGGGCCACGGGAGGACAGTGCCTTCTGCCTCACAGCAGCTCTGGCAGCAGGTCCCTGCAGGCAGGTCAGGCAGGGCACAGCTCCCACAGCCCTCTGAAACCACTGCGTCCTGCTTCTACACTCAGGAACACTTCACTGAACTGTTTGACCTGTTTCCCTCTGAGTTGGAAGGTGGCAACTTTTTTCACACTGGTTTTTCTTTTGAAGTTGCTAAAACCTTTTCCTGTTTATTTCTAGTGGTAGTAACACAAAGGTAGAAAATATTTAAAAGCTTTGTGCTGGCAACAGGGAGCCTTGGTGAAAAGGGGAACTTCCAGCTCTGACATGGAGTTTAACAAAACAGTGATAAGATCTGGCCCTTCACAGCGATTCCTGGAGGGCAGTTGAGGTTATCATACAGAGCAATACAACATAATTGTTTCTTGCAAGATGTAGAGGGGATGGGTGCAGAACTCTCAGAGCAGCTGAGGTGAAGTGAAGCTGCTGACAGAGGAGCTCTTTTCTTATAGAAGGCAAGCACAACGGGGAGCGACAAAAATCATGTGATAACTTCTTAAGATGTTGGCTTCCTTACGTGATCATTAGTTTTGCTTATCATTGATCGCAGTGAAGCAACTTCTTGTGAAATATCCATGAAGTTACTTAGCTCTCTGGTGACTTGGTTTATCTACTTACACATTAGAATAAATTATATGCTGCCTGCAAACTTCTGTGAGACTCCCTTAGTTAACATTCGACAAGATTTCACAGAATCATAGAATGGCCTGGGTTGAAAGGGATCTTAAAGATCATCTAGTTCCAATCCCCTGTCATGGGCAAGGACACTTCACTGGACTAGGTTGCTCAGACCTCCATCCAATCTGGCCTTGAACACTTCCAGGGATGGGACGCTCACAACCTCTCTGGGCAACCTGTTCCAGTGCCTCACCTCCCTCACAGTAAAGAACTTTCTCCTGCTATCCAAGCTAAACCTAGATTCCTAGACGAAGGTTGCAACAGACAATTTAAAAAGTAAGGCACATAATTGCTTATGAAATACGATAATAGCTTCTAAAAAACTTGGGCTTTTTTGAGTAGTAGCCAACAAATATAACCACTTGATGACTACTGGTGTGGTTTCCTATGTATGTGTAGGATGAAGCATATACACACATACATAGTTCAGACCCAAGGGAATGTAACTGTAGGCAATCTGAAGCAAGCCGATGTTTGTAAAAGCCTGTGCTATCACAGCAGTGCAGGCTGGCAGCAGGAACAGAACTGTAGTCAGGTAAGATTTGGTGTGGTCAGCTGTAGCAGGGACATGCCCATACTTTGTCATCGAAATCCCAGCTGTGACCTGGAGAGTCAACTGTTTCTTACATGTCTAGTACTCAAACAATGCTGGACAAAAAACCTGTCTCTAAATCTACAACAACCTGTTCCAGTGCCTCACCTCCCTAATTTATGTCAGGCCTGGGCCCTGAACAGATGTTCTTATTCTTGGAATGGATTATTGTCTGCTAAGGAAATTACTTAAGACCATCTTATTTGAATGTGAAGTCCATATTCACCCATTACATTCAGTCAGCAAAACCAACACTCTTGCCTGCTAAGCTGCACAGACCACATTTAGTATTTGTTCTAATTGAGCAAATACTGAATTGCTCCGAGTAATCAAAGTCAGCTAATACTGTTTGTAAAGCCAGCAATGCCCCCATTCAGATGTTTAAAGTTGCCAGAAAATAATGACTTTTGAAACTTTCCTTTGAAGCAGACTGAAGAGATGTGTGCACTGCAGGTCTCTCCATATTCATGTCCCTTCACAAAGAAGGGCTTGTCCAGATGCCAAGGGAAAGCTCAGAGAGGCATCTCAAAGGGGGATTCATCCAAAGAACAAAAAGCTTCAACCTTTGCCCTTACTGGAGTGCCAAGAGGTTTGCCTGTTCTGTTGTGTTTTGTTTTTTAATCACTCCTTCAACAGATGGGCAGCAGTCACACATCTCGTCAGAAAAGTTCACCCAACAGGACAGTCAAACTTCAGCAGCCTCTGGCACAGACAAAAAGCCATTTCTCCAAAATAAGGCTCTGCTCTTGGGGCAATTCATTCTTGTCATTCATATTCAAATGGTGCCACGGTCAAGCTCAAGCATGTACAGTTCTGGTGAGTCCAGCTGTCCACATACTGAGAATAAACCTCATTAATAGCTAAGAGTCTGCTAGCACAGCAGGCTTGTGCTGCCCTGGTACCAATACAGCCCTCAGCTTTCGCTTCTTTCTGAAAAAGTTTTGATATTCAGAGTAATTTGAATGGCAAGAATGTATTCCTTTTGTGGAATTGTATTTTTCTGGTACCTCAAATCCTGCCACTGCACAAGTGGTTTTAAAGATACCATTAGTATTATTTTCTAAGGATTTAGTTTATTTCCAGTGCTTTATTTTCTTTGTGGTGTTACTGAATCAAGGAACACCTCAGCCATGGGGAAGCAATGTGCTGAAACAGAAAGCTTAGGTAATAAGATTAGTTAAATCACAGAGGCACCTGAGAACATGGGTCCTCTATTATGGTCAGCCAACTAAAATTAAACTGCTGATAAAAAGGTTTTCCTTCCCACCCTCTCCCTGGTGTCAGAGCTGGCACATGAGCGAAACTCTTACACAAGAATGTTTTCAGTCAGACCAGGAAGCTGTAGGTGTGCAGCTCTTGAGGGAAGTTGTGGGAGGGTATGAGGAGGCCAGAAGGTGAGCAGGAGCTCAGCCTTAGGTTAGACAAAATTGATCAGGAAACTGCACTGAGACGCTGCTGTCTGCCCCTGTTTGTGTCTAATTGCACTGGTACGGATGTCACAGCAGCAAGCACTCTGCCATCCATATGCAACTACGTAAGATGCAGGATAATAGTGATGCCCAAGTAAAAGGTTTTGAAGGTCAGAGGTGTTCTGTTCAGGTATTTCCTATGAGCTAACCATAGTGGGACAAACCCCTGCTATAATGCAGCATGGCTAAGGCAGCCTTGTCAGGACCACATTAATTTTTGTTACGCAATGTGCAGTTTTTGCTCACACAAACTTAATTATTACAAGAAGAACATTTTTATAATTTAAAATTTCCTCTTCCTTTGGAGAAGGAAATAAGGAGGAAGTAAAATGGATTCGATTGGCTTTTGAACTCTGCTGTACAGCACAGCGGTGTGTTCAGCACAATACATCACACACAGCAAATCAAAGCCAGTTTACATCCAACTTTTCTGCAGCTTTTTCCTCCAATACCTTTCCAGGATTACTAATTAATAGAGACCAGATGCCAAATACTTGAACACGGCCTTAAATCTGGGATGCAAAGAGCCTGATCTCCTTATTGTCCCAGGGGCTCATGCAAATTGAATTTAGGCATCTCTTTTGATTTGCTAACATTTTGTATCTGCCCTCTAATCTGTTGTAAATAATAATGCAAAGGAGAACAAGGTTCAACCATACAAATACCTTCCTCTCCAACATTTTTTGCCAAATCTTCTAACCGGTGATCAGCAATGAGCAGGACTCCAATTAAAGACTTGCAGATACAACATAAAAATAGAGAAAATTAAGAGAAAAAAATTTTGAACTTAGATCTTTATTATACAGGCCCAAAGCTGTGGTCACCATGCAGTTACACTGTAATGGGAATGATTTTGCTGAAAGGATCTCACTAAACAAGTGTAAAGAGACCACAGACTACCGCATTCCAAATAACTGACACTTTAATTTTTGAAAGAGCAAAAATAAATAAAGGAATGGCAAGTATGTCCTTTTCACATATGTTGGGGCATATACATGTTCCTTCTTTTCTATAGCTATTCAAGAGACAAAATTAGCAAATACTGCCCAAAACCACAGACCTTTCATGTGATGCCTCAGCTAACTTTTAGCTGTTTCTCTCTCCTTGGATATTAGATCAAACACACATTTAGATAGGTGCATATGCCAAAAAAAGAAATACAGTGTGGGGTTTGTTGTATTTAATTTCTACTTCCTGCCTTTTCCTTCTGCTTTTAGGACACTAACAGGAAGTAATTGGAGACATCTAGTCAAATAAAAGCCCTAGAAGTTTTCTCTTCTAGTTTTTCATTATACTCTCATAATTTAAGGATTCATCACAAATTTTAAAAGGTTGAGGTGTCTTACAAGGAATTCACCATCGCTGGAATACAGATAGCCACAGTGAAGAGTTGCACATAGACTGCACACATAGTGTAATGTAAAAGTGGTTATCTTTAAAAAACCAAAACTTTTAAAAAAATCTGTAGATCAAAACAAAGCATGTCTTATTCCCTACAAGGAATCCCTTGCAAGGATTTTCTTGCAACCTGTTCTTCAATTATTTGCACTAGGAGAGTCTACAAATGGTATTAGTTACAGTATACAGTCCACTGTCATCTTCTGGTCCAGCAGAAGATCCTGTCTCTTCGTTGGATGCAAAACTGTTCATCTGAGCAGATCATCCTCAACAGCACAAATATGGTCTAGAAACTCATAGAGTTTATTGTCTTAATTTATAAAATTAAACCTGCCCCAGACAGGTAATACTGGTGTGTGTAATATTGCCATCCCTGGGTTCTGTCAGAAACGGGGTACTGAGGTGCTCAGAGCCGTCTCAGAGCGCAGCGCTGGGATCCTTCTGGCACTCCAGACCCAAGGTCGATGTGATGTGATGCGTGCTAGAACGTGGGCGCACTTCTCACTTAGCTCTGCAGAGCCCGGGACATGGTAAGCTGCCAGAACTTCCTTCATCTTGCCTGTTGACAAAAGGAACAATAACTAGTCATCACTGGTTGCTGGAGTTTAATTCCAATTTTTAAAAAGCCCTAGAAATGAGACTTTTTTTTTAGCCATGCAATAGCAAATGTTTCATTAAGAAAAGATTTGGGATAAATTTTACAGTCTCTCTGTTAGCCACACGATGCTTATGAGGGAGAAAGGCCTTATACTGTATGGTTCCTAAAACATCACCCAGGATTAAACATACCATTATGTAAAAATAAGCGTCCAGTACCTTACTACTTTAAAAATGTCAATAAAATGTTATCCCTGTAAAAATTAATTTTGTATAGCAGATTTTCTGGATTAAAGTGCTGTATTGTCTCTCACACACACTGTACACAAGACACAGAGTAAACAATTTAGAGGATTAACAAACAGTGAGCAAGAATCCAACAGGTTAATAAGTGGTCTGTATGAGTTGGTTGTAGAACTATCTCTAACACATATTGGTCATGTTCATTATGTATTGATAACAACTATAAAACCTCCATAAATGACTCACTGAATGGGCTTCACAGAACCAAGAGTCAAAACAGACCTCTACCTTATCTGATTTCCTGCCAATTATAGTTTTTTCAGATAGTTCTCTGTGAAGTCCAGAGAAAATCAAACTTTTAGTATCACAGACTAAAATATGAAAGACCAAGAATACACCTCTGGTATATATTTACTGCAGAATATGTAGAAGGAGAAGAAAAGGTACCTCTGGAGGGTGATTCCCCTACTCCCTAGGTAATCTCAAGAAGTCTTTTTCCATGGACTGTGAGTAGGTTAAAGACCAAAATTTCTTATGAGTATGTGTGTGTTATATCCTACCACAGACATTTGACTACATTCACGTATTTATTTCACCATTCACAAAGACCATCAGACCCTAGTAATTTTCAATCAGCACTGACATGGGCAAAATGGTAGGAACTATAATTCTTCAATCTAATGTAAATACAAAAGCCATGCAATAAATTCCAGAACCAATGCTAGGTTTTTGGCTACAGACCCTGAAATTTTGTGGAGCTATACAAATTAGTTCTTTTATGTATAATTATTATTCTTATAATTATCACATAAATAGAAATCACTAAAGGAACAGAGATAGCAGGTGATTTGAGAGATTGCTTTGCCCACGCCTGACCAATGCGACACCCGCTGATGTTTGTCTAACCTATTTTTAAACATCTGCAAGGTTGAAGATTCTATTAATTTCCCCTACTCCACCTGTTCCAGGGCTCCACTTTTCCTTGATGCTTACATTTTTTCCTGATGTTTATAGTAAATCATCCTTGTTGAGATTTAACCTATTACTGCTTTCCTCTACCAACAGCACACATGGCAGCTGAATCCCTTACTCTTCAAAGTCACCCATTGCTACAAGAAGGTGTCTCCGATGAGTTCCTTTGCTCTGCTCTACACTAAACAACTCTTCAATCTTTCCTTGAAGGCCCATGTGCTTTAGATCTTTGAGCCCAGACTGATCTCTTCCTGGATCCTACCTGAGCTGCATTTCCTGCAAGTGGGCGAAGGTCTTCCACTGAGGCCTTATCAGAGCTGACAGAAGCAAAATAATTACATTTGATGCTTTGTTACTCCCCTTTCTAGAGCCTGGCCTTTGAAGTAGCACATCAACAGCACATGTTCAGCCTGGGACCAGGTCTCTTCTACAGAACCGCTGCTTGGCCAGTTGTTTCCCATCTGCAGCTGATTGTGTCGAGCTCTATGTACAGTTCCCAATTTGCTCCCCATACAGCTCCCCACTGCTGGAAACCCCATAGTTTCTAGGCTGCTCCACTACTTTATCTTTACTTTGTCGTTTTCCACAGCCTTGCTTCTAACACACTTGTTCTGCTCTATGAATTTATTAAGTGTATGTTCTAACCTTTCATCCAAGCTGTCAGTGAGAATACTGAATATTACTGGAACAAAGGAAAAACACTTGAAGAACTTTACTTAATGGCGTATCATGGAGAACTTCTGTTTGTATATGGTTTCCAAATAATTTATGCACTCACGTAACGATAATTTATTCTAGCCCAGTTTCCCTAGCACACATAAGAATAATAACAACTGAAATATTTTGCCATACAGCCTTGTTCAAATAAAGCTGATAATACTAGCAAATATATTTTAAGAAGAATTGTATAGACCTTGAAAATAGAGCCATTATGGAGAAAAGATTTCAAGTGATAACAGAGTCTTGATGACAACTGATTTCACATCTATATGGCTACTTTTATGAATTATGTGCTTTACTGAAATATTGTCCAATTTAGACTTAATGGAAGTCTTTCACAGCCTTTTAAAATTGAATCTTGCTCAACGAAATGCTCCACTGAGAAAACAACAAACGCATACCACTACAGTTTAGAAACAAATCAGTTGCACAACTTCACAAAACTCCAGGCTGCAAAATTACTGTTTACTCTTCATCTTGCAAAAGATATCTTGATCAGAAACATACTGAACAAGACTACTAAGACCAACAGGAATGGTCATATTGGGCTTTGCAAAGAAAAGGTTACCATTTACATTAATCTTTATGGAGATACAAGGCAATTCCACAAATACAGGAAACACAGATCACTCTTAACCTAATCCAGGTTATTAGCAGACCTTTTTTACTTTTCACTCTACGATATGTTTTGTTTGTGTCATCTATGTTACTCAGAAAAATGAAAAAACTTGGTTTCCAAGATGGAAACAGAGTTCCCAGTTCTTTCTGAACTGGAAGAATTGGAGGCCAGCAAAAGTTGAAATACAACACAAATTCCACCTTCAATTAACACAAAATTTGATTTGATATTTAGGGATATATCCCATTGGATTTCCAGTGAAAGAAAAATGAGACTGACTTTCTCTGAAATATAGGCGGTGACAGAGAGACAGCCGCATAAAGAGTGCACACAAATACTCCCAGCTTTCTCCAGTGGAAAAGAAGGAAATAGGATAAAGGATGGGTGAGCCAGCCTGACCCAGGACTGTTCATGATGTACAGCCTGCTGTCTGACTGCCGAGGCAGAGAAAGACTCCCACAGAAAACCTGATTGTTACAGCAAATCAGAAGTCTTGAAGCTGAAACAAAGCAGATGTCTGCCACTTATGGAGAACAGCTCTAGGGATTATAAATTATAGAGATTGAAGAGATTTTATCAAGAATTTCAGACATACAGATACCAAAATTACTTTTGTCTTTTTGTCAAGAGGGCTAGGATTTATGAGAGTCAAGATTTTGCTAACAGCGACAGGGCAAGAGAGACAAACTGTTCAATCAGAAGCATAACTGAAAGTCCAGGCAGCAGCTTGCTCAGGACCAGAAGAGCTGATATGGAAAGATGTGTCATGGTGACTCCTGTCTTAAAAGATCGTCACTATTCTCTTTGCAATCCACGGCAAACAAACCCATGATAAATGTCAGTATCCAACCAGAGTTATATGCCAGTCAGTGATGGCAGGAGAATTTGTGCCATGCTCGTTTAAGTGCCTAACACAAGTGGCAGGAGCAGCCATGAGAGGTGTGAGGGTGTCCCACCCCCACTGCACAGCTCTCACTCTTTACTAGAGACAGAACAGTCAGCTTTGCAGTGTAAATGTGCTGCAAGAGTAAAGTGAGATGAGTCCCACGCCTTTTTTTTCAAAAGGAGAAACAGGAGTCTGTATTTAAATAGTGCAATGTCAGTGTGTTGGCTGATGGGGAAAATTAGTAACACTCAGTGTAATTAAGACTGCAGTTATCAAATAGAGATTAATAGAAAGTGCAAAACTTCCTCATTTTAGCAACCAGCATAAAACCTACATAATTTAACTGACTTTAAATTTCAGTGAAAGTTTATGGGTAGAGACAAGATTACTGATAATGAAATACCTCAATCTGTTTGTTCTTTGAGTTCAGATGTCTTAAGCTCTACACTACAGAAATACTGATCATTGCAATACTTGAATTACATTATGAAGCCCTTCTCCCTGATATTAGAGAAGCCTCTATCAAGATAATAACACTTGGAACATCATATGATGTTACATATATTGTGCTGTGATACATGAAGAGGCAGTAGGAAATTTGAAAATTATGAGGGTGTTTTCTACGACTCAGCCTAAGGGGCCTTGAGGGGAAAAAATTGCAGTGATGTTCAATATCTGAACTGCTATATTATTTCTGTATCTGTATACAAAAGATTCTTATACCTAATTTTTAAAACAAATTTAAAGGGAAATATTATGTATTAGAATATATCTGAGTCTTGGTATCATGAAGTTATTGGGATATAAGACTACAGGGAAGTTACAATGTGCTTAAGTTAAACTATACTTAATTACAATGGATAACAAAGTCTCTAAATTCTCTTTTAGAGAATTTATTTAGAAGTGTATTTTTAAATTATAAAGAATCTGCTAGTTTAACAACCACATGAAACCATTTTAAAAAGTAGTGTATACTTTAAACACAAGCAGTGTATCACTTAAAACAATTTAAAACCATTAGAAAAAAAGCCTGTGTAACACGATTTAAAAATCTGAGGAACTTCTGAAGCTTTTCTGCACGGAATATGGTGGTGTATGTGGTATCAGTTAGAAATGAACACTCCAGTGGCACACTGCATTCTGTAGATAAGACCTGATTAGGGTACCAAGTGATAATCCAGTTGCCAGTCCTCCAAAATACAGGCTGGGATCAAGTAACTTTTTATGGGAGTGGGTGAGTTCTGGGCTGAAGGAAGAATTTCACAGCCTTGAAGCAGTTTCCCTGGTGTGTGACTGAAAATGCTTGTACTGCACTGCCAAGACAACTGTAGCCCCCTCTGACCTTTTTACTTTCTTTCCTTCCTTTCAGGTAATCTATACCTGGTGTTTTTCATTCTATATGTATCTTCTGTCAGCAAGAATTCTGTAATCTGAACTACATCATTCTTGCAGCTGTGCAAACTTTGGCCACTTCAGTCCCTGGCTTTATCAAATCCAGTGTTATCAGCTCCAGAGAGTGTCTTGTGAGCTCCAAGATGTGATGTTTTTCTGTAAAGCTCCTCCTTCTGAAGAGAGTTGTTCACGTATGAATAGGACTTTTCATATTTTAGTTCATTTTTGTACGCTCATAGATGCAAAGAAAAGGTGGAAAATGTAATTTTTAGGTGCTGATAGGCTCAGAAGAATCTGAGAAAAGCAGAAGATAAAAGGGATTTCTAGAGCCTTAATTTTAAGATTACACTATTTTAAAGCCAGTCTCATAATCTTGGAAGGCACAATTTTTGAATATTTGGCATTTGTATGACAAGAAACATCCAAATATACTGTCTTCCAGCTTTGCTGGCTGACACAGTTATCCTGCTCTGCCTTGCCAGGATGGAGAGAAAGATTTAAGTTTGTTTGGGGGTATGTCTACACACTTATGTGACTGAAACTTGATCATGAGCCAAGTCCTGACATACTTGCTAGAACACTTCATCTACATTCAAGCCAAACAGTGCTCATTGGTGCGGCTACGGAATGGCAGACGGTGTGAGCTGGAAACTGCAAACAACACTTCAAGGTGTTAATGAAGAACAGCCTTAATCTCTCCTCAGCTGAGCTCGACTGCGGGAATGCTTCTGGTTTGCTTCAAGGCAAAGGCACATCCATAAACACAGCAGAGGCAGTTTAAGAGAACCCTTTCGGTATGCACTGAAGCTGTGAAGTTGTGAGGACAAGCTCAGGGTGGGGTGGTGCCGAAAGCTGGCAGGAATGGTGAGAGCATCCCCACCACAGCCATACGTTCCACGGGAGAGCTGGGAGCTGACAGTGTGACTGCTGCCATGCTGTATCAGTCCTGCAGGAGAAGCCTGAAAAATAACCTGGACTTCTTCAGCTCACAGGAGCTGGGTCAGCCTACAGGTACCTATGACTGATTCAGGGAGCTGTTTGCTGCCAGGGTTCCAGAGAATGGAATTTGTCCCAAAGTGCTGTTTTGCTGGGCCGTGAGCCAGCAGGAAGAGAGCGCTCGGCACCAGCACCACTCTCACCCAAGAGGTAGGTTGGCTGTCGCTGCCTCCCAGTTGTGGGGCTGGTGCATTCCTACACATTGGCATACTGGGACAAAGCAAATAAAAAGCCACTGCACAATCACTGAGTATCAGCTGGAATTGGCTAACAAATTTTTGCCAGCAGGACACAGCAGCTCCCTGTACTGTCTCAAAGTAATAACTCCTGGTTGGGCTTCCAGCAGCATGGAGGAAGTGAGCTGAAACCCAAATCAGTACCCCTATCTTGAAATGGACTTGAAGCTCTTACACCTCTCTGGGTGTTTGTCAGGGCTGTAACACATTGATGGCTTGTGGCAATCCTGAGACAACCCAAACCCCCAGGATTTTTCTTCTCTCTCACAACCGAAGTCTCTTCATTTTCTACTGAATACCTGTGAGCATCTGGTTCCTGGCAGCAAACTCTGGAGCACGCACAACAGTTCATAGCCCTTTACTATGTGGAATAGGAGAGGTACAAAATAGGAGAACAGGAGACAGAAAGGTTGCATGCAGGCCTCTCCTATTCCTTTCCATTAACTGCATTGACTGGCCAAGCTCTATCCTAATTTTCTTTTGTTTGTTTACTTTTTAACATCTTTCTTCTTACTGTTCCAGAAGTTCATTGCTCTGATGACTAGAATATGTTTTCCTAATTTGAAGGCTACATTTTCATGACCAATTTATAACCCTGAGTGTTATAATATATTTTAGTTTTATATATATAATTATTTATAACCCAATTTTATAATCCTTGTGTTTACAATAAGGATATTTTCTCTCTTTTTGGGGCTGCACTACTTGGAGGTGGTTAGAGAGACTGTGTTCACAGTCTCTTTCCCAAGTTTTGATTTATTTGGTTGTCAGTATCTGTTAGCATTCTCATGCCTCTTGGCTTTCCTGTTCTTTCCCTAGCTTGCCTCTTAGTGTCTTCCATTTTGATTTAATCTTACTGGAACATGAGTGATGAGACTTTATCCTACAAAGTTCTGTTTAGGAGACTGGTTGATAAGAGTCCCTTGGAAGGCAGTCGTGAAGGGCAAAGGAATTCAGGAAGGCTGGACATTCTGCAAGAAAGGAATCTTAAAGGTGCAGGAGCAGGCCATCCCCACATGTCAAAAGATGAACTGTAGGGGAAGAAGACCGGCTTGGCTGAACAGAGAGCTTGGCTGGAATTCAGGGGAAAAGGAAAAGTTTATAACCCTTAGAAGAAGTGGCAGAGAACTCCAAATCACTACAGAGATCTTGAGAGATTATGCAGGGAAAAAGTTAGAAGGGCCCAAACCCAACTAGAACTTAATCTGGCTAGAGCTATAAAAGACAATAAAAAATGATTCTTGAAGAAACTCCATCTTTTACCAGATGTGGGGTGAAACATAGCAACAAAGTACGAGGAAAAGGCTGAGGTTCTTAATGTCTTCTTTGCCTCAGTCTTTAATAGAAAGATCAGTGATTCTCAGGGAACCCAGACCCCTGAGCTGCAAGACAGGGATAGGGAGCAGAATGAAAGCTCTGTAACCCAAGGGGAAATTGTTAGTGACCTGCTACATCACTTAACACAGACCGAAGTCTACGGCTGGATGGGATCCATTCAAGGAAAGAACTGGCAGAAGTGCTCATCAAACCACTTTCCATCATTTATCACCAGTCCTGGTTTACCAGTGAGGTCTCATGGCTGGAAGTTGGCAAATGTGATGCCCATCTACAAGAAG
>VYXC01004976.1:9987-87529 GCA_013397175.1 Platysteira castanea | reverse complement strand
ATGCACAGGACAACCAGAGGCCCAGCCACCATTGCTTTGTGAAAGGCAGGTCTTGCTTGACCAATTTGATCTCCTTCCATGACAAGATGCCCTGCTTAGTGGATGAGGGAAACTCTGTGCATATTGTCTACCTGGACTTTGACACCATTTCCCACAGCATTCTCCTGGAGAAACTGGCTGCTCCTGGCTTGGGCAGGAGCTCTTGCACTGTTCACTGGTTTAAAAACTGGCTGGATGGCTGGGCCCATAGTGGTGCTGAATGGAGTTCATCCAGCTGGTGGCTGGTCACAAGAGGGGTTCCCCAGGGCTCAGTGTTGTAGCCAGTCCTGTCTAATACCTTTATTGATGTTCTGGAGGAGGGGATCAAGTGCATCCTCTGTCAGTTTGTACATGACACCAGGCTTGGTGGGAATGTCGATCTGCTGAAGGGCAGGAAGGCTTTGCAGAGGGATCTGGAGAGGCTGGATCGACAGGCTGAGGCCATTAGTATGAGATTCAACAAAGCCAAGTATCACGTCTTGCACTTGGGTCACAACAACCCCATGCAGAGCTACAGGCTGAGGAAGAGTGGTTGGAAACTGGCCCCAGGGTAAAGGACCTGCGAGTGCTGGTCAACAGCAGCTGAACATGAGCCAGCTGTGCCCAGGTGGCCAAGAATGCCGAAGGCATCTTGTGGCCAGCAGGACCAGGGCAGTGATTGTCCCCCCCGTACTTGCCACTGGGGAGGCCACATCTCAAGTCCTACACTCAGTTTTGGGTCCCTCACTATAAGAAATACACTCAGGTGCTGGAGCATGTCCAAGAAGGGCAACTGAGCTGGTGAAGGGTCTGGAGCATAAGTCCTGTGAGGAGTGGCTGAGGGAGCTGGAGGGGTTTAGCCTGGAGAAAAGGAGGCCCAGAGGGGACCTCATCATTCTCAACAACTCATTGAAAGGAGGTTGTAGCCAGGTGGGGTGAGTCTCTGCTCCCAAGTAACAAGTGACAGGACAAAATGAAATGGCCTCAAGTTGTACCAGGGAAGGTTTAGATTAGATCTTACGAAAATTTTCAAGATAAAAAGGGTTGTCAAGCACTGGAACAGGCTTCCCAGTGAAGTGGTTGAGTCCTCATCCCTGGAAATATTTAAAAGACATGTAGAACTGGTCCTTAGGAACATGGTTTAGTGGTGGACTTGGCAGTACTGGGTTAATGATTGGACTTGATGAACTTAAAGGCCTTTTTCCAGCCTAAGTGATTCTATGATAAAGACATTGATAATTTCACTTTCTCTGCTGGAGTTACCTTGCTTGATATGTCTTAAGATAGAATTTCACCTTTTTTTTTTTTTTTACACAACTGCAGCAATGGCTCAGAAATATCTCACAACTAAGAAACACACTTTTCCCCCCCTCCCTTGTTTTGCTGTCTTCAAAAAGTAATTGTAGAAACTGTATTTATTTCACTGAATGCTTGACTTCATATTTGCACAACTAAGTTTTATCCTGATCATGCAGCATCTCCTTTGGATGAAAGGTACCCACCCATCTGCAGTTACCTGCTAGGGTTTTGTCAATCTGCAGAATGAATGTGTTTCCTGTGTCCCCTCTGCTGTCTAACAATTGTGTCTTCTGCCTGGGCTTAGCCATGCAATGGAGACCATTAGCCTGTTTTCCACATGCCCTTCACAGTTCTCACTTTGCAATGGAAATACTGTTTCCAACTGCTGATGTGCAGGAATTATGTCCCTGGTGAATTAGAAATGCATGAATAGCCAGGACAGGTGAACCTTACAACATGGAAGTTCTTTTAAAGATCCTAAAAATTGCTTGAAAATACCAGTCTACATTTAAATGCAATAGTTTATACTTAGCTTTAATTAATGACTTAAGTAATCTTATTTTAGGTGCAAGTTATGATTTGTCATTGCTTGCGGTTCCTCTGTGACCTCAGCTGCTATTGATCAGAAAGTCAGTAATTCCAGTCTGATTCTCTCTTGTTGGGCCTGGCACTAAAAATATTTTGGCAACTTAATTAAAATTTATAAATTATGTAAACAGAATATTTCTTACTTCCATATTCTGTTATTTTATAAATGTCTCTGTATTGATGGTAGATCAGTCCAGCATTATATAAGCAGAAAATAATCTTCCTGTAGGTCATTTTGTTTCAGATCATTAACTCCATTTTCTAGTCAGCTGCCTCTCTGCAAATTCTAAAAACATTGATTCAATCTACATTGGTGTTACTGCTCATTCATTTCAGTTATTCCAATCAAATGGCACAACATATAAAAAATGCCTCAGATAATCATTATGGGATGACAGAGCTCCAGAGCACTGCCAAGGCTCTTCCTGTTGAAGATTACAGGCTGCTGTGATGCCAGCTACAGTCTCCCAATGACTTACTACTAAATCCATCTTGGGGGGTTAACTGGATGAACTGTTAAACAGATGTTTTGGGGGTTTTTTACATTCTCTCATATTACATTTTAGACATTTTGGCGTGCTTAAATCTGCCTCCTAAAAAAAACATTGTAATCGACCCTCTTAACAAAAAACAGTGGAAATAGCTCTGTATAAATAATTATCACAATCAGCAAAAACTTATTAATTTCACCTTTACTGATCCCATCTTTCTTTTTTGAACCACAGACCCAGGCACTCTCCATATCAAGAAACATCTCCATTGCCATTATTCTTCTCCATTAGCTCTGACAAAGACTGATCTCTTTTAAAATCTGTTTCAAAAACTGGTAGTTGCATTCTCTTGATACCTCTGCTTTAAAAATGATCTCTTTTGCACATGTCCACTTCTAAAATTTTGTGAAGTTTCAGAGTTATCAGGCATTCAGTATTAGGCCTTTCAAAATTTTTAGTTTTTTCAAGTGTACTATTGTCAATAGACACTATTTTTTCCAAGAAATGAGGAAAAAAAGTTCAACGTCAGTTGTGAAGAAACACTATTTTTTCTAAAAAAAAGACAATCACTAGAGCTAGAGTCTGCTCCTCAGCTCCACCACAGACTGCCCAAGCTACAGAAAGTTATCCATCAGATCCAGTCAGCTGGGGAATGTAGCCTGCTCTGGATGCCAAGGATCTCCTGAGAGCAACACAGCCAAATTCATATAATTCCTGTTCACCAAAGGATTTAAACCAGAAATATTCTTGCAAATTACTATAATATCTTCTTACTGTAACTACCACCACCATTTCTGAAGAGATCTGACATTAGAAAAATCATGAAATACATTAGCAAGTTGTGTGAGACAGAGAAGATAGAGAAACTTCAGAGGATAGTTGGTTTCTGATCAGATTCAACTGCCAAGAATATTAAATTAAAAAATAATCTGCAGATCCTTAATGCCATCTTGAAGAAATATTCTGTTTCTTGTTCTGAACAAAAATTCATCACAAAGGAAAATTCTTTTACTCTAAGTAAAGCTTTCAATATAAAAGCATTGCAATAGAAGGTATTGCAATAGAAGGTTTTAAAGATATACTAAAAAGAATAATCTATTTCAATGTCAAGGCAGTATGAAAAAAGCCCGTAAGTAAAATATGCTAAGTAACTTAGTATCTGTTAGGTTGAGTTCTTTGGCTCATATCACTAACAGAAGAATCTTGCTATCATTGTTTCATTAGTAATTCTGCTATTATAAAATGAAAAAGTATGTCTTTTTTTCTCTAACTGCAGAATATATTTCTTCAGTGATCCTAACACATGAGACAATGTATGTACTGTGGTGAACAAATGCATCTGACCAGAAGTAAATATGTATGGTAAAATGGAGATAATTGAGACGGCTTAATCAATTCATAGAAAAATTCATGCCCACAGCTACTTTGATTATTGAATTCCTACATATGTTGGTATAAGATGGTTAAAATGCAATATTCACCTAATGATATATTTACTATATTTCTTGTACAGTTGCAGCCTAGAACAATTGAGTCTGGTGCCTTTAAATACCATTTATTTGGAGATCCCTAGGAATGTAGAGGACTTTACAAATGTAAAGTTTTGGGGGTTTTTTTTACAAGTGCAGTGCTGCCAAATATTTTTACCACTAAATAAATGCTATTTCAGCTGCATTTGAGCAGTAATAGTGGTAGCTAATGGCCTATTCAGTTAATCATAGTTATTCACTCCCTGAAAATGCCTCAGAATATAATAAATGTTTTGTTTTCATTGTGGACTCTTAAATTACAGGCATTATATAACATCCATGATATATTATCTATCTGTATGAATACAAACTGAACCCAAAATCACTCCCCTAAAGTATTTCTAGTATTTGGAACTTCCAAAGAAAGAAAAATGCTGCTGTTACCCACAGAGCTATTGAAATAGCACTAAAAGCAGAGTAAGAAATGGTTTTAAAGAAAGTTCTGGTTTAACTAAAATGTGGCTATTTGTCATCCATTTACAGAGGTCTGAAATAACTATTACAGAATATTTTTTAAACAAAGAAAATAAGGAACATGATCAAATAGCTGAACCACAGAGATCCTTCCCTAAAGGAAAAAAGGGCTATAGGGTTTCAGTCTGCCCCATAAGAGACAGCTCAACCATAAAGTCCTCACTCTAAGACCAATGCTCTCACTGGGTGTTGTATCAATATAAGATTTATCTTGTTCACCTCTTTTTTGCATTTATATATGTTGTAGAAGTCCCTGCCAGTCTCAGCTCTGCTCTGTTCACTGCCCAGGAGAGATTATATATATCATGCTGCATGTTGACAACCTGTCCCAAGGGTAGTGTGAGATACCTACATATAGAGGTACAGATATAGATATATATGATACAACAGCTGGTTCTATCTCATCACTTTGTGGCTGCCATTATACTGATGAGGCACAGAATCCCCTGTAGTTTCTTCAGGAAGTATCTTCCAGATGTGTTTTAAAAAGCTGCAGAATATGTTTTAAAACAATGTTCAGTTACTGAGGTCAGGCTGTGTTTTTCAGCTGCAATTGCTTCGCAGAAAGGATTAGATTAGTAGGTCATAAAAATATTCCCCCAGCTACTTCAAGGAGTGAAGACAACCTTTGAAACATTCTTCTGTTGGCCTCCTGGATGAAAGAACTCCTCCATGGGAGCATACGAAAACTAAAAAGACTTTCAAAATTAGAATATGGACAAAGTTTGGTATTAAATGTCTCTTTTATTTCTCCTAGAGAAAAAGATACTCAAGTATTTGCTGAAGAAGTAATTTGGCAGGCCATAAAAGACATGGGAGGGTGTTCTAGTTTTAACTTCAGTTTTGTAGAACTTTTTAGAATTTAGTGATGAAAAGGAAATCACACCAAAGTGATTATAAAACAAAAAATTTCATGATTCCTAGGAAGGAAAGAGCAGACCAGTGCTAGAGAACCACAGAGAATGCAGTCACAGCCAGCTCCAGAGACTTACCAAGGATGACCCCAGGCAAAGGCAATCCAGAGTGGGAAAGAGTTCAAAAGAGAAGACTAGTTTACAGAAGGGCAGCACTAAAGCACAGCAGCAAATTAACCCAGTGCAGAGTTAGTGAGCAGTATACTATGCCAGGAGATAATTAACTACCTTAGGGCCCCAAAGGAGTAATTTAAGAGGTATTGGGGTAAGTACACATGCTGGGAGAACTGCAAGGAATTCACCACGTGTTTCATGCAGGGAAAAGAAAGAGAAACATAAGAAAAATCTTGAAAATGTGTTAGAAAAAGAAATGCAGCATTGAACAACCTTGCAGGTTCAAAATAAACTTTGGATGTGAGAATACTCCTGCCATCACCTGTAGCTCTGCAGAGATCAGTTTAGCACCTGAGCACTGCCTTTGGGGGCTGAAATGTCAGTGACCTCAGGTCATCATATGCTGGCACAGAGACAGGCAGAGAAAAGTCTGACTACATCCTACAACATAACTTCTTCATGTTATTAATCAGACAAAGGCCTTTCATGAGGTTTCTCAAAACAAGTGAGTTGTAATTCTGATGCCTTGTATATTTGACAATCTCATACTTTGGTGATAAAGGAGACTTGTAACATCTGATATGATATATTAAACTGGGTGAGGTTGCAAGCAGTTTACAAGACTGGATTAGAACTCACCATAATTGCAGTAATTTGGATAAATCTTCTGAAATTAATGCATTAGATCCACAAAGAGAAGGGCAAATTACTATAGAAAGATCTGCAAGGGAATTACAGTGGTCTATAAGCAAACCCTAAGTCAGGATGCTATCCACTTGCAGAAGAAGGCAGCCTGATACATAGCCAGAGTAATGCTGTAAGCAAATTGAGTAATTATTTTCCCCCTACCAGCAGAGGCAAGGCCCTGACTGCATTACTATATCCAGCTTTGCCTACTGGGCTGTTGAAGGATAGAGACAGTTGGAGGGAGTCCAGCTAAAAGCCACAAAAAATTGATAACAGATGTAGAAGAATGGAAGGTTGAAAGAAATAAATTGTTTAGTCTAGAAAGAGTGAAGACTAAGGGAAGACATGATAACATATTTAAAATATGTAAAAGTTTATTATGAGAAGAGGATGATAACTAATTTCTCTCCATGTTCATCATGCAGAAGACAAGACTTAGTATGCAGTTGTGGAGAAAAGCTTTCTAACACAAGGCCAGGCAGCCAGGCAGCAGGTTATCTACAGCTATTGCATGTAATGGTGTCACAAGAAGTGATGGGAGCAGCTTAGACAAACCCATGTGGGGATGAGGAGAGGTGTGCTTGGTTCTCCCTGAAAGCAGGCAAACAGCCCAGGTGATCCTGTGTGAGATCCCATCCAGCCTCATGCTCAGCCACAGAAACCAGGCACAGATCAGAGCTTTCCATCAGAGACTGAATACTGTGATGCAAACGGTTGCCATGTGTCTCAGGATGCTTGCCAGGAAGGATGGAGCCTGAAGGACAAGGGATGAATCTCTCAAATCCATTTAGCTGGTTAATTCAATTGCCTGGAAGTAGCAGAGAGCACCACTCAGTCACTGCTGGATGCTCTTCTATTTGCTCAGTTGTACCTTCACTCCACCTTTGCTGTCAGTAGCCCTTTCCAGTGGTTTACAGGAGTATTATCATAGGAGTGGTTTATCCAAAGGATTTAGGTATACACGCTGTGGGGCCACTGGAGGAATGAGTTTGCCGATGTGTTAGAATGAGCTGAACAGGCTTCAAAGGCAACAGGCAGGGCTGAGGCTGCAGCAATGCCTGGCCAGGACCAGGCTGGTCATCAAGGCTGTACCTAGGAGAAGGCAAATGGCATGCAGAAGAAAAGGGGTGACACACCAAGAGCTTGCAGTGTGGAGATTCCCACTATGCGGGCACAGCTGGTGGCCAGCAGTGCCAAATCTCGGCCAAGGAGGACAAGCTGTGCAAGGCCACTGCACTGGGCCATCCCAGCCACCAAGGGGGCTGCTGTCCCCAGCTGGTTGAGAAAACAGGATCAGAAACCCCAGTACGACAGAGAGATGGAAAGACGGGCTTCAATACAGGAACATCCAGAGTGAGGCCCTCAAGTTTTGCTGCCTTTAGAAGAGTCTGAAGAGTAGAGATTAGGGAAAAAGATACTGAAAGGTCCTATCCCTCACAGGAGGGCAAGCCTGAGTGTGCAGACCCTCAAGTGGCTTCACTTTTACACTGGTGCATTCACAACAGGTCTCTTACTATTATTAATTTTTTTTTTGTTAAGAAACATAGAATTTAACTGACATTAACTGGAATTTTCAAAACCAAAATCCTCGTAAACTGGCAAGTGGGGCTCATTGATTCCCAGAGAGATGCTGCATGGCCAGCAGCAGCAGTTTGGGTGTGCTGGGTCTTGCACGTTGCTGCCAGGCCCCTCCATGGGTTTTTTCCTGTACTACAAACACCCCGTGCCTGACTACAGCAACCCTGGCAGGAGGTGCCCTGCCTCTGCTTGAAGGTGCTCCTTCCAGTGGAGCAAATCCATTTTCCAAATTACCGCGTGCACAGAGTGCAGAGCAAAACATTTCCGCTTCTCTTCTCTTAACCTTAAACAAAATTATATATAAAAACAAGCTACTCTCCATTAAAACAATAACGTGGAGAGCAAGGCAAACATAGCCAAAGGCCTGTTCTTATGCTTGATCACATGTAAAGACCGGATAATATACTGTGTATGTTGGAACTTTTTCTTGCATGACACCGCAGACCTTAACAATTGTCCTGGCAAAATCAAAATCATTGATAAATGCAATTAAACAGATCCTGTCAATTACTCAGTTGTTCTTTCTACTTTCCTGTCAAGTCTAATAGCTTTCTGAAAAACTTCCTCAGGTTAGAGCAAAATAAAGGTCATACTTCAACCATTTTTAATGATGATTTGTACGATTTTCCTGGTATGATGTCAAAATTGCTGCATATTACACTAGCTTTTACTTATAAATGTAGATAACTAATGAGACTGTACAATTTGTAGACATTCATGTTTGAATTTCTTTAATGGTCCCTGCAGAGGAAAAAAAAAGTAAAAGAAATAATACAATACTGACACAGAAATGTTTGTAACGCAACATCCTGATTACTTGCTATTTATTTTCCAAATTTACTGAGGTAGCATTAACATTTCATTGCCTAATGCTCTTTGAAATTAATTTAAATTTAATAGCTGTTTTCACCTCTAACTGTTTTTGGAGGGGGTGGAGGGGGGGAGCACCTGTAATTATAGAAATGACCAAGAAAGCAACACTCAAAAGAGTTATTTCCTTCTTTGATTCCACAAGCTCTCCAGAGCCTCTGCAGACCATATTGCACGGGTAAGGATGACTCATGAAGTAAAATAAATCTGAAGGTGACCTCTCTATCAAATGATGTAACTAACTGGGATATCATCAGTTTCCAGAAAACATTTGCTTTCTTTCATTTTGTAAGAATGCCCTATTGGGCATCTACTTAAGTGTCTCCACTGAATGACAGCACCAGCTAAGTGCTATGAATATAGTAGATATTCCTCTTTCTGCTATTCATCATGCCATCTTTAGGTTACTGCACATTGAACAATTATTACAGACATTTATGGCAACATAGACACTGAAGAAACTATGCTAACTAGGGACTGAGGATATTGAAATTAATCATGAGCCTCCAAGGACAGAAGAGCTGTCTGTGACTTCCTAATTACATGAAAGCATCCCTGTCTTTGTTAAACAATTTAGTCAAATCCTCCCTGAAAGCATACAGGTTGTTAATGAAAAAGGCATAACAAAATTTCCCATTACCAGTAGTAGCAGCAGGGCCCAAATCTGTTCCTAGCACTTTTGTTATAAAACCTATCACACTCAAAATGAGTAAAAGCAAGAACTGGGGGAAAAAAAGCGCAAATTCTGTCATCACTCCTTTATGATAAATGGAAAACCAAAATACTGAGACATAAAGCAATGTGTCCACTATCACACAAAGCCTACAGTAAGCCACCTGAGATCTTAATTTTAGAGCACTCAATCCAACTTCCATTAAACTGTAATTAATATAATGGATCATATTCTTATGAATTAGTGATTTATATGAGAGGGTGTCAACACAGATGGAAATTCCTGATTCCCCTGACTCTTCTGAAATTGTATCATTGATGTGTTTATATGAGAGCTCCAGATCCTCCCCAACAAGTAATAAAGCAGGGACACATCTCATCCGGAATCAGGAATGCATACCATGCAAACAGGAGCATGCTAGTCAAAATGCTCAGGTGATTAGATACAGTAAGAAGGAGAAAAATAAAGCTGCAATGAGAGATCAAGGTTTATGGAAGTTAATATTGTACTTTCCTCTGATCTCCATAAAACAAGCAGAAGAAAGAAGGAGCTTACAAACAATCTGCAGGCACAATAACTGTCACCACAAAATTCTGTATTTTGTGACTTTACTGGTTTATTTTATAAATATCCTAGTGTGACTTTACTGGTTTATTTTATAAATATCCTAGCATGAGAGCTTGAAGGATAAGGTAGCACATTTTTACAACTGACCATGATTCAAAAAGAATACAGCCTTTTTCAGTACTGTACTTAACTAGGCCAAGTTAAAATCTTTGGACACAAAGTTAAGTCCTGGTTTAAGTGCCTTGAGAAATAAGGTGATGGTGTGGGCAGGTGCTGGGCAGTTCTAGAAAAGAAAGAAGCTTGAACATAAGAGATATTACACTGAATGGGAAGAGACAGGATAATCCAAAATGAGACTACGGACGTGCATATTTATAAGCACACACAGAATGCTTATTCTGTGTTAATCTAATCCTAGGTAGGTTGATTTCAGCACAATGACCAAAAACCAGAAAATACTTTGTTTCAAAATGTACTTTACTTCCCAGGTGCAATTACAACGGGATTTACACCCACCTGCTGGGCAACAATATTTGTGTCCCTAAAATCTTGTGCTTTTATACAGTGCACTGTTTCACACTCAGGATGAACATATGCCTCAAAGGAAGGGAATAATGGACTTGGGTAACCTCTGAGACTAAAATTATTATTTTACTTTTAGTACTGAAGGGCAGATTGCCGTGTCTTATAATTGATTACTTTCCATAGTTATACAGTTATAAGCTAAAGAGACCAAATGAAGTCAGAACCATTTGTTTTCTGTGCTGAAAAAAAAAAGGTTTTTCAGAAACAAAGAATAAACTGACACTTTCATTTCCTGCAAAACAAAAACAATCTACTATGGTGGAGGAGACCTCTTTTAATGTGATGACACATTGATTTTTGGATGCAACTACAAGACAGCTTTATTTTGTATAGCAACTTCCATACAAAACATGTTTTTGTTTGAGCCTTCTTATGTTTAAACAGTGCAGTAATTTAATAATACAGTTTCAATGTTCATATAAAATAAAAGCAGATAAGGAGACAAATTAAGGATGCATAGCTATTTACATCTATATCCTGACTGTCCAACAGGGACTTGATAGTGCTGTAAAATTTAGTTTGTTTAAAAGAGTCAAGCTAAATATCATATGGGACTAAAAGCAGTCAGATACCTGGAAGATTGTAATTGAAACTTCAAGGATCTTGGTGACAAGATATTTACTCATATCTAGGCTTATGGACACTCATTTGCAGTTATTAAAATATGGTTTAATAATAAGTAAAACATGACTGAAATCTGCCTCTGTTAAAATCTTGCAGCCTGGGAAACATACTTGCTTCTTGGAAACCTAATTAAAAGCCAAAGGTATCATATCTCACAGTGCTAATAAAAAGTCTACTGCCTCCTTCTATCAAAAATGTGAAGTGCCACTGAAAGCAAATGGGAGGAACGAGAATCGCAATAAATTATTTGTGAAAGATATTGCACAGAATATTTCAGAGGATTAAACTCCTTTATGTGAGTTATTTTGAAATTCATGAAAGGTAATGAACTCCATCAAGTAAGAGCTTGGTGGTAGAAGGGTAGTTTCTGCGTGACATTTTTCCTAACTTTTAATATGAAACTTTGGGAAATCAACCCAGTTTCAAGAAACATCAGGTTTTTAAAAATATCTGAATAACATTTCACATTCTAGAATAACATTCTAGGATAGAAAAAAGTGGTTTCATTAGAAAAAACAGAATAATCTCACAAGGTCATCTACCTTGAACCACAATGTCAGGATAGTAAAAGCTAGGAAACAGAAGCATTAACTGAACAAAAGGACAAACTAAAGGTGTGTTTTAACATATTAGACTTTAAAACTTGTCAGTGCTTTATCAATCGTGCTTACAACCAAAGAAGCAAACGATCACGTTTACGTAAGTGTTGTTACATTATTTTCTGTTTCTCCGTTTTTGCCTTATTTATTCCTTTTCCTTTAGGCACTATTGCAATGATGCTCCCACGTGCTTTAAATGTAAGCACATACAGTTATTCTAAAGAGACTAATAATATTTTATGTGTTTTGCTGAATTAGTATCTAGATTTAAAAATTTCATAATAATCATGAAAAGGAGTGGTAAATCAATGGGGGGAAGCAATTCAATCCACTTTTCAATGTATTAATGAGAAATCAAAAGCATTTATTATTACAACAGTTAAAGCATTGCTGAGTGTATAAATGAGCACTCTCACAGCTTCACAGAGATTATCACAGAATATTCTGAGTTGGAAGGAACCCACGAGGATCAGTGAGTCCAACTGTTAGGTGAATAGCCTGCACAAGGATCAAACCCACGACACTGGTGTAATTAGCATCATACTCTGATCAACTGTGCTCATCTCAGGGTCTGACCATGTTCCCAACAGACATATTCCAGTGGATTATTTTTATGGTTTCTCTTTTTGGCCGTGTTGCCCTTCCACCTCTTCAAATGTGTTTTGATCCTGAAGACTGTCAAGGATGACATAAAAGGGTAGAAAAGAAGGCAGCTTTAAATTACACACCACATTCAAATAATGTTTAATTATTGCTTTCCGATGGTCACTACTGAGACCTTAAACACACAAAGCAAATGTGCAATCAATAGCTACCAAAGCACATCCATCTCATCCAGTTACACAGGAGGCCAAAGGATAAAACATGCTATCTCCTCTGTAGTAGTAGCATAATTTGAACTGCCAGGAACTCGTCATAAGTTTTCCTAAACTGACATTCCCCCGACAAGGTAAGATATAACACTTTTGAATCTAGCTTTATTAGAAGAGAATCTAATCTAACCATAAATACTTAAATTTTGACTAAATTCTACCATAAGGTTATTCTCCTATCTACCTCTTTATATGCTTGGGCAGTGTATTTTTTTCTTATTACTAAAATTAACTTTATACTCTCTTGGAAATGAGTATGGATGGGTACTGCTTGTGAGTCAGAGGTGAATGCTTGGACTCAGCTCTCTGGTCAGTTTGAGGGGTGCATTCCTCACCCTCTCAGGGAGCTGCTGGGCAGGATGAGCATCTGCTCCTGACACCACAGTTGATGGTCCCATGTGCCACAGCAAATTACCAACTGCTTCATTTGACATCCAGCAGGGATTTGGGAAAAAGGTGAGGTAGACATCTTGCCAGTCCAAGGACAACTTCTATCATAACTCCACTATCAATGGTCTCTGAGTTAATGTGACTTAATGTCTCTAGCTGTGTCAGCATTGTTTTAGATAAGTTTTAGAATAATAAATTTTTTTTTAGGAATACAGAACATGCCTGGAGCAACAAAGGGGAACCGCAGTGCCCTGATAACCACAAAAACCTAAATGATGCAGACTCTTTTCTGTGTTGGTTCCTTTCATACTTTCACATGCAAGCACAAATTTTCAGAATACCAGTGAAAATCAGGAACATTTTATAGAAGACATACATGGCTCCTGCTCTCAAAATCTCATGCCATTTCTAGGCAGTAAAAGGTTTGCCATGTTGGAGGTTGAAAATTGGATACAACAATGAGTAGTTTTGTTGACTACTTCCAAATGATTCTGTGCTTTCTCCCAAGTCTCTCAGATTTTTATGAGCGTCTTAAAAGAAAGCTAGGAGAGCTATAAAATAAAATGAGAAGCAGTAGTTTTTTCAAGGTTTGCTAAGTTGCCCAAAGAACTCTTTCTCAGCAGGATGAGTCTGAGGTTTTCTTTCAAGCAACTCCTTTGGGAGACACCATCTTGCCTTGTTACAGGCACGCCCATGTGGGGATGAGAAACAGTAGGGTGGCTGACCAATAACCTAATGCCATAAGCATGTAAAAAAACCCCTATTTTCTTGGTACGTGAAGTATCTTTACTAGAGCTGACCTTTGGAAACAGATACTATTCACCCAGCAGTGTATCCTCCCCTAGAAGAGCCCAAGGAAGGCCTACATTTTGCCCCGACAGGAATGAGAGCTTTCTGCACCTACATTTACTTGGCCAGCAAAGAGGTTGACAGAAGACTTCCTCGTTCCTTCCCACCCCATTGCTATGGCAGCTTTCACACAGAGTCACAGAATATTCAGAATCGGAAGGGACCCATAAGGATCAGTGAGTCCAACTCAAGTAAATGGCCAAGAGAGGGATTGAATCTGCAGCCTTGGTGTTACCAGCACCATGCTCCAAATGTCTTTTCCCAGGACAGCCCATGAACCAAACAAGGGTGACAGCTGCTGAGCAGCCGCACCCACAGCATGGGCACATGGAGCACAGGTGCCTCTCCTGGTGCTGTGGCCTGAGATGGGGGCCAGGAAACCTGGCAGGGAACCTATTCAGCATTTACAGTGGTGGCAAAAAACATGGAAAACTTAAAATTCCCTTTAGAAAGACTGTTTAAACTGAAATTATTTTAGTTTTTATTTTCAAGTTGTTTAAATCAGAAAAAAAAGAGAGAATATTTTGATCCTTTATTTAACCTAGTTTTCTATTTGTAATTTTTGTTGTGGGTTTTTTTTTTTCCTGTAGCTAGGTTTACTCTTACTAAAATGACCACCTAAACATTCTGATCTGGAATTAAATAGAACCATTTTATTTTTTGATGAGAGAATATAGTATATCAATAAAAATTTGTTTAGCAATGATATAGTTTAATATATATTCAGCTCTTGATTTCTAATAAAGAGAATTATAGATATTATGTATCTTATTTTCAAAGTGACAATTTTTATCTTCAATTTTCATCCTCTGAGTCTATATGCAGTCATAATTTGCAAACAATATTTGAAGACCTAATCGAATTTTGGTTTGTTTTGTAGTCACTTATGCAACGAAATTTGTCTTTTGCTTTACATGTGCAACACGATTTTCTTTGGTACACCCACAAGTATTCCTTCATCTGCCATGTGAGCAGAGTGACTGTACAAAAGCCCATCCATCTCCTTATTGCCCTGACTCTGCTGTGCAGAGCAGCCTTTTGCTCCCATTATGAATGTGGCTGCTGTGTTTCTCCACCCAAGCTGTCTTTGAAGCCATCCCTCTTGCCACCTCTCTGGTTACTGTTCACTGAACATTCAAATGAAGCTTCCCTTCCATCTCACCAGGAGCTGGATAGCCTGAGCTAGAAATCTGGAAGCTGGGAGACTTTTCCTTCTCTCTGCTGTGACGGGAGTGCAGAAGTGGAACTCTTTACAGGTGAAGGGACCATGTGAGATTTACTGACATGGCCTCTGCAAGACAGTGGCCAGTTGATAAAGCAGTAGTAGAATCCAAGATGGACAAGTGACAGCATGAGGTTATGAATGACACATGCCACCCTTGGCTCCACACACAGGGAGACTTGCCCAGAGGTTCGTGCTGGACCTACTGTGCTACCCTGATAAAGGTAATTCAAGCAGCAATCAAACAGCGTAACTTCTATGGGACCAAATCTGGGTATTGCTACGTGGAAACCACTCTTACCCTTCTTCACACAACTGATTCTAACAAGAGAAAAAGGACTTACAGAAGTTTCTTTCTTTGCTGATATAAATAAAACTGAAAAAAGCCTCTTCCCTACTATTCGGGACAAATTAGGATTTCTGTTAACAGATGCAATGAAAAAATCTATTAGCCTGTTTTCTTTTTAAGCAACAGTTTTAAAAAACAGCTTATTCAATCTGTGTTTGACAAACCTCACGTCCATGTAAAAACTGAAAAGGTATTTATACTGTAAAAGCCCCAGAAGGTATAAAACCAGATTCGCCTTTACTTCCTTCCTTTAACTCACAGTAAAGAACCTAATTTAATCCACGCTGTACCTGCAGAGAATACTACAACCACATTGCTCTTGAACAGTGTGAAAAGATATTCACTGTAGTATCGGGAGAAAAAAACCAGAAATGAAAACTTCAGAGAAGAACCGGGAAAGATCTTAATAAAGAGATTAATAAGAAATTAGTCACTCACGAAGAAGGTTATCACAGGAAAATCTCTAGCTTTCTGGGATTTCCTTTCACACTTCAACATGGTAAGGCTAAACCCCTGGCTTCCTCTTAATGCACCGAGTATAAATCAATGTAAAAAAACTGAAATAGAAAATCCAACTAGTGTACAATAGAGGATACAACAGAGGGTGAAAACTACCCCCAGTGAGCATGTACACAGGAACTGTACAGAAAGCAGTGCACTGAGGCACCAGAGTGAATTATTCTGAGAATTGTACTGACGATATAAAGCACCTCACCTGTACAGGGCTTAACACAGCAGCTCTCTGGTTTCCATAGAGCCACACTACAGTGGGCTTGGAAGAAGCAGCCATGACTACGCATGTCCTGGGCACCCTCTGCTGGTTTCACAGCAGCAAGTCACCAGACTTGGGAAATAAATTTAATGAAGTGCAAGCAAAATCCAGAGAAGAAAAAACATCTTAACTACAAGCAAGAGTAAAAAAAAAGAAGTAGCAAAATTCTTTAAAAAATTAAAAGAAATAAAACCTGCAAAACTTTTCAGATTTCAAACTACAAAAATAAAATTTATTATTGGGTAGTGTCCCTTGCTCAAAGGTATTCATTGCAGGTTGCAAATTACTATTGCTAGGTTTCTACAGAGCTTCTTCATAGTTGCTTAAGTCTGCAGTTTTCAAAAAGACTCTAAAACATTTGGTTAGATCTCAGTTTTGTGTTCATTTTCAAAAGAACAAGTCAAATAGACTAAGCATAGAGATTTTAGCAAAGGAACTGGTCAGTGATTTTTTTTCCCTCTAAAAAGTAAGTCAAATATTTTCCTGGCAGCTATCTCAGCTGTTTCTCCTTATAGTGCCTATCAAACTAAGAATGACACCTTAATCTCATAAACAAAGCATTCAGCATTTCTTGCTCTCAAAATCACTTTTTTTCCCATTAACATAACTTTTATGAACATCATGGCTAGCAATAATTTCTCCTTAGTTTACAAGACTCCTCCTGACTGTTGACAGCGTTACACGTGACCCTTCATGGTCTGCAAAGCTGACATAAACAAAACTCATGCATGTTTGAAATTACCAAAACCAAAAGCAAAACAAAATACCAAAGTATAATAGTGTTAACCCTCAGCAGCAGCCAGCTAGTTAGGTACCAATTCTACATTATAACCAAATATATATGTAAACATATATAAATCCCAGTAAATTCACTTAATATCCCTCACAAATCCTTCAGTTTCACAGTTCTTCAAAACCACAGTAATCTCCCTTTGGACACTGCTGACATGTCTAAAAACATTTTCAGTCAGTACTAAACCACTACAGAAAGGAATATCAAATCTCAGGATTGTTGCATCAGTAACAAAATCAGCAAGTGCTTAGAAAATTTTTCAAAACATGCAACATTTGCACCTTTGTGAGAGGAGTTGCTACACTGTTTAATTTTAATTTTCACAAAAAGAGGTTCTCTCAAAAGAAAAATCCTACAATACTCTGACACTTGACAACCTGCTACTTCCTGTGGATTTGGTTAGAAAATTCTTCATCATTTTAGAATGCAGAATAAAATATTACATCAATAACCACAGGTAACGTGATTATCTTCAAAGATATCTCCTTTTCTTGCCCACAATTCACTCCTCAGTCCCACTAGAATAGATGTCCCAGTTCCTGTGCTGTTGTTCGGCTGCTCATTTTTGCATCCTCCTCTAAGTCCATTAGGTTGTGATACATTCAGATGGAAATAAATGCAGAAAACATAATTTTCGAGAGAAGAAAGCTAATAAAGTACTAATGTATTTTTTCAAGGGGCACACTGTACACACAATCAATGTACAGGGATACAAGGTAAAAGAATAAAGATAAACGATTAAAGAACAAAAATAAACTAATTCAAATTTCTTATTCTGTAGCCTATACAGCCAGAAAATATGTGTTCTTTTATAGAAATACCATGATCTGAGAAGTACTTGTTTTTCACCACTACAAACCAATAAAGTTAATGGCACTCTGATGCACAGTGTAGGATCGTCACCATATCCATGAGCAGGGGATATTAACTCCTCCCACCATTTTTGCATTCATCAAGCTCTATTTGATGCAGGAGATAATTAAACAGTAGAAAAGCAATAGTGTTGTTTTCAAAGAAGTGACAGAAAAAGGCACATGTGAAAAGGAGCGTTTGCCACATGTCACAGACAAGACCTAGCAATTCCTCTACTGCACTCGGCATTTCAAGTGTTCAGAACAAACGTGCCACAAGTGGCCACCCTCCACAAAAGGCACAACCAGCTGCTGACCTTGCAATTCATGTCAGGTCCCTGAGTACCAGTACAGATGATAATTAACAACGGGAGCACCTCATCCAACTGCTATTCTCGTCTTCCTAAATCCAGAGGCTTGCTGCAAAGAAGGGTTCAAAAACTGGATAAGGTGTCCTGGAAAGGCAGGCTTATTATTTTTGCATGCTCCTCTCACTGCACACAACCCAAGAAGGTGCTCTTTACAGAAAGTGTCAGTATGTTTTGGGGACACACTGGACTTTCTTAAGAAGGTGACAAAGCAGGCTGCAGTGGCTGGCTAGACACCACTGCTCTATGCAGGCAGGAAAAGTATAGAGGAATAGTAAGAGTACACAGAAACTGTTCCTTCAAAACCCATCAAAACTTTACTTTCAGAGTAAAGACACTGGAAACCATGATATAATAACCAGCTTTGAAACGCTCACTGCAAAGAGCTTTTGCCAAAGAAAAGAAATCGAGGTGAAAATAAAAATTGGGGAAGTATTTAATCACTCCAGTAAGGGTTTTGTGCCTAAAGAAAACACACTAAATTTCCTATTTCAATGTCTTTAGAAATGGCTAACAGTGGCATCTGAAGGATTCAAAAGGGCACTGTAGGAGACCCAAGAACATCCTTGTTAGGAACAGTGATGACAATGAGATGTAGCACGTTTGTTGCCTAGCATGGTCAAGACTACATGAGGAATGGGAAAACAAATGCAGATGTAAGGTGTATTCGAGGTATCAACCTATTGATAGTATTTTGGAAAGTCAGAACCGTGAAAAGGTTCAGGATTAACCTCTGGCCTTTTCCCAGCAAGACCTTGAAGTAGGAACCATCTGCCTATAGCATCTTCAAATCCAGTTCTGTTCCAGAGCAATCCAAAAAAGCACCCACAGTGGTTTTATCATCTTTCATCTTACTTGCTTGTAACTGGGTTCCCTTCAAGTAGAGTACCTGGTTCACAAATCTGATTTGGCAGTAAATATTATATTGAAAAACATACTAACTTTAAATACTTCTCCTATTTATAAATATTAACCATGTGACAAAGTTCAGTGTAAAAAGACTATTTTGCTTCCTGCTGTAGTAATACCACTGTTGTGGTTCAGGTAGAAAAGACAGTCTCGAACACCTGGATGAGCAGGTGCCTTGTGTCTATACAGCTCAATATTAGCCCACTCTCAAGGTGCCTGTCTGTGCGCCTGACAAGACACAACAGTTTGCCTGGACGTATTTGCACTCCCTGTGCTACCTCACACCCTGAGATGAAAGGTTGTGGTTGGTGTTTTTTCCAGCCAAGTGTCAGGGTACTTAAGGTTTTGCCTATCTCAGTTCACCAGCGCATCATTTTCTATAGTGTAAGACTGGGAACCTTGCATTCTCTCGTAACAAAATCAGCCACCAACATGACTGAACCTTACTTAATATATGCAACAATATTTTGTTTTGCTTTACTTTAAAAAAATAAGACACCACATAGTGTAAAAAAACTGGTGTAACCAAATGTCTCATAGCAAGCTAAATTTAGAATCCCAATTTAATATTTAGATTTTTAAATATTCAACTGATTTTCAGAGATGATGTGCACGTAAATCTGTATGTGAACACCCTCATGTCCAACTCTGACTCCTTTGATACAGCAAAGGTGGAAGACAAAACAAGTATGTGTCAGCTGCAGAAAGCCCTTAAGTGTACCATGTATGGCAAAAGGAAGAGTGAATAATGAAGTCTATGTTTCCTTTCGTAGTGCAGCCTGTAAATTCTCTAGCTAAGCTTTCCATAAGCTTCTGTAAAATAGATAGATAAACATACACTGATAGTTCTACAATAATAAATTTGAATGTATTGTATGTTTTGGGGTATGTCGCTCAAGTCAATGCTAGACTGTTACTGTAAGACAAGATGTGTCATTTCAAAGCTGCATCCTAAGACACTTAATAGGTCGCAGTTTTGAAAAAAAAAAGTGAGACAAAGAACAATAATGAAATTTCTTGAGAAGGGCCACTAAGAAAATGTAATTTTCAAATAGCTGTTTTTTTAAAAAAGCCAATCAGATGGTAAAACAGATCATAAATTAAAACCTTTCCAGTTCTTTAGCAGATTTTATCCCTAAAAATGCTAGAAATATTTACAAAATCGCTTTCACGTATTTGTTCCTTTTGGATTTATGTTTGTTTACTTCAATGTATCAAGATGAGAGACACTTAGAACAAATTAATCCTTCAAGTTGGGAAAAGTCAAATTCTTCACAGCTTTCAGACAATTTGTTGGTTGGTTAAATTTCTTCACTCTGAATAAGAAAAATTAGAATATCTGGTGACAAGGAGAGGAATGCAGAAGGAAAAATCAAGACTTTGGTATTCACTACTATGTACAAGTTGCATGGGACAGCTCCTGAGGCTGCTCTAGCTTGTGCACAACTTTTCCAGTTGCATATTAGAGACAGGATAATCTGCTAGGATGTGTGAAAAATGCCATTTTAGTTACATTCTTGAACATGCTAGAACCAGACTACCATGACAAATAAATGTAATTTTGAAAAAAACTTTTATTTCTCTCTCTTTTTTTTTNNTTTTTTTTTTTTAACATGTCATTCATTACTTCTATTCTGGTTAATACAGAAATATAAGAACTTTTCATGGAGAAGGAAATTTTTTGAGGAGAGTTAGGCAGCACATTCTAGAATGAAATAAGAAAACTTTATTAACCTAGTGCATTCATTTTTCATTTCCTTTGAAGAAAAAAAACCACGCTATTTAAATAAAACATAAGCTTTCAAAAAAGCAGTATGCAGATGAAGAAAAGAAAGCTAGAGGACATAATGGATTTTGAACAAAGAACAGTGGCCATGTATTAAAGGGCTGCTCTATGTGCTACAGTGAAAAGATCTACTTAGAAAGTACAATCGTTTTGAGAGAGCCAGAAGATAAGACCAATGCATTTAAGTAGCATTAATTTCACTTTCTTTCACTCTATGAATTTCCTAGCACAAGATTAGACAAATATAGTGCTTGCAATTTTTTTTGAGACATTTCATACACCCTGTTTCATCATACTCTTAGAATATCAATAAAACCTTTTATTAGGGCTGCCTGCTCATAAATACTTGCACAGGAAAGAGAACGTGAAAGAAAAAAAATTATCACCTTGAAGGCTTTGGGCTAAAAGCAGTAGAAAAATCAAGGAAACTAGAACCATATAACCTTCTATCACCTGCTCTTCTAAAGGCCGCTGAAGAAGAAACTGAGACACTCAAGACAGAGTTTGAAATCCTGGACCTAATGAAGCAGTCATGTCCCATAGGTAAACAAGTGAGGCTGTATATCACATACTGGTTTAGACTGAAGCAGCATTACTTTAAATTCTCTAGCAATAACATGAAATAATGTAATAACTTTAATCAAGAAAATGGTATTTTTTGCAGATAGCAGAAAGCGATACCGCAGCCAGCACTTGTCAGACTGGGATACTACTGTGAAATGCACCCTTTTAGCTACTGAGATACCTTAAAGTAATCAGTAATTATCTCTGTACTAAGTACACATTCCTCCATAGTGATGTTTGAGGTAATTCACGTGATTTGGTAATCTCCCCTTTCGCTTTCTGTGATGGTTTTGCCCCAAACAGCATCACTCCCAACTTCTCACTAGTGTCTGTATTCTAGTGATGCAATACATAGAATGTATTACTTACTGAACAGCTTACACAGGCATTAATCAGAACATCCTCTAATCAGCGTTCGGAGTGGAACCCCAAACAAGAGCAGCATTTGGACTGGGAGATAACAAACAAGGAACAAAATAATTCTGGATTTTACACTAACACCTCAGTTTAGCAAATTGCCTGCCAGTGAGATAGTTCTTCATCATGCTTTTGGCTGGCTTCTAAAGTATTTACGACTTGAAGACACCCAAACAGTTATATTAACATCTGTGTCAAGTTGTACCTCCAAGAACTTTGTACTCTTACAATACTTACACTTACTTGAGTTTTGGAGGGGGTTTTTTGTTGTTTGGACAGGGTGAGGGGGTGTTCATTTTTAACTGAGGTATGAGCAATACTAAGAAAAATGCTCAGGAGTACTTAAAATCTTTGGATGCTTGCTTGCTTGTTAATTAGTAAATATTTAATCAAAATGCATGCATTAAGTTCCACTGAATCTAAAAAAAGAGAAAGGTTTATTCATGCTTTCTAACTGTATTTTTTCTCATTTCAAATTCGGCTAATAAGCTATTGCAGATGAAAAAAACATTATCTGTCCACTGGCTTACATACAGGTCCAGTCTGTACAGTAGTTTTGGTGTCTACTAGAATATGCTGTTTCATGCCACTTTCCTGTTTTCCACAGTGTTTCTGATCATGAAATGAGGATTGCAGGAAGAAAGCATGTATGAAGCGTACATACAGAAACTACAGGCAGTATGCACACAAAACTTAAAAATTACACTTCAGTATTCTGTAGAAATAACACTTATCCTAATCACTTCGAAGTTTTACATTCTAACAAAAATAAGGGGTGCATCACTCATTTTATCAATTCATAGAAGTTCAACCCTCCAAGTTCATAGTTTTAATAGGGTGTTTCTAAATCAACATGGAATTTGAGAGATGCCATTATTTTGCTTTTAATAAATAGCAAAATTCCAAAGCAATCAGCAATCATTTCAATTTGCTTTCAGTATTTTACTTTTAATCACAGACAGCTTTACCACTAGGTTTCTCAATAGTGAATTACCCTACATTGGTAGTCATACTGTACAAAAAATCCATGAGATTCAAGATAAAGTCTTATGGTTGTCCTAGATTTAAACATCTCAGTTGTGCAACAGAATGACATAATTCAAAGGTATTTCTAACTTGCTGTAAGAGGAATTCTGTGATAGAACTGCCTGACAAAATAATACAATGCAAGCATGTGAAAAGAAAGAAGAAAATGAAATGGACAAACTAGTACAACCTGCAGTAAACATTTTTAAGTGAGTGTACATTTAGTATTAATGTATTTACATTACTGAAATGACAAAGATTTTCTGTAAGAAAATCACAGAACCCAAAATTACATTTCAAATTCTACAGACAAAAATTTATTGATTTTCTCTATATTTCTGTCTGAAGTTTGAAATAGGTAGTCCTTTTCAAAAGGAAAAATTTAAGGCGCACTTAAAACTGCATTTCACTGCATTGCTGAATGAGATGTGATTACCTTAGAAACAGCATAAATCCAAAGTATTTTTTACCTTGATCAACTGAAGTGGCAGTGACAGAACTTCCTTTGACTAGTGAAGGTGAATGGATTTTTAGAAACGACTTTATACACTGAGATTATTTCTATTTAATTCCTGGTGTTACCAAGAAAAAGCTACATTACTTACAATATGATCTCTATTTAGTGTGGAAGTGACATTCAGATCCAAAGTCCCTGCAACCGTAGCTTAGGTGAATCCTACCGATTTACATCTGAGTTAACAATTGTATATCCATTTAACACTCTTCACCTATTCACCTAGTAAGGATTTCTTGCACTGGCTTGCACACAATTATAATGTTCTAGTGTGTGAATCAACATGGCTGTGAAGTTACCCGAGAAGTGTTTGAGAAACACATCAAGTCATCTGCCTTAAAGAATCTGCTTTCTGCATTTCAACAGAAACCTTGACACACGCTAATGTGAGCACATATCCATTATGACCCAGATATGCACACAGAAAATCATTCAAGAGGAATTTTGCAGCATTAAGACATTAAATCAAGGAGGAAAAAAATCTTCAACTAGCCTATTTACAAGTTAAAATGCTCTCTGACCATATTATTTTTTTGCAAGGCATAAAAATAGTCCCTTGTCTGAGGGCTTTAGTATGATTTCATTAGGTAAGAAAAATTTAAATTAGCATTAGTGACTTAACTATAAAAGAAAAATGACAGAGTACAGAATAAGATTAGTAAACCAGTGACACAACTAATATCACTGTTACTATGTAAGTGCTGAAATGTGCTTTTTAAACTCTTTGAGAGAGAAAACACATTCATCTGCAACTGTGCAATATATCTTAACAACCTCTTGATTTTTAAGAGTGCTTAGACTGCCAGAACTGCCCCCGGTCTAATCTTTGGTAGCAGAACATCTAAAGGATATTAAGAGTAGGATATTCCATGAGACAACCCTTTTTCATCAAGTTTGTGCAAGATAGGAATAAAAGAATAATGGCAAATACAATTTTACAGCTTACCAACTTCAATAAAAACCCTATTAACGGACTCATCACTGACAAGAATCACTTTTCAGATCCTATATGGAAGTTACTACTCAGAGAGATGTAATGAATTTTCTTTTTAGTAGCTCTACTTCACTTTTCTTGACTATGAAATATCATGTACATACACTAACCGAATTATGTTTATGGTGCACCCAAAGAACTTGTACCACATAATCAGAGTGAACAACATCTTTATGACAACCCTTCAAGGAAAAACGTAAGACTAGTAACAATTAAGGAAAGATGTTTTTGCCATTCTTGCTCAAATAAGCAGCTTCAAATTAAAAAAGAATATCCTGCCTTTATGCATTTTAAAACAATCTCTCATCTATACCAGTAAATGGCTTCACAATGCATGCCTGCTTATGGAAGCTCAACACTTGAAAGGAAAATGTGACTACTGAAATATTCAAAAGAATCAGCAGTAGATGTCACAAAAGGGAAAGAAAGATCCTTTTATTACCTGAATCAACAATAACAAAACAGGGAAAGAAAGACTCTTTAATAACATGGACTAATAACAAAAATTTGTCCCAGTTACTCTTGATGATTCCGGATACTCTGAATAGCCTTCAAAATTATAAAGCTTAAGTACGACTTTTTACAAGAGCATGTAGTGATAGAAGGGGCAATTGCGTTAAACTGATGTGCAGCACACTTAGATTAGATAGAAATTCTTTACTGTGAGGTTGGTGAGGCACTGGAACAGGTTGCCCAGAGAAGTTATGGATGCCCCATCCCTGGAAGTGTTCAGGGCCAGGTTGGATGTTGTTTTGAACAACTTGGTCTAGTGGAGAGTCTCCCTGCCCATGGCATGGGAGTTGGAACTGATCTTTAAGGTCCCTTTCAACCCAAACCACTCAACGATTCTGATTGTTCAGCTCCCATTATCAAGCAACAAAATGTTACCCTTATACTATTTTTAAAGACATTACTGAAAAGACAGATAATGAAATTTAGGATCCATTTTTATCCGTTTCAAAGCAAATTACCCAAAGATGTGAGTTAGGGGAAAAAGTCAAGAGTACTTTCAGTTTGACTAGCAGAAAACATCCTTGCACATGGTCAAAAATGCTCAAACTGTGTATTCAGAGTTTTTTGCAATCAATTGGCTTATCTTCTAAGTACCTTCTATACATCAGTTTATTTTACAATTTTCCAACTGTGTTTAAGTAATACCCACTACAGGCTTGATTCCAGTATGCCCTGTACATCCGACTTACTCAGGCTAAAAGTTCCTTAACTTCAAAAAGTCATTTAACTCACTGAAGTGGTACCAAGTATGGTATAGAGCTCTACTAAAGCAAAGGAATCAAACAGAATATATTCCCCTGAGTCTGTAATAAAAGGAAGTATCACATATAAAAAGAAAGTGTACCAGTACTTCACAGAAAAAGGCTTCAGCAAAGAAATCATGCCCTCACAGCAAACGAAGACTACATTTTATCTTTATGGATGTAGTGTTCTATTCAAGTACACTACAGTGAAAGAACCACAGCCTGTTTAAAAAGGTAAATGCATCAAACAAATTACTGATGCATAAGGTTTTCAAGTAAATGTATGTGCCTAAATAAGTTGTGTTGCCTGCAAAGCTACCTGAAATATTTTTCAATATATCTGTTACTTATGTGAATTGTACATCAGCTTCTTCAGTTGATAGAACCCACTACCTTTCATCACTACTGCAAGCTTTAAACAGGTGTAAGCCAGAACTGCTACCCCAATGCCTGGGCCCCATCTTCTTTCTGTCCCAATCTCACTCTCTCCTTTGCAAAAGCAAAAATTAAAAGTCACTCCCATGAATCACATCAAAGAGTTGGTCTGGATGTCAGGACAGTTCCTTCCAGTGCCCATGTTGGCTTACGATGGTGTAATCTACAATAAAAAAGGAAAGTCTTCACTCCAGCTCTAAAACATTTAAAACTTCCTACTGGCAAGAAGAAGAAACCAGACTGTTTTGCTAATATAAAGTCTCTTCAAGTTTCTAAATATGGCTATTTTGGGTAATACATGTCTGCATGCTACATTAATTAAATAAGAAATAGAACAGTTCTAGCTGTAAACATGATGCAACTGAAGACTGTATAACAGACTTTTATTCTACAAAAAGACAGTGTTAAGAAACTGATGGTGTAACACATATGTACAGTAGCCAATTTATTCATGTTTGAAAGATATTAACAAAGATAATAGATTCATTAAACACATCGCTCTATACCACTACCAACCAAATTGTTTAAACAACTCTCACCTGGTAATTTACCTAAATCTTCATATTATGAGCAACTTGGCACACTGCTAGTCCCAGTTTAGAAGAATAACAGATTAACTTCTAGTTTTCAGGAGGTTTTAAATGAAATATTTAAAAAGTAAAGCTACTGCCAATATGTGTTTGATTTTAAGTATTTATTTCTAAGGTCTATGACTGAAGCCCTTTCAAACTGAACATATTAAAATGAAATAAAACCCCTTAAGTTCATATAATATCCTTAGAACTATTTTGTGCTTTTGGACTTTCACACAGATAATCTGCCTGACCAGAACACTATGAGTAGGTGGTGCAGCAGCATCGGTCAAGTTCTTTGAGCCAGAGACTGCCCATTACAACACATTCACCTTAAACATTGTTCATCTCAACTCCCAAGACACGTTCTGGTAATAAACACATCAGCAAGGTCCATTACAAAGCAGCAGTTTTTTAATGCATACCTAATGACTACTACTTGCACAATAGTCCAGTCTTTCCAAGGGCTACCTTCATTGAGCTGTCTGTTTACTATTCAGAATAAAAGTCCCTGGAACTGAAAAACTGAACCATGACACAGCATGAAAAAATATCCCACCTTCCAGAGGAAAAGGACAACACCACATGCGTAACTTGCTTCTAGGTTCAAAGGCATGCTAATACTTTACACTCGTGATGTTTTCATACTTTCACCCCTTTGAGGGAAGCAGAAGGGGAAAGAAAACTTGCATGTTAATGCTTTAATGTTGAAGATCAAAATTCTAATCTGAGCTAAAAATGTTTCTTTTACCAAAGGGGCATTCATGTAACAGAATCTACTCTTATCTTATGCAAGAGAAAAACAACTTTCTTAAAGCTGAGTGAAACGATGCTTTCAGACATAGAATTTAAACAAAACTTATTTTGAAAGAAGTTGGTGAAATGGAACAAATTGAAAATCTGACATCATCCTACAGCTTAATCTTTCACCACCAATTGAAAGGATACACAAGCAGCAAAGTAGGTGAAACAGGAAAGAATAGCACTACTAATTGACCTAAGCAGCCAATTCATCTCAAAAATTTAAAAAGATGTTCAACTTCAATGTTATTCCATCAAAACAGAAACCCCCCCCCTCTTATTTCTGATAAAAACATGTAGGGTTTTTAGACCAACAACAGCCTTTTACTTTTCATGCAACATTTCTGAACTTTGAGTCATTAAAATCAATTAACCACAAAGCACTCAAACACTAACACTATCTATCCAGAACACCAAATATATTACAAAATAAGAAAATGCAAATATTTGCTTAAGTTTTGGCTTCATGCATATTTGCATTTTAAAAAGTAAGCTAGAATCCTACTGCATATTCTTACAGTTTATATGTTCCACCTTCTAGAAGTAGTAAGAACATTCTAACAATGAGCATGAGCAGATAAATACAAGCTTGACAGTACTGCAGTAAAATAAGTTTTATCTTACTACCTAAAGAAGGTGAAAAGCAAATTTTCACGACCTAGTTTCATTTCAAATTTATTGAATTGCCTACAACATTCTGTGAGTGCTTGCACATACACAGGCACGCACAGAAAAAGTGGTACCTACAAACAGTTTACACAGATATTTACATACATGTTATTTACATAAACTAATAGGACTGCATGATCTCTGATGTAAAAACCGGATGCTTCTTGCACATATAACTGTTGCATTGGTTTTACAAAAGTAATATAAACCTTTTGCAACAACTGGCTAAGCACATATCATAGCTGATTCCAAGTTTTTAGAGCTTGCAGGTTTTTTTAAAAAAATACAATACCTAAAACACTGTTATCAAACAAATATGCTTTATTGGCATCTAAAAACAAAATGCACCCAACATTAAAATGTACTTTTTCATTTTTTAAACCCACTGCAGTACGAGGAACAAATCACAAACACTTACTTTAGAGAAAACAGAGACTATAGTGTAGATTTTACAAAATCACTTTTAATCTCTGTGTTATGCTCCTTAAGTAACATGGGCCATTTTTTTTTTCTGCCGAATTGTAGGAACATAAAATATCACAGCTTTATCTATACTTTAAAATTCTGCAGCAGCCTAAAAACACGGACAATATACACCAGCACCTGTTTTCAAGTATAACAATTTCGATAGCCAAACTAAGGGTAGTATCTAAAAATTCCATTTTCTTCCATAGGAAGTCTTTGTTTGACAAGCTGTTAATTTATCATCATGAAATTAAAAGCAACTGGGGGCAAATTTATGCTTTACCAAGAAATAAAATAAAATTAAAAAACAAAAACAAAAAACCAAAAAAACCAAAAGCAAAAAACGTTTACCTACCATGTTCAAATTAAGAACAGTGTTCTATACAAGTCAGTTGTACAGTTATTTAAGTGAAAGATGAACATGAACATCAGATTAACTTAATTCAGGCAGACAAAAGTGAACTGCTACGGGCCAGTCAGCCATTTATCTATTACAGAGAGATGACAACTTTACAAAAGGTATCTTTTACCTACTGAGTGATGATTATGTCCCCTCAGTTTCTGTGCTTTCTACCACTGGTTCACTCTCTATATCAGCTTCTGTGTCACTCTTCTCTTTGTTTATCTCGACGGAAGATGTCAGTTTTTCATAAAGTTCTGGATCATCCTGCACCTGTGCAGTTGGTGGCTGACTTTCTGTCTCTGTATTTTCACCATTTACCTGGGGCATATTATCAGCTTTGCGTTGAGAAGTGGCCCCATCAAAATATTCAAAAACCCGTGGATGTGGAGGCGGGATCCAGTTGTTTGACATTCTGTCTCTTCCAAACCTGTTCCCATTAATTTCTCTGCAAAAATTAAAATCTCTGTCATCCCTATCCCTCTGTCTTTCCCAGGGTCTTCTGCGGTCATCAAAATCTCTGTGAGCATCTTGTTCAAAGCCTCTATTCCAACTGGGACCACTTCTACTATCAAACCTATAGTTTACATGCCGAAACCTCTCTCTGTCTTCATGGAAGCCTTTAGGGCCACCATAAATAGGGAAGGCATGGTGCTCTCTTTCATCATAATCTCCTCTCTGCCCCCAATGCTTGTCTGAATTGAAACCAAAATGCTCTCTTCGGCCAAGGTTATCTATACCTGGTCTTCCAAAATTTTCTCTCATGTCTATATGTGGTCTTGCAAAGTGCTCTCGTCCGTCTACTGGAGGCCTTCCTATACCCTCTCTTGGATCAACTGGTGGTCGTCCAACAGAATCTCTGACATCCACTGGAGATGGTCTGTTAAGATTATCTCGGTTCTCCACTGGAGGAAAGCGATAATCTCTGTCTCCCTCCTGCTGAATGTTATCACCTCCAAGCGGTAGTCTTTTCTCTGGATTAGAAGAAATGTTATCAATATTTTGTCTTCCAGGTGTTCCAAAAGGTCTTTCTGTTTGATTAAAAATATCTCCTGGAGGAAAAGGACCTCGAGGTGGTGGTGGGTGAAGAGATGGATCAAGGATTGCGGGAGGAGGAATACTACGCTGTGGTGGCATTCCTGGCTGCATTAATGGAAACCTTGGTCCAGGCGAATGGGGCATTAGGCCTGGACGGATATCTATAAGAGGCATTCCTGGCATTCTTTGATTACTGATATTTAAATGAGGCATGTTTGGAACTGCAGCTGGATGCTGCATTGCCAGAAGTCCAGAATTACTTGAAATATTTGGTGGTGGCACTCCCATAAGTCCAGAACTAGTCGAAACATTGGGTGGTGGCATTATGAGAAGCCCAGAATTGCTTGAAACACTCGGTGGCTGTACTCCTGCCAGAACTCCTGAGCTGCTGGACACACTGGGTGGCTGCATTCCTGTCAGAAGGCCAGGGCTGCTTGAGACACTGGGTGGATGCACTCCAGCTAGAAGCCCTGAGCTACTTGAGACATTTGGTGGTGGCACTCCAGCCATAAGTCCAGAGCTACTTGAGTTACTTGGCTGAATCCCGCCAGCAAGAGAAGAGCTACTGGAAACAGCAGGTAGCTGCATTCCTCCTGCAAGACCAGAATTGCTGGAAACAGTTGCCGGTTGCACTCCTCTTTCAAGTCCAGAGCTGCTTGAAACACTGGGTGGCTGTACTCCCCCTGCAAGTCCAGAGCTACTTGAGACAGTGGGTGGTGGCACTTCTCCAGTAAGCCCAGAACTGCTTGAGACACTGGGTGGTTGCACTCCTCCAACAAGTCCAGAGCTACTCGAGACATCACTTTGCACTAAAATGCAGCAACAAGAAGAACAGTTAACAGAAAATACCAGTGTAACACACAGCATTCAGAACAAAATGCAGTTTAATCTATGTTCAGTAATGCATGCAGTGAGGATACTGCTGACAAGGTCTGTCCTAGTTTCTATAACGAATATATATTATTTCAATCACATTGGTGATACACAGACATTATGCCACAGAAATCAAATGTCTCTACACAGCAAAGACTGTACAGCAGCTTAAAATTGACAAACCCCACAGCCATCACCCAATTTATGCAATTAAAATCTCTGATGAAATTCTATAGGTGTCATACAATCCTACCCTCTCCTGCTTTCCATTGCTACTTGTGTAATAAAAATGCTCTTTTAAGAAGTTTTCTAATGGGATCCCAGACTCAGCTTTACTTCTTGAGACTGTGAGAAAAACACACGTGAGCATAAGCTGCTAGAAGTCAGTGATCAGAGGATGACAAAGATGGTTCTCACCACTTCCCCAAATTAAATGCAGAATGATACCCAACCCAGGCCAAAACTTTCTATTCTGTAGTTATTAGTGCAATGGACTATGATTTGCAAAAATCTCTCAGGGTGTGATGCTTCCTATACCTCATCATATCAGGCAATGAAGACATTTCTTACCAGATCTATTGTTTTCACTGGAAGAAATCTGAAGGTCTGTAAGATGTGATCCTTTGTCATCTAATTCTGGTTTGTTGATTGGCAGGGGATTAAAAACACTTCCAGCAGATAATGTTGGAGTAGCTAGATTGCTAGTAACTGTGCCAACTGGTAGAACAAGGCTAGTAAAAGGAACATCCTTCATCGTCTCTTGTGCAATTGGTAATGGAGGCTGTACTAAAGCTGTAGAAAAATAACAGAAGTAATATATATAATAATCATATACTGAAGCCTTCAAATTTAGTTTGGTAGAAGTCAGGCTGATACATCAAAAGAAGTGAAATTAATTACCCTATCTGGTACATTTTTTGATAACAGATTTCTTATCCTCAATCAGCAGTGTAATGTTCAGGATTTTTTTTCTAGAGATCATGAGCTGCAGACAAATCTAAACAATCAGTACTCTATCATATCTTTAAATGTTAAATGAATACAGTTAGATTCCTAAACTAAAATAAATTATTATATATTTTTCAGTGACTAAGACCAAGTAACTCCAGTAACAGCTACATGTATTAAAGAGGTCCAAATATTGAACGATGCATACAAATAATTAACAATTTGCCCTAACTTTTTTCAGTTACTCCACATGAGGTATAATTTTTCAGCCTACTTTAGAAGCTCTGTAAGTCTTTTTCTCCATGCCTGCTTAAACCAGCTAAACAACTGCTGTGTTGCTGTTTTCCATTACACAGGATTAACTTGCTTTTGATTAAATAACAAGGAGTATATAAACAAATTAAACTTTTCATCACACACATGCAATTGTTAGAGGAATCAAACTTACGTGTTGGAACAACTGGTGGGACAACAGGTGGTGGGACAACAGGTGGCGGGACAACAGGTGGAACTGGGGGAGGCATATAACCTATACAGAAGAAAATGACAAATAATTACATGAAAAGCAAATAAACTTTTGCAGTAAGAGACTGCCCACATTATTTACCCCAAAGAGTTGCACCACTGAACACTAGCAAACAACAAATTAATAGGAAGAGGCAATAGTGGTTATTGTTTTCGAAAACAACCTCATCTTCACTAGAGACGACTGCAGGTGCACCTTTAAGTGATTTCTGCCAATAGTATCCAAAGAAAATCAAGAGTTTCAAACTTTTCAAAAGCAAGGAGATTGATTTTAAGTATTTTTAAATTTTAATTTTTAGCAAAGGTAGAGAGCTGTGATACCTACTCTCACTGTAGTCCTCTTTACATTAGTAAAAATTATACCAAGTTAGATATAAGTAATTTTATCTAGTATGAAATTTAAGACTTAAAGGTCAGCTTGCTCAGACAGTAACCAGTAGCTGACAGCAAACTCTGATGTACACAGATGTACGTGAACTGTGAAATGATCATTACACTGCATTTAGTTTTTACTGACTTACCTGGAGGTGGCTGTGAAGGGTTGAAACTTGCTCTCAGGAAGGGTGGAGGAGGAATTGGGCTATAACCAGGAGGAGGGACAGACATTGTGACAGGAAACGCAGGTGGAACCAAGCTAACAGCAGGGACAGCTGGAGCTACCGGAATCTTTTTTCATGGAAAGAAGAACAAGCAGCTTCAATACTTAACAGTATTCAAGGACATTAGAAAGGATAAACTGATTTAACTGCAATTCACATTAACAACTAAATGTACCAAAGGCTTTGTATATATTTCAAACACTCTGAGGAATTAGATTGCATTCTGAAATGGTATGCTACAGGTAAACAAGGACACTGGAAGAATCCTAGTGATCTTTACTTTATTCTCAGATAGCCAAAAATACAGTTTAACACTTCATCTGTTCAAGAGTAAAAATCTACCTATCGCAGAGGGGTGAATGCAGAAATGCAGAGAGAGAAAAGGAAGAAAAATGTAGGTAGTGTAGCAATTTGAGAGCCCTTTGAAAACAGTGATTCTAGTCTCACTAGAAAAACGTATGTATTTAAGAACAGTACTGGAAAATTCAGTTTAGTGTGTGTAATGATAAGGCTAATAATCACGATAAATTAATCACTGAAAATTACTTTAAATTTCTCAAACTTCTGTTTGAGCTTTGCATTTTGCTACAGTGCATCATATTTACAATGATGTAATTAGAAGCACTATAAATGCAATATATACATGTATATTTAAATATATACTGATCACAGTGTACATTAGGAAACAGTCGAAATAAGACTGAAGACAGTTTTCACAAGGAGGAAAAAGCTCGAAATTCAATTCAAATAAATGCGATTATATTAACATTCATACAATTTTATGTCAGTTCAAGAACTGGAACTGTCTATACACATTTGGAAAGATAAAACACTAATAATATAAATACAAAAACTTTTGCATTAAGCAACTGCACGATAAAAGATAATGCTCAATCATGGCAAATGATTCTATTCTAAAATATTTCAGAGATGAACACTAATGGATGCAGGACTTAAATCAAAAATATTTTATCACTTAAACTTAGCAATAAAGCTTATCTGTATTGAATAAAAAGTCTGCCCACCAGTTCTGTGGGCCTTTTGCAAACTCAGGTGATACCAACCTGCAGCATAGTGACTGGTTGTGTGTAAGCTTCTGTCTGTGTTGTAATAACGGTACTCTTATCAACTGCAGCACTCTGTGTCGTTTGAGTATTTTCTTTAGCAGCTTCTGAGCTTCTGGCTGTTTCCCACTCTTTAAAAATGATGTATTTTATTACAGAAAGATAATTAATGTGTTATTTTTGTTTAAATATTAAAAAGACCTCTTCCTTCTCAAACAATACATTTGAATCTAGTATCTACATAGATTTATAGCCCTCAAACTTATTATGAAAAGAACCAAGCGCAATTATTTATTATGTATTTTAAAGAACATAAAATATCTTTATCTACCTGCAATGCTGTTTAATTATGCCTGTATACAAACTAATTTTTCAGAACTTGCCAAGTTTTTCCTCAATCATTCTGTTAACAATTTGCAATATAGAGTACACTCCTGTTTTCTAAAAACTTTTGTAGCTAATATATGTGTTATCACCAGGCAACTGTACAATGAGAAAGAATCCTCATGTTAAACAAACCTCATCACAATCTCCATTTCTTCCATCTGCTATTTCTTCAAAAAGTTTGTACTTTAAGTGTAACATAGTGCATATATTTCAGTCATGCTACACGTTTTAATGTTTAGTCATTTATACTCAATTTTCAATCAAATCAAGACTGTATTTTGACCTGAAGAATCACTGTCACTACTGTAAAAGTCTTAAATCTACTGTTTATTTTGGCATAGTCCAGTCGTTTGGTGCTACATCTGTACTGTATTCAAGAAAATACAGTACAAGTAAATATTTCATAAACCTAACAAACTGTTCAACTGGGTTTCAGAATAAGGTCTAACTTATTGTTTTAGTACACAAAACAAACACTACTTGTTTTGCTGTCTCTCTGACTTTACGGAAAAAATACCATAAGGTTCTGCTAAGTTGTGCCTATTTGGACAAGTTCTAATTTCAGCTTAAGTCCTATATCTGAATATAAGACTTTCCTAATCACAAGCAGATAACAATTTCTACACAAATTAATATTTCACATACCAGCGCACAAAGAGTTCATAACTCTTAAAATATGCCAACCTTTATTAACTGGCCCTAACTAATTACCCTCTGTCACCAGTTCCTCATTGTCATGACAATCAACTAGTTATTAATCTAAAAATACAATCTAGATTTCATTATTACAGTGCCATTTATATTATAAACAAAGAGCTAGAAAAATCTATGTTAATGAAAAGAGAGTATGTATTTCCTATACAACAAATTTTCTAAGAATTTGCGATACCAAAACAAACACATTATGTAACTATCAGAATCGCTAACGCCTGTACCTGTGTTTACTGTTTCCTGGTCAATCATGCCACCTTCGGCAAAGCCCTCCAAATCATCCAATTTCACTTTCTCCCATGGAATATAGGAAACTCCCAGATCCACATCCCAGAATTGCTTGTATTCTGTTTTCACACCTTTATTCAAAGCCCAAGCAATCTGAAAATAAAACCCAATTAGACAATCTGGTTAAATGATATAACCTGGGAACAGAGTATTTCAGATTATTTCCGTCAAGCGTCTGTCACACTGAACTGCACATCAATCCTCAGTGTCTATTTATTAAAGTTTTAACAATGTTTGGAATTTAAATGAACCTGCAGGAAGTTTACTTGGCCTCTGCAACAGGTACATGTAAGATTAATTACATCAGAAGGCTTAAATTTGTTCTACATTAATCTTAACATATATATGGGGAAATTAAAAATACAGTATTTCAAGGACTTACCCTAAAGCATCAGGAAGGTAGGAAAAAAACCCATAACATTTAATAAAATACTTGACCCTAAGAATACTATAAAATTTAATATTAAGCGACCCACATGGTCAGGTACAGGACTGAGGCTGTACGTACATAAATTATTATCCAGTGTTTCCTAAATATCAAGTCATAGTGTCATTTTTCTGTCTTTCATATTGCCTATTAAAAGCTGCATTTTACACAGAGAGAAAGCAATTTGCACCTTACTGCTTCATTCTTCCTCTCCATATTGTATATTTGAATGAACAGCTGCTAAAAGACAAATCATCATAGTAAAATTGTACTGTACTTGAAACAGACAGCATCCTTAGATTAAAATCACCTTACCTTAATAATTTTAGATCCAATTTTGTAAGACCCAGAACTAAGTTTCTGAAGAGCACGATATGCATCTTGTCTATGTACCATACAGACATAAGCACATCCTCTTGGGGGAATCATCTATAGAAAACAGCAGTGATCTCAAAAAGTAGCAAAATCAGTACTTCAGATTACGTTACTACACTAACTGAGTATTACTGCTACAGAAGGAAAGGCTTACACTGTAAACAATTGCTACCTTAATTGGCTATATTAACAAGTTGGGCATCAAGAAAACTTAAGAGTGATATTGGCAGGCTATTTCAGTTACAACATTTTCATTCTTCAGCAGCAAGCTGAAGAATGGGTGTTATAAGTGACATGAAAGATTTGAACATGAAACAGACAAAACTGGGAGCTACATTATGACAACTTCATAAAAGCAGAGGTTGCTACCTCTTCTTAAGTTCCAAATTCTCTGTGAACAGAGCATTAACCTTTCACAGGGGAGCAAAGTAGTGATTAAAAGTATATTGCATTTTGAAGGGTAGAGTCCTCATTCCTGAAGGTGATTTTTTTCTAATATTTTGTTTTATGTATGTATGTATAGCATTGTATGACATGGCATGTAATTTTTGCAAGCGTACATATTATGTATGAAAATTACTTCTATCAGTTTTAGTCAAAAATCTTGGTGTGCTTTTACACTGTTTAAATGCACACAGTAACACAACAAACATATGTAGGCTGACAGACTGTAAACATATTTTATAAGAACTGCATTAAGATACACATTGTTATTCCAGGTGTTTCAGCTTTGTGGAATGCTTAGGATGAACTATCTACAATATGGTTTGCCTCTGAAATATAATAGGCATTGGGACATTTATGGTTGTTACATTACTTTCCTTAATTGATAGTCCCTGCAAATCAAAATGAGGTTTAAATGTCTGGCTATGGGGTTGGTTTTTTTAACTTCTGAAACTTTTTAAAAGATTCTGTAAAGCCACAAAAAGTATTCTTTATTAACAACATATTTGGATATATTAACAAGACAGGAAACCAGTAAAAGTATTATCTGAAATGAATGAAATTGCACAAGAAGCATTTTAAAACTGCTGAAGCAAGAGGAAAACTCGGATTTCTCTCATGTAGATACGCTATTTTAGAAGAAAAATACTTTCTCCTGAAGCTGAATTATAGGCAACTGAGGTAATTCTCTTAACTCTAAATTACTCTCAATAATGAGAATTCTATCTCCCACTTATAAGCATCTTTTTAACTGTCACATTTTAGAATAAACTTCTGTTTAGAGTACAATTTCTTTTCTTCTAAATGTTTTATCAAGAAGGATTCTACTTAAGGAATCCTCTGCTTGGAAGGTAACCAAGAACAATGTGGATACACATCAGCAGGTGTCCTTAGGCCAAGGACAAATGATATCTGATGACACATCACTAAATCAGAACAACCATAACTTCTTGGTTAAACCCTGGTGTAAAAACTGCATAAACTGCTACAGCTTAGGAAGAAGCCTTTTACCATTAAGTGTACTGTCTTAAGTGCCTCAAAATGGAGTAGATCAAAACCAGGTGGAAAATACCATGGCCACAGTTTTTAAACTGTGATAAAAAATCTAAATACACATTTAAGCAGCTGTAAGGAATTCAGAGGCATAAGCATGCTTAAGTTTCTAGTCTATAATTGCTGAAAAAGCATAGCAACATGCTTACTTACATTAATTGACTCTATTTGTCCAAATTCTTCAAACAAGTTTGTTAAATCTTGCTGTGTAGCCTTCTTGTCTACTTGACCTACCCAAAGAGTAGTACTGCAAACTGTCAAGAGACACATTCACATCAATCAAAACACTGAATATTGGCTTATGAAATACTCTATAGCATGAATGTAAAAGGTTTTAAAATTACACAAAAATCACTGATAAAAACCCAGGAATAGTAAATCTATTACTTATAGAAATTAAGTACATTAAGAAAAATGTTAAAGGGTTAAACAACACCAAACATATGCACTACAAGTGTTCATTCTTGCTTCATTTTCTTTTAAATAAAATAGTTGTTTTAATAGAAATAAAACCATAAAATTCTGTAGATTATCAGCTAAAGTAAACTGAACTATAAATTACTTCTGGAAAAAACCAAAATATTTCTCTTCTGCTTTCCATTAAAAAACCCATGCCCTTATGATGAAAGTCTATTTTAGCAAAGTAAGACTAAGTTCTAACTGGCTAAAAGTGTATTACAGATGGAACTTAGTACTGCAGTATTATACACTGCATTTTCACCTGAAAGAAACAGCAACAATACTATTAATTTACCATGGGGAACAACCTGGAAAAATAAACTTGAGGCCCATCAGGTTGAAGACATCTATGATACTTCTGATTCTTGCCAATTCCACCACAAGCCCAGATCCCTGCAACTGCCTTCCAAATGTCCACCCATCCTCCTCGCCAAACATAAACACTCACTGACATGAGCTAAGACTTCTTTCTCCCATATGTGCATGGTTCCAATTCCAATGTTGTCTCCCAAACATTGCCCAATCTATGTGTGCAACTTGGATTTCTTGGCCTGCCCTATGCTTAACCAAGGAAACAGTCTTTCCTCATCATCATCTTGATAAACCAAATCTCTTTCCTGTACCAATCCTGTTGCACCAAACTGGAAATCAGAGCTGTGCATTCCTCTATCAATTGACATTTTCATTTGACATCAGTACCCTGCAGTGCTGAGAATGACCAGTCATAAGATGTCTTTTGGACAAAACTTATTCCTTACATGCTTGTAGATATGCCTTTTGTATCTCATGGTGTTAAGCTCTATGAAACGATTCTTCAGATCTCAGCAAGTAATAACAGTGGCTGTCACCGAACAAATATCATGAAGTAGAACACTTGTCAGGTGAATTACTTATTTATTTAATCACTTATCCTCCCCCCAAGTTTCCACACTTCACTTAGCCTTCTTAATATCTCCTTTACACTTCACAGGATCTCAAATGCTGTTGCTGTTCATTAGGTTACTTAACATCTCTGTCTCTCAGCTCCCAACTATTCTGATTATAGCTCCCTGCCCTGTGGACTACTGGGAGAAATCTACACCATAAAACCAATTTGTCTCTTTTCATGTGAAAAACCAGAGAAGAAGGAAAAGAAAAAAGCATCTAAACTGTAGTACAGTCCCCAGTTTAAAGTCACCTTGGAACAATGTAAAATATTAATGTGAAGAGAACAGAACACTCTTTCCTTTCCTTTACAAAAATGAGTTGTGAGCTGCTTATCTTGTCAAATCAACAATATAGTTCTAAGAACATAAATGCGAAACTACATTACAAACAGTTTATAACCTATCTAAACAAAGTTAAATTCTCAAAATACATTCTCTTTGATTTAAGCAACTGTGTGGAGGAAGTTATTTTTCTCCTTACTACCTTCCTTTTTTTTAAGTATGTAAATTCTCTGTAGAAATGACAGCAGTGTGCAGCAGCACCCTGCAGAGGCTGAAATCCGCTTGTTTTTTGAGTACTTTCTTAAGATACCACCATTATGGTCTGCCTTATAGTAGCAAATTCCACCTGCTTTGGCACTACATTCCTCTGAAAATCTATTTAAAAAACACTGTAAGGGTTTTAAAAAACAGGCCTCTAAGATATCCATCTAAGTGTTCAAAGTGTGTACCACACACTTTAACATTTTATCAGTAACAGTTTTCAGATCAACTGCTGGATGCCTTCAAATGTCCCACTGAAAACAGCACAAAAGATAAAGAAGATTGTAACTTAGAGACAGCCCTTGCTGCTCTGCTCAGAAGCAAAATCACTGGTGCAAGAGTGTGAGTAAAAACATCAGTAGAACAGTATGATACTGGCTCTCATCTAAGATGACACGATATACCTTTGTAAGTTGTAAGAAACATCAGAAATTAAACTTATAAATAAGTAGTCAAGACAAATCTTGTTCTGTCAATGGAAACTAAGCTTTTTTTCCATTTAATCCCACATTACTAAAACACTAAGTAGGTGCCACTTACCGCTTAGTGTTTTTGACCGTATAGGAGGCAATCCCTTTTTCTGACGTTCTTTTTCCCTTTCCCTAGCCCTTCTTTCACTGGAGTATGACCGAGATGACTTTCTCTTCCTTTCTCTAGATCTTGAGCGTGAACGCTTTCTGTGTTTCCGCTTACGAGAACCAGATCGTGATCTAGACCTTCGTTTCCTTGGTGACCTACAAAATACTTAATTTTAGTATGCCTTGTTACAAAAAAATACTCTGACTTAGCTGTCTTTTAACTACAAACTTTAAGCACTACACAGATATTTCCATTATACTCACTAAAACTGCTTCAGGAAATAAACTTAATGCCATTTGGGTGAGGAATAGAATGTACACCTTAAAACAAAACACATTCAAAATGTTCAGTATTTACACTACCTAATTCTCTGGCACAGAAAGCCTGTCCAGCTGGCTAGTGTTAGTTATTTCTGTAACCTGAACATGTCTTAAAGAATTTCAGGTAAACCACAGATATGGCAAATGAACTGTCATACAGTCTGCATCTAACACTCAAATATTTAATGAACACATATTTTCATTGCCAAAAACTGCTTATGACAATTTTGGAAAACACAGAATTGAGACTGAAAATCACAAACTGCAATTTATTTTCAGAAAACCTTCATTTACTTAATACGAGGTAATTACAGAACCTTGAACGAGATCTTGAACGAGTTCTTGATCTTGAACGAACAGCTGATTTCTTTTCTTCTTGTTCAAAAGTCTCTTCTTCAGCAATATCCTGAGCTTCATCTATATCCATGTCCTGAGGTCAGACACAAAAGATGTAACACTTAATAAATACACTCACAATATATACGTCTTGAAATCATGTTAGTATGTTTTCCTTTCAATTTCTGTAATAAAATTTAAAATAGATTTACCTGTTGTTGAATATCCATTGAATCATCTACATTTGTTTCCACTTCTAAAAACTGCTGTTGACTACTCCCTTGTGATGGGGATGCAGAGTGCTCTGAACCAAAATTTCCTTCTTGATTCTCCTCAGGGCTTGCCTAAATAACAGTTAATAATATACCATAAAGCCCCTTACAATTACAAATGCTTACTGTCAAAATGTGATGCTATATGAAAATAATATTCCCACTTCTTATTAATATGAAAGCTGAACTGGGTATCAATCCATTCCATTCCTTTTTTACAGTATCATCTTTAAACAAAAAACACTGAAATAATTAGTATTCCTGATTATAAAAGATTAGTATCTATTTGCTGGATCAAAAAAACCACAGTACACACAAAGTACACAATTTACTGCTTAATTTAGCCACTTCAAAACAAAAATTCACAGGACAAACTAGCCATATGTACAGTGACTCTGAAAGACACTTGTCCACCATGCATATGCATTAATAAATGTTATTTTGATACTAACATAATAAAAATATTTGCTATACCAATTGAACTACTTAAAAAATTTACACTAGTCTGAACTTTCTTACAGTGCATGATTTCAGACAAGCAATTTCTGAAAGATAAGGGAGGAAGTTATGCCATTTATGTCAATATGGCAACTTCAGCAGACCTAACAAAATAAGCAGTTCTGAAAAAACACCAAAATTAAAAATGTGGAATACTAAAGGTGTTGATGATTTGCTAGAGAAAAAACTATAGCGGCCTGTGCATTGCCTGAAAGTACAGATTTGCATAAATATCTCTAAGATACAAGATAAATTCAAGAACTAGAATAAATGAAATTAAAATATTAAGAAATTATATGAGAACAATTTTGATAAGTAATTTAAGGTCTATAACCCATTACTGCAGGTAAACGTTTCAGTGATCCTCACTATTAACTTTTAATTAAACAAATCCTACATGTTCTATCTGGCCAGACAATGACAGGAAGTTAGCAGAATGACTAGATGTAACAACTTTATCTTCATATTTTTTAAACATGTTATAACAAGTTTGTAAAAAAATATTCTCCTATAATTCAGTTAATTTATTTGCCTTCTGACAGTATGTTTTGTCTCATTTTCCTTATATTTAATTATTCTTCAGCAATCTGTTTCTTGATATCAACGCCTACATTTTTCTTTTTATCTTCTGTCCTCTCGTCCTCTCCCTCTGCTCATCAGATGCCTAATAATTTTCTTTTGTGCTTTATAAAACTTACATGTGGAGTTAAAGAAAATACTACCCATAACATGCTGCAGTCATTACAAAGTAGTTCCACCAGAAGTTTGTATCTTTTAGCTGTTATCAAGGTGAAAATAAAACTAAAATCCTTCAGATCTTGGAATAGAAAATCAAATAGTAAGGGGAGAGTCAAGTAAACATTCTACCCATAAATGTATTGTAAATTTGTTTTTGTTTATTTTACAGTAAGGTAGACATCCAATATTTTTATATTCAAATTAGACAGTTACTTTTTGATATGACACATCAAAAGCTCCTCAAACAGATGCATTCTTCAATGTCTCATTCCTTTACAACATTTTTAGTGTTTACAGATGGAAATGGCTAGATATCCACCAATATCCAAAACTATTTAGTCTGTAGCTTTATTGTATATTCTTTTTCATTTACTACACTTAAATGAGAAATGAAAATAAAACAGTAAAATAAATTGGAATGGATTAGATTGCTCAGGGAAGTGGTGGGGTCACCATCCCTGGTAGAGTTTAAGAGGTATCTGGATGTGGGCTGGGTGATGTGGTTTAGTGGTTCAGGGGTTACAGTGGCAGTGCTGGTTGACAGCTGAACTTGAAGATTTTAAGGTCTCTTCCAGCCCTGACTATTCAATGGTTCTATGACTTCCCCTTTGCACAGCTTAAACTAAAATCTCCAACAGATGTCCATTACGTTTGTGATCTCCTGTCTTTTCTTTCAATCTGAGATTCTTATTTTCCCATGAAACCAGATCCAAATACTCTACACGAAGTCCACTTTATACCTGGCCAGTGTCAAGACAAAATACTTTTGTTTTGTTTTTTCTAATGGGATCAGGAGGGGAAAAGAACAGTTAAGTACTGAGGACTAACCTCAGTAGAAATAAGCCAAGTTACTTCAGCATAGAGAGGATACAATTCATACAGTTAAGAAGGAACCTTGGGTTGTCTCATGCACCAGTTCTTAATGAATAATTTCTCAGGAAATACGTGAATCTATTCTTTAGCTCAGATTCTTCAAAAGAATGAGACAATTATTAGTCAAGACATAAAACCTGGGGAAATTTAAGTTATCCACAGTCTCTATTCTATCCTCCCTTCAGACAGGAGCATAATCACTCCAGTGCTCACCTTATTCTTTCTGCTAGCATAGGAAAACATTTTTTTTCCCATATAAAGAGCTGAACAGCCAAAGTACAGTCATGTCTAACTCACCTAATGAGTACTCCTTCCTAAGAGAAGCAAAATGTACACCCCACACATTTGGTTGTGGGTTTTTTCTGCTTTAAGCACTTTTTTCCACTTATCCCACTTACTCTGCAAGCTTCTGCTACATGGTCAGCTAGTGACAAAGACTTTAATTATAAGAAACCTGTCAGTAACAACACATTTTTTTTGTCCTGTAATATGGTGTTTCTAATCAGCAGAGAACACAAATTACTACAACAGCCACAAGATGGAGTTCTTACCTTTTGAGGCTGCTGCTGCTCCAAAAGCTGCTGTCTGAGATGTTCTAAATTTTGTTGCTGTAGCTGTTCAGCTAGCTGGTGAAAAAGTGAGTTGTTCACAGATTCTGGTACTAATGGCCTAAAATGAAATAATTTAAATTAAAAAAAAAAAAAACCTACAGTTTTTCTCTCGGTTTAAACAGTAAGCAAATACGTCTTTGCAACTGGGTTTCAAGTTTAACTAAAATGTAAAATAATGAGAACAATGGAGCAGGTTCCACCTTCTAATATCATCATTATCCCATCAACTGCAAAAATATAACTCTAAAAAGCAAAGAACATGCTAACTTGAAGATAAAGTCTTCAAAAATTCTGGCACACAGACTTATAGTTTAAGTGTGTATGTTTAATTTAGTAAACTGTCTTTTCTCTTCCTACTGTTTTGGTGTACTTAAGCTCTGAAATAAATATTTTCCTTACTTAATTCTAATGTTCAACTAGCATCACGCAAACTTTAGCATTTTCCGTAAGAAACATAGCTTGGTCTTACAACTGGGAAGAAGTAGTTTCCTTTTTAGGCTCTTCATTTTGTTCAGATTCTTCCCCAAAGTCAAACCTGTCCATCAGCTTCTAGGAGAAAACAAAATAAGCATTACTGAACACTCCTTATATGTCCCTTTATGTATCTTTCCTATCTTTCCTTTTCAACAGGAAGATGCTCGTATTTCTCAATTTAAGAAAAAACAAAGAAACTTGGCAAATAACCTGAATAGGAAATCCAATGTCATACTGCTATTGCTACCAAACTCTTGAGTGCATCAAATCTTGCCCCAGCTTTCTTGAGCTCTGTTGCTACAAGTACAACCACATGTTCTTTCCACAGTAACTAAAAGCTACTTTGGAGTAAAGCTTAAATAAAGATTAATTTTATGTAATGGTACCTTTAATTAGAAGAAATTACTACGAAGAGGCCAACTATTCAATCCTTTGGTAATCAGCAAACTGCTCTGCTCATATCAAGAGAAGACCTATAGCTTGATTACTTCACAAAGAATTACTGTATTTTCACACATACGTGTCATTTAGACAACCTGAATTCCTTCAAATATACTGCTCCTTGAAAACAACTTCTCACATAGTCTGCAAAAAAAATCAAAGCAAGCAGTTATCATGTAAGAGGAACAAGCCTTCTAATGGATAAAAAGAAAGGTATCTGACAAGGAGGAAGAGAAAAACTTGAATAAACTTCCTGTTTTATCTATGAAGATGTCTACACTGGAGTTCTGCTTAAGTAAAAAAGTTTATCTAATGATTTTAAAAAGTCCGGAAGCATTTTAGCAGCACTTTAGTTTCTTGAAGAGAAAACTAAGGAACAAGCATGAAGAAATATAACAGATTTTACTTGTTAGCGAGATTGCCTTTTTTTCACTACTTAATGATAGAGCCATGCTATTAAAGCCATGTCCATGCATCTTCGCACACCTTGGAAGTTTTCTGAAAAGCAGAGCTAATGCTACACTAAAAACCACCATAATTTCTTCTCAAACCTTAATCTCAGAGGAAAAAAACCAAGAGGATGAGAACATAGGGCAGTCATTCTGAAATACTAAGGCAAAAACATCTTCAGCAACAAGCCATGATGATTCCGTAGCCCATTTTCTTCCTCAAGATGTTCTATTTAGTCTCAATTATTGGAGTCCAGCAAGAAGAACAAAGCATAAGCTAACTAGAAGACTGATCAATCAAGAATTTTTAGAACCACTTTTCCCAATATAATATTTATGAAAGCAGGACAGAATATGTCTCTGAGAAAACACAGTAGAAACACAGACCATCAAGCTTATGTGAGATGGGATGTTAAAATCCAGAACAACTTTCACCATATATATCTAATTCATTTAAAGCAAGGTAACTTCCTTTTTTGTTTGTATTGTTAAAATATTTTCCAGTGAGCCACTTATAAAATGCTGCTGCTCTGAAAAAATTTTTCATTTTAGAAAAACAACCTCGAACTTAAAATACTATTAATAATCATGTATCTTCCATCATGACAAAGTAGGAAGGAAAATAACAGAATATGTACTGTTTATACATCTGAGAAAAGAAATAAATACAAAGTAGTCAACATTTCATGAGAAACAAAACAAACATTTAGATTAACTGAGGCCAGAGAAAACCAGAGAACTTCCAGCCAAGACAGGTAAATGTCCAGCGTGATTTTTGTTTATATTTGTTTTAAGTAACATCATACATACTGAAAGGAAAAATCTGAACTGAATATCTTGATTTTTACATAGTTTCTAAAAGAATACTCTCTACAATGAAGTAACAGAAATTAAACCAAATTAAATACTAGAATATCAAGTTTAAAGTTACACACACACACGCATATAAAAAGCGCAGAACCTTCCCTTTATGCTACATATGTTACTCTAATTACCTAAGAAGAAAATACGTTCAGAAAAAGCAACAGAAAGGATTAAAGACATGAAAAAAGCCTTTTATTTGAAAGCAAACAAATTTTTTCGTAAGAATTAGGATATTCTCCTTGGAAATCAAAATAAGAAGAGTAGGGTAAATGCACAGGTAATGTTGATCAAATTTTTTTTTACCATAACACAAGGATATGGTTCTGTAGCAAGGTCAGAAAACATGCACATTTGACGTTGCCAAAAAAATTTTCCACGTAATGCATATTAATTTGCACAATTAAGTAACACAAGATACTACAGAGACTGAAGAGCTTGAAAACACAGGATTGGAAGAACTGCCACCAAATGTATTAGGAAGAGGGCTTTTTTAAAAAAAGATAATTCATCAAAACTATTTTTCGGCACTATTTATATTTGTTATCCAATTCATCAACATTATGTCATGGAATGAAAACTGTGCTTCACTGTTTCCTTTGGATTAGAATACTAATATTTTTTTATCATAAAAGCTGCCCCTTTTTTAATGTCTGTATATAAACGTCTCATCGGAATGTGAATTTCTTCAATTTGCTTCATCTGAGCTGTCCAACATTCACGACAGCCACAGCTATGAGTACACCTATCCATGGAAATGCTGGAGCTGAAGTCTGCAGAATAATGCCGTATTATAAAATACTTTCTGTATGTTAGTATTATGGCATTCCCTACTAACTGATGCATTCGTTCCCTGGGATTACACCCTTCCTGAGTTGATGGTTACAGCTGTGGTATAGCAGGAGTACAGGCCATGCTTTTCCTGACTTATTTTTACAGCTGCATTACTTTCAGTAAGAAGAGATTATCTGAGTTAAGAATAAAAAAGGTTTTTTTGCTTCTCCAACTTCCTTATTACTGTTTATTCACTCCAGGACAATCCTACAGAGATTATGTACTCACAAACTGTTTCTTCCAAAGATAATAGAACAATGTTTATCTATTTATTTCTTCAGTTAGTTAGTTATAATTCTTTGAGCAGAAGTTTGTCCTTTTTTTAATTACAGGTATTATACTGCTGTGACTACAATTGCCTGCATGTTTGTTGCTACCTGATATGCAATTATATTAGTTTTCTTAAATTTCTGCACTCTGGTTTTGTTCGTAGTTTGGTTTGGGAGATTTTGGCTCTTTTTTTTTCTGGGGGGGGGGTGCTAGCTTTTTTAGTTGGTTGGTTAGGCTTGGGGTTTTTTGCAACAGAAATTTCTTTACCTACAGACTTATTTATTCACTTACATCACTTTGTGGCTAAGATTAGAAGTTTTCTTGACACATACTTTATAATGTAAGAAAATTACAAATCCAACTTTTTACTCTTCTGAGAAAACACTGTATACTAATTTCTGCATATTTTCCATTTATTACCTTGTAAGGAACAATTCTCACTGCTGTTATAAAGGGTGAGGAAACACATGTAATAGTGGCTTAACTTTGCTAAATCAAATCCATTACCATATTCAATAACCTTCATGGATCCCCTCCAACTCCAGATATTCTACAATGTGCTATTTAGCCCTAAACTCACATAAAACTACTATTTATTTGCTCTACTTTGTCTAGACATTTTTTTTGTATTTTCAAGATGCACCACTTTATTAATGAACTTTTTAAATGTCCAAAGTCAAACAATAAAATCCAGAAGAACTTCACTTACATATATTTTAAAAATAAGTATTTCTTCAAATTTCTATTATTCTACTTCTACCTTATTAAAAGAGACACTCTGTTCCAGTGGATTAAGTGTGTTAGCAGCAGCAGCTGCAGCTGTGAGTTGTGCTGTGAGGGCCTGTAACTGGACGACAAGACCGGCATCCAGAGCTTGAAGTAACGAAGGTTGAGGTTTCTGCTGCTGTATCTGCAGTGTCTGTATCAACTGCTGAAGCTAAAAGAGAAAAGATAAACACATGGAACAAGATTTTTTTTTAAGCAAAAAAACAACGTACAAAACAGACTCTTCCCCTTCCACTTAGTAAAAAAACCCTCAGGAATGAAGTATCATCTAACCTATGACTATTATTTTGCCTTAATTTGTTTCCATTTATAGCAAATTTTGTTCCCACTTACTGGCAAATTTGTTTTCTGGGGCTGATAAGATAGGGAGATGCTTCTTCTTCCTAACTTGCTCTGACAGGTTGCATGATGATGCCAGTCACCACTCAGGATTTCCTGCTTTCTAGGGTTCCCCCTCTTCTGTTTCTCCAGTTTGATTCCTTTTGACCTGAAAAAAATCTGTTAGCCTACTCCAGCTTCCTAAGGGCCCACCTATATTAGGAAAATCTGTAACCTGTAACATTTGTACAGAGAAAAGAACAGCACAGTGGCAAACTCCACCTTAGGCTGATGCAACCTGTTCGTAGGGAGAGCTTGCACTGGTGTCTCTGCACATGTCACAAGTGAAATCTCTCAGTGAAACTCAGGTTTGGGCTGATAGAATGCCATTCCCATGCTATGTTAACAAAACATAAAAAGCAAATGTAAAAACCAATCATCTGGTTGGTGATTGATTGCCTTACTTCCTGTCTTTCCTTACAAATTCCTATCTGTACATAATCTTCTAGAGAAGCTGTCCTAATGAGGAAATAAAAGGCTTTTTCACGTGCAGATCAATTTATCTGTTGAACAGGGATGCTTCCACAAAATTTCCCTTAAGAAAAAATATTATCCCTATGGGAAGAAGCTCTCCTGAAGCACTGTGGAATTAGAGGAAGCAGTTCTTTGACATTCCATGAGAGAAATCCCTGGAGCCTTATATTTTGTTATTTGTGGAAAAAAGGTTGAGCAAATCCAGGTAGTTCAAACTATGGTGACGTAAGTCCCTGATTACCCTTACACTCATATTCCAACTCCTTATAGGTTTCCCCACTGAACTCTTAGAGGGTTCAATTCCTCCCTTTTTACTAGCCTCACTAGAAACCTGATAAACCAATTAGGTTGAATTTCTTTTCCACAATGCATCAAAAATGTGTGACCCTTTTTCAAGATTGTTTTAAGACTTACTTTCTGATAATGTGAAACAATTCTCTCTATTCTTTTAAAAACAGTTATACTGATTTCTTATACAGCAGAGCCTCTGAAAAGGCTTCAATTGTTGTTCTACCTCAGCAAGAGCTTTCACTGATTACTGTAATAGGGAAAGCTGAAGAGTTCCCCCTCACCCCCCCATTTGGCTGATACAGCTGGTCCACCTTGTGCATTGCTCTCAGTAGGAAGGAATCAAACTGAAGAAGCAGAGATGGACTCCCTCGAGTGGAAAAATCCTGGATGGGCACCATTCTTGCTGTTTTCACATTCTTGTTGGTCACATCTTTCTTAGTCTGCCCTCTCCTGTGTCTAGACTCTCAATTTACCTGTAAGCATGCTCACTCATAAAACACAACTGTAGGATTAAATCAAGGTCTTTGGAGCTGGGAATCTGGGGAGAGGTTGTGGCAGATGAAGCGGTTTGGAGAAGAAGAAGAAAAGAGATGGACAGGATGTAAACAAATATCGTAGTTCATCTATCCATCCTAGACATCTGCATGTACGTATTTATTGCGTACTCAGTCTGTCTCCACACTTCGCTCTAAGACTATTTTGAGTTAGATATCCAAATGCTATTTCTTTGTGATCTGCTGTCTCTAAAACCCTGATTCCCTTCTCATCTTCATTTTTTCATCTTGCTTGATCATCTTCTTTTTTTTGTATTCTCTAAGCAACAAACTTTAAATTACCTCACTGACTTTCCATGTATATACCATCCTCATTTCATATATCCTTTCCTTGTTTAAGAGCTAGCCCACTATTTTTCCTCCCTATTTCACAAAGTATCCCACAAACTCATTTTGCTTCGCTTTTCAGTTTCTTCCAGTGTAATCAGATGAAAATATTCCCTCCACTTCATTTATGAACAATTACAGATAACTCTGGTTAGCTAAATATTGTAAAACATTCTCATTAAGTCAAGTTGTTATTGCCAGCACCAGAGCTTTCACTGGCCACTGCTTTTCATTCATATGCATGGGATTTTTGTTTAGTATGCCAGCAGGTAAAACAACCTAAGTCCAAATAAAAATCGTAACGCCAAAGTTACGGAGGTGCCATAGTTCTAGCATGGATTGGAAAACAATGATCTACATTTTTACAGAAAGCCAACCATCTGTGCTCAACTTATGTGACTGCAGGTTAAGAGGACAAGCAGTTCTTGGGATGCTGAACATCAAGACACTTTTTTGGAGTTGAGCATTTAAAAACTGAAGAACATAGTAACTTCCAAAATCTTATTTTTGAAAGCAGCAAAATAAAACCTATGTTTAGCTGATGGAAAGATAAAAAATTCAATCAATACACAGTACGCCTCCCGAAAAAGCTTGCTCCCGTTCTGTAATTCTGTACAATGTTTAGCTCTTCTTCAGGCATCCAACAGAGAAATACGCTTTAACTTGCATTCTATTTTATATCTATATCCATGAAATCTTATTGGTGGTCTTGATTTAGTCATCTGCAATAGATCCATACTTGTCATGTATACAGACAAGCATGTATTACAGACCATCTTCTCTGAAATCACCTGAGACACTTCTAAGGAACAAACAGGGTTGGCTACAAAAGGTAACTTGGAGTTTTAACTGACCTGGAACTTACTTGTGATGAACAACCTCATTGGACAGTTAACACGGATACTGGACATAAATCTAAGAGATACTCATGAAAGCATTCCTTACCGACAAAAAGTATCAGACAGTCTACAGTGTCTACAGTGCAACTGTCTACAAAATAGTTACCTGCTGGCCTTGAGGACTCTGTAAAATCTGTGCAACAGCAGCAAGTGTGTCTGTGTTAGCAATCTGAGATACCCAAGGATCAGGTAAACTCTGCGCCACATTGGCTGGGGTGACTGGAGTCACAGGTGTACCTAAAAAAGAGGAAAACAAATATGTCAAAATATTTTAACATAGAAACTTAAAAAGAGTGTTAGAGAAGAAAAAAATCTGCAGTTATTAGATACTGAGAAAGCACATCAATCGACACTATTTTTCTGACATACACAGAGAGCACACAGAAATAACACAGACTCACATCAACATTCCTCAAGTAGCTGAATTACTTTGTGTTACTGTAGTTTACAGCTCTTTTCATTATTGACCTATTGGAACTACTGACAAAAACACTGATGAAGGCAAAATAAACAGGTTTCACATAGTATTCCAAAACATTCAGTGGAAACTACATATACCAAAAGATAATTGTTAGCAATCTACTTGTCTGCTAGTCCGAATCTCACTGGACTCACACTTTATCCCCAGGAGGAGTCTTAAGGATTCTACTAAAAATCTCAACCTGCATCAGCTGGACTCATGAGGACTGCTTGTTTTATTGCTTTTTCTAAAGAGAAACACTGAGACTAAATCAGCACTCTGATAATTAATTGCATGTCATAATCCAGAAGAATCCTCCATAACTGCAAATACTTTTGCATTTATATCTCAGAAGTACAGATACACCAATGAATGCTAAATATGACTAGATTACTATTTTAAAAATCAATTTGCATCAGAATTTAAGAAAACATTAGCGCAGACTTATGATTCCAACAATTTAATGCAGTCATACTATATAAAATTAAAAAATACCGAGCTAGAAGATGCAGAAAATGCACTCCAAGAACTGAAAACTTCACATATTTCTTTCTCACTGAAAACTAAGGTGAATTTGTCCATCTCACTGCTTTTCAGCAAGGGATCAGCAAAAGGTGGGTTACAAAGGCAGGTGCCAAAAGCCATTCCTATCTGGCCAATTTCCCATATATCCCAACCTCAAAAGAAAAAATTTTGACGAAGTGACAAAGTTAAAAATCTATTTTCCTGCCACCTACCTACAAAAGCAAGGCAGATGCTCAGAGCACAAAACAATTAAGTTCACATTTATCATAATGTTTTCCTGTTTCCCTGATCTCGATGGTCTCTGTAATATACCTCTTTCTAGCATCCGAGTGAGGTATTTCAGCATGTTAACAGGCAACATACCAAAGCTGACAGAAGTGTTTTAATTCAAAGTATGACTTCCATCTGGTTTTGTTTACCTGGCGTATTGTTGCTCATAGCAGCTGTAGTGCTGGGCAATACAGGGGTCACAACGGGAGGAGGAATTCCTGCTGCCATATCCAAGAGAGGCTGAATAATTTCACTCTTGAACACATTATTCTTCTGCCATAAATTTAGCACTCTAACAATTTTACTCTGAAATGAAGAAAAGATAACCAAAGACCTGAGTCATGCTTATTTTTCTTGCTGTTATTGATTATGGAATTCTTAGCTAGCAATGTTAATCTGTCTAGACTGAAAGACCTTTAGGTTTGTAAAAAGCAAGGACAGTTATACTGGATCACACCAAAGATGCCTGAACTATGAACCTGAGACTGACCCTAGGCAACAGCAAAGAGCTACTACACACAGGTGACAATGTTCTTTCAACCAAAAATGTGACTTTACTCTTGGAAGATGACATGGAAGAAAAATTATTTTAAGGAAGCATTTTAAAGCACTACTAATAATTAAAATAATGAATTATTAATCTCCTAATTTTTTATAGTTAACATATATAAATGCAATTCTGTTCTGCCTATGAACCAAAATCATTTATGTGCACTGAAAAATGGGCATATACTAGTAAGACTGCTAAATATTTTTATTAGAAAAGCAGCTTAATATTTTGCAAGCTCATTTCTATTCTGACTTCCTCATGAAGTGAAGAATTTAAAAGTTTAAACTGGAACACAACTACCTGCCTATTGAAAATACACAGCAATATTAAAAAATGTGGATCATGGGGAAGGAAGAAAAAAAAAAATCAAACTGAAGATGTCATACAATTCCATTAGCTGTAACTCGTTGTTCAGCTTACATTTCTATTGCATTTTTTTCTATTTCAATAGAAACATTCTATTACATCATAAACAGATCACCATTTTGATCTGCTTCCAGACTTTTTTTTTTTAATAGCTTCACTTCCACCAAAAGGAAAGATTTTGCTTTATTTTGGGGGAAAAACTCAGTTGTATTACAAAGAGCAGGAAATTTTTCATAGGATCTGGTGTATGCTGTCACAAAGATGGTTTAATTACTTGAGTTCTATAAAACAAGAACATAGAGTACTTAGCCACAGTGTTCAAAACAAAGAAAAAGAAGTCTGTTTGCCCAGAACTACAAGAGGATATTCAACTGTAAGAGAGAGAAGTGCTGAACTTTCACTGCATGGAAGATACAATTTAGAGTTCCCTCAAAGAAGTCTCTGAAGGCTTCCACTCAGCATTATGGTATCAGAGCCTTTCCTCTCTGAAAATCTGTATTATAAGCAGTCTTTGGCAAGTCCACCAGAGGCTCTAACTTCCCTCATTTCTCCAGAACAAAAATATAAAACTGTTTCTGTGGCTCAGTATCTACCAGCACCTTGCACTTTCTCTGGGCCAGATAAGAGGAATCAGTGAGGTGTTTTTGTTGTTACCTTAAATGAAATGCTTCTGCATTTCTGCTTGATTTAAAAACAAATTCCACATTTGCTCATATAAAGTTAAGTTCTGTGTTTCTCCATTATGTCTTTTGATCAGATTAAACACCAAAATGTTACAAACCAGGTACACATATGACAGCACAGTTTTTTGCCGGGCAATGTATAGGATAATTATTTTCACAGCACAAAGACCTTCCTATTGTATTGAACCCATATGCAGCACAGCAGCAAGACTTCAGATTGAAAAATACATTTTACGCTGAGGTGAAAAATATTCTAGAACTGAACCTGACAGGATTTTCGTGGATCCTAAAGAGACTATGTTTTCCTATCTCTCTTCACATCAAACACTTCTAATGCAATACATTAATTGCCATGCATTGAAATATCACAGGACAAGTAGTGCTATTTCTTAGCCTACAATAAATTTACTATTTATTTTTTAAAACCAGACACAAACTGAGAACTTGCATCCATCCTTGTTCCAATCTCTCCTTCTTCAATACATCAAGCTATTCCTGTATTAGTATACTTCCCAAAGTATCAAGCTAAATGAGTTTACAAAACACTAATACTGCTAAAGAAATATAACTAAATGAATAAAAATATAAGTTAAAAAAATCATGCCTATTTATGAAAAAACATAGTAAAACACTGTGGAATTGAAGCAGCACAAGTTAATCACACAGTTAACCTAAAACCAGACTGGAAAAATGTCATTTAACTTAAATAACCTGTTCAGCAACACCTCAGAATTCAGTTGCAGAGAGAAGTCAGACATCCTTAGTCAAATTTATCCATCCAAGTAAAATTTACAGATCCTGACACATTTTCCTGCAGAGGTCCTAACTACTCTAAAAAGGCAGGAATCCTAAGACAACACAATGACTGAACTTGCCTTAATCACCTTCATTGGATGCCTTGGGTTTTCAGGTCTCTGGTTGAAAAAATACAGCTATAGGAATGCATGTAACTATTCAAAATATAATTCTTCTCTTCCTGTAGCATCCTGTCTCACTAACTGCTTTACTTAATGACTCTATTACACAAATTTCTGTGAAGACAAAGCCCTTAGCATTCCCCGCCTTTTCATAGTTATTCAATAAGAAGAAACACTACCAATTCTGCAACCAGAGACAAATACGAAGGAAGTTGAACTGCCTGCACTCTGCTATTTCCAGCCAATCTTTTAGAAACAGAATTTGGTAGCTATCTCAACTACTGTCATCCAAGGGAATAGCTGAACTACTGAGTCAAACTATTCAAGTTAAACCTTATTTAGCTGCTGGATGATCATAGAATCAAAGGGAAAATCAACTTTTCAAAACTCTAATTAATCTCATCAAATGTATCTTTCCAAACCCTATACTAAGACAAGCAACATTAACAAATAAATATACAGGGCATGTTTATAAGAAGATCCCCTCCAGCAAGTAGAAAGAGATCCAACCCTTTATTCTTTATAGATGATATGCTAAAGATTGTTTTAAGTAGAAAGATCTGTAAGTGGTTTACCTTGTCATCACCAGGACAACGGTACAAGTTCTGGAACGTGCTGATGATGTTATTGCTGAACCTTGGCGCAAATACATCCTTTTCTTGTCCAAACTGATGCCGGGACTGTCTCACAATGGAGTCAATGACATAGAGACCAGGCACCTTATACTCTGGTTTGCACTATAAAGAATGGTAATTTAAAATGAGCGTATGTGGAAAATAACCAAAACCATTAACAGCAGAGTATGAACAATCCTCTCTAGTTTTTAAATGGGTCCAAGTATACTGAAATGTTCTCCATTTAATAAATTGTCCTTGAAAATGAAACTTTCTCAAAAACATCTAACCTCTAATGTTTAAATTATCACATCTATATGCATTCTGCAGATATGTAAATCCCCTAAAATCTATTTCTTACTGCTAAAAAATTAACTTTTTAAAACCTATCTATTAAAAAAATTAACACACAAACTACATATCCTTTTAAAATGTACACTCTATTTCAAGAGTACTGCATAAAGCATGACCAAGATCTTAATAGTACATTTGGACTAGCTGTAAATGAAATTCAAGATATTTTTGTCCTTCTTTATGATCAAAGTAAACATTAGAGTTAAAATTTGTTTACTTTATCTTACATTGTTGTAATTAGGGTGTCCTATATCCTCCTTTGCAGAAGAAAATCATATTTCTGGGGACATTGGTTTGGTCGAGAATATAAATATCAATTATATTTATTTTAGAACTCCGGAAAACTTGCATAATTTGCAAACAGCATGATATTTGTAAGGCATGTCGGCTAACTAAAATACTAATTACTTATGTAATTTTACTTTCGTAACAACTAATGCTAAAATTTTTGTCTTCTAATTTCAAAGTAATCACACCACATTACTGCAACCAGTTTTAAGACAGAACGAAAAGTGGTCCAAAAATAGAATGAAGTCACCATCATATGTTATGGATTCACTTAATAAATTTTGGGTGTATCCAGTTATCACACAAGGTACTATGGAAAACATGGGAAAGGACACCCTTTTCCTCTCTATAAGCATATTATGCAACACACTAAGTTAATAATCTTAAATAAAGTGACAAACACTTCAGAATATTAATTTTAATATGCCCTAGATACGAATGTTCTGTTTTGAAAAGTGTTGATTTGCTAACACTTGCAACCTTGAGAAAGCATTTCTTTAGCTTCTAAACATGGTTCAGTGTATTTAAGTATGGCACTCTTTATTTTTAAATATGTGTGTGTCATCATTTTTGGAATATATGTGCATCATTAAGCTTAAATTGGATATAATATGCTGTCTTCAGAAGATCACTTCAATATATTGTAGCTTCTGAAATTTAATTTAAATTATTAAAAAAGAGTATTCTGCATATAGAACAGACAGGTATACAACTTTTCACAATATTCAAATTAATAAAGCTCACAGATATTTAATAATAAAATTCAGGAAATACTTTGGGTGAAATATTTTAAAACATGGCACATAGAGAAAGCAAAATATGATAATCTAATAATATAGATTATACGAAAAAGGCAATAAAATAAGAGTAAACAATTAAAAAAAAATTTAGAACTGGGGCAGTCAACCTGCATATCCCTAATCTCAGATGGGACAGTTTTTACACACAAATATTTACTTATTTTCTGAGTGAGTAATCAATAAGGTAATTTGATTACTCAAAGAAATTAAGTCTGGCTCTCCAATGGTATCACCTCACATATATGAAATATGATCATTTGACCCCTAAAGTGATCTTCTGCCAGAGAATAAAACAGTCAACCAAAATAACAATAGACCAGTGAGTTAAGTGTCACAAAATGAAGAATGTCATGGGTAGTTATTTCATCTGAAGTTTCAGTAACCTCATGAAATTAGGAAAGACAATACTGGAGCTGTAAAAGATGAAGAGCAAACTAACTGACACCACTCTGGTCAGGTCTACAGCAGATTTTAATGGAAGATTCAGTCATCTTGAGCTTTAAGTGACTGCTTTCAGAAAAATATCCAATTATTCTCCAAACATACAATTAAGTCCTTTAATATCAAATACCTAGCTATCATCTGCTTATCTCTCATTCTACTAAAGCAAAAAGGTATTATTTAAAATTATTAATAAGTTGCACATTTCACTAAATTGTTCCTGAAATAATTTAAAAACCCTCATCAAGACGACCAAAGGGAATTATCTAATCCAGAGTGATCATTAACAAGGATATCAAGAAGAACGTACATCTGCCTTCTCTAACCAGCAATGAACAGTGCAGAACTTCCTCATCGAGCAGTACTGGACACTGAAGGGCATATGTGTAAAGATAACTTAGTAGTTTTAGTAGTTTGTGGAAGGGTCATGACCAACCAGTCCCATTCCTGACAAACTGCCATTCTTCCATGCAGAGGATAAAACTTCTTTTGTGCCTATGAATACTGAACTGCCAAACACAGACACTGTAATTAAAAAGCAGTGTTTGGAACTCAGTTCTGAACTAATTTCAGGATGTGAAACTGCAAAGTGCTACTGGTCAGAGATGGAGAAGATGTATACTTGCTCTCCTACTCCTGTGTTTGTTGCCCTGGTTTTTGTAAGCCTTCTGTTGTTAACCTTGGAGTCAGATTCTTTCACAGAGATTCATGTAAATAATAGCCAATGTTTACTTAACATTATTTTCTGGTTTTCATTCCTTTTGTGATATGAGAGCTTTGATGAGCACCTTTCTTCTCCAGTGGGATTGAGAAGGAAGTGACATGCTCTCCCATCCCTTGTGAAGTTGGGACGTGTATAAGAATGAGATAATGTAAACAATAAAGGTCCATTATTCCTTCCTTTCTGCTGAACCTGGCAAGTCTAAGAGCGTTTTTATTGTGTCTCCCCAGACACACTGTGTTCACCTGTAGCATTGAACAGGGACCAGAGGATAGTGATCCCTTTCTCAGAGATGGAAGAAGTCAGAGTCAAGGCCCCAAACAACAACTACTTGACCAAAAACTACCAGTGGTTGTAAAGTACACGACTAGTCTTTACTACTGCTTGAAACATATATGACACTTTTTTTCACATAGGACTGATGTACTAGTACATAATGATAATTCATTCATAAATAGTTCCAAGACAGATGAAAACACCAGGCTGAAGCTGAAACCTGTTTACACTGTCCAGCCACTGGCAAAAGGCACTGCAGAGTACACTGAGCACCAAGGAATAAAAGTTAATGAGCAAAACAGGTTACTAACACAGAGCAATCCAGACTGCTTTGTAAAAAGGATAACAGAAAGAAAATTGCATCCAACATTGCAACACTAACAGCCTAACTTTTCTAGCTGATTTGTCATAACTAAAATGCAGTTTGATAATAATTTACTGCTATTTACAAAGAGAGAAGAAATTCAGTACCAAAATAACCAACTGGACAATCAGGTACAACACAGATAAGCAGGGAAGACTCACAAATTTGAATCCATGCATTTCCAACTGGAAGCAAAATGCAGTTTTACCCAAGAATAATTAACTGTTGCAAGAAAAGAAAGTGCTATAAATTTCTTTGCTATTCAGAACCTTTAATTAATACTACCATCTTCCCAAAACGTAATCCTAGTCTAGCTAAACAAATATATTTTTTTTTAATTTACTTGCAAGAACCACCAACTGAAATGCTACATTGCCTCCTACAAAAAAAGATGAGGCGTAAGGTCATCTTCCCTTCAGCTTTAAAATCAATGGGAAAACCTGGCATAAAAGCTAAAGCAACTGTCACTAGCCAAACAACTGTCAATTGTTTTGCTGTTAGCTGTGTACTGACAGTCTCTTTTAACATTAAATAAATACATACAGAAGTAGTCTTAAAACAGTATCCACAGTGATTCAGATCAAAGAACAAAATGAGAACAAAGTATTTGTCATTTTGCATCGTGGGTTATTATCTACTGCTGATTACTAACAGAAGCTGAATGCGACTAAAAATGGAAATAAACTAATATGTGCTAAAAATATTAATCCGTATGTGTACCTAAACCCCCACTTGACTGACTTACCTTTTGAATGAATTTCTCAACACTCTGTACAACATGCTTGTAGAACTGAAAAATAAAATAGTATTTCAATAGAGGAGAAAATCCAAATATGCATTTACTTGTTCAAGTATGTTGATATATTGATAGCAAAACCAGAAGCAGAAACTTTGGATTATTAAACAGCAATCAAATACCTACAGCTAAACATGCAATCTTCCTTAAAACACTTAACAGCATATAAAAGAGCTAATGTCAGTGTTTCTTCTTTTTCTTGAAGGTTTTTTACACTGGATTTTTTGAACAGCATGCTTATTTATTGAGAACTAGGAGAATAATGCAATTGTTCCACCAAAACACATGGTTATTTCACTGTACACGACTGAAGATGTTCACCTAATGTTATTAAACATGTAACGTCCCTGCCTTTCATTAATTAGTAACATCTACTGAATATTTTTTCTTTAAAGTTGGCCTGTCTTTCGTGGAATTGTTTTTTAAACCTCACATATAAACACAAGGGCTCTAAATCATGACAATAATTGAGATAACCACTCTACACAATTAAATGTTGTTATTGAAATGATAAGATTGGAAGTAGGATTTCCAAGCTGAGTGCATGATAAAACATTTTGGTATCATTTAATTGCTTAATTAATAGAACCATCTATTATGATTTACTACTTGTTTTAAGTTCAATACAAGAACTTTTCAGAGTTTTCATTATATGGCAACACACAGGCTTTAACTTACACAGACATACTTAAGAAAGCCACTGAATTTCACTCTTCAGTCATCAAATTGCTCTTCCCAATGACACAAAACACCAATATGGATCTCATTATCTGAAAAAATATCTGCATCATCAGCACAGGAATGTAGATAGGAAGAGCGTAAGTTTGGTCTGTCCTCTTTTCTACCTCTCCTGCTTTCACTGAATTTCCATTCGTTTTAATGCTTAACACTAGTGGCATACTTCTTTCCTTCACTATTTTTCAGTGGTTTTTTCTGCTGTGCCACTGTTATTTGGCAGTTAGTCTTACTTTGTGGCAGGAATAATCTTTAAGTGCACTAAGACTAGAATTTAAAAACAATTTGTATCCAAGAAACATAAAAACTGAAATCTGTGAATCTATCCATGAAAAGATATGCTAGGAATTTAGAAAAATGAACAGCTGTATTGACCCAAAGGCATGCATAAACTTTGGGGAGGGAGGAAGGGAGAGAGGGAAGGAGGACAGGTGAATTGTAGCTTTCTATTTATTCATCTGTTTACAGGCATGTCAGTGTTTCCTTTTTTAAACTGAGGAAAAAACCCTGTCTTACAGATCTGATAGAAGAGTCATATTGGTATAATTCTTTCTCATATATGACAACCAGCAAATGAACGTCACGCAACAAATTAAGCCTTCTGCTGCATTCCCGAAAATTCCCTCACTATCACATTTGATCATAACTTGGAAACTGTACACACAGCAAGGGAGGTGGAAAGTTCTGAAGCAAATTGTTAAGATTATTCCACAAGATTATTTTGGTATATATGAGAAATGTAAAAGAGGTCAAAAGAAGTTAACTGATTTCTTACCTTTATAGCCTTGATTGCTGCCTTGGTGATCTGTGTCATTTTAGCTTTAGAAATGGGTGGCTTATAATCATTTAGCGAGTACAACTGCCAGAAAAAAAAAAAATCAGAAATATAATCTTCAGTTGTAAGCAGAATGCATTATTTTTCCACAAGAAAATACCATTTTTAATTTTCACTGGATTTTATGTATTAAGCATGAAAAGGCATTCTCATTTAAGAAAAAAATAAAAAAAAGCTCAACAACATATAATGTAAGATCCAAAATATTTATAAGAGGGCAGTTTTTTCTTTGCAATGGTCCTTATATATACACCTAGCTTCACTAGCACTAAATACTGGACGCATTTCAAATGAAGTTACAAAATAAATACTTACAACATGCAAATACAGTAGCTTTTATTAAGTTTTCCAGGGCAAAGACATTAATATACTTGAATACCTTTATGGAAGCATAGCAAAATCTTAAAGTAGTATATTCACCATCATATGCCTGCTGAATCAAGTCTTTTCATTTTCCATTAAACAAGCAAATAACTACATCAACAAAAATCAAGCCCAGTGAGCATGAGCATGTAGCAATTTTGCCACTTAAAACAGATTGTTAAAAGTATACACTTCATTCATTCACTGCATTAACTCAGGAAAGTAATATATCAGAAGTATTACAAATACTTAAGCAAAAATCCAGCCGTGTTCTCAATTTCAAACACAGCTTCTTAACTTCACTAATACCTAATGAGCAAAACAACCCGCAGCACACTCTATTCATTTGACTGGTACATACATCTCCCAGCAGAAGCAATCCAGCATGACAGGTATTCTTCATAGATTTGCTACACAGGGAAATTTTACACTAACTAAATTCATAGCTATGACTGATGGGTGGTAATTAGAAACAACTCCTTCCCAAGGTTATTTACTTGCTGTGAAAATCTCCAATTATCCACAATATACAATTTTGAACAAAATGCTGCTCTTCTCTCCTTCAGCTCCAAGTGTTATAAGAGAAGGGACTGGCTGGTATTTGCTGCTTTCAGACATAAAAAGACCAGACACAAAATGCCACACCAGATTCAAGGACATTCTTGACTTACACTTTATTTTTGTTTACAACACATGTTTAGAAGAATGTTAGTTCAAAAATGGAGTTCTAATAATAGGAAGGACTATCCATAAACAATTTTTATTTCCTTCCTAGAGACAGGAAAAATTGGAGTTCTTCCATAAAACACTAATTGAAACAGAAACAAAGCCAAAACCCCCTCTCCTCTCCTACGCAGCCCAAGGAATGCAATATATTGAACCAGATTAATACCCATACAGATATTTACAGTATCTTTAACTTCCTAATATTTGCTCAATTTGTGGCAAACTGCTAGCTCAGGAAGCATAGTTCAGAATTGTTTATATTTAATAAAGCAAACTCTAAGAGTAAACAGGATGACACAGTGGAAAGGATTAGACAATCTTAAATATAGGTCATGTTCCCCAAGTTGCTTGTTATCACTGAAGATAACAAGTAGATATTATTTCGTCATACTTGAGTTTCCAAGAGACAAGGATTTGTTCTCCTTCCAAACATGAGGTGCTTTTTTTCTATCCTTTCCTGTCAAAACCAGTTTTAACCAAAACTTCCTGTAGCTGTCAAAACAAAAGGTGAAAAAAAAATTGGTTTGTCCAAGCATAAGTGTTTGTCTTCTCAGCTTGAAAGGATTTCCATTAGAACTGTGAAATTATAACCAGTTCACAGCTAGACATCCACTTTTAAAACAACTGTTACTACTTCTCACTAATGCTAACGCTAACTTCTGTTGCAAAATATTCTGAGTTATTTATGGGCTGCTCATACAACAAAAACCAATACATTTCTAAAATGCAGATATATGAATACTCTTCACCACCACAGGGGAAAGGGAGAAAAGAGGCAAAACCCCAAGAGTCTCCCATCAGTTTCTTCTCTGTTATATAGCTCACTGTTCAGCTTCCAGTTACTCATACGTAATTACCAAAATGTAATCACTCATCCTAGCTACTGCTTGGCTGGATGTTGTGCAACTACAGCTAAACTACTTCTGGGAACACTACAGCACCAGAAACCTTTTGCTTATATACTGTTTCTTAGCAGAGTCAGTTTGGGCATTCCTGGTCAGCATTCTCAAGCCTGAAACATTAATTAGTAAATGCAAAAACAATTACAGGTACGTGTGTGAAATCAGCCTAGATACAAGAGGCCACCCTACCAATCTAAAAACAATCCCAGATGAGACTAGCACAAGAGCTCCTTCACCTACAACACACAGAGCTGTAAGGCAGCAGAACCACTGACTCACATAGATACTCACAGGGACCACACCTGACCAGGTCATCAGCTTTGAAATAATCCAGGCCCTAATGGGGCAGTTCAAAGTATCAAGGAAGCCACTACACAGTGCTGGGAAACAAGCAAGAGTTGCACACAACTGACGCTGAGACATCAGCTGTGTGCAGTCAGGTATCTTAACACGACTTATCAGGAATAAGCCAAAAGCCAACAGGATAGCATGGGCTGTTGCTTAACATCCCATTACTTTATTCCAGGTAGCAAAGAGGCAAATTTAGCATTAAGGACTGATCACTGAAGGAGGAAAGGTGGTGGTGGAAAGGAACCAATAAAAAGAGCAAAACTCAGTACTTCTGTAGAGAGGGGCTTTTTGGACAATGGATACACCTGTTAGAGATTTTAACAGCTATTTAAAAAAAAACAGAGATCCCAAATTTAGTACCCAGAAGAAGCCTGGAAGAAAAGAAAACACTCTTCTAAATTATTTTTCCTTATTTGTCTTCAAGAAGCTTTTCACTTACTGCAAAACATTTCATTTCGCAAAGTTTATTCACTTGGAAAAACTGGTGCTTGCCTTGACCCAGGTGCAGAAGGACCATGCCGTCAGCCTTGTTCAATACAGTTTGCATGGGCTCTCTCCTGTCAGGTTCCTTCTGGATGTCATCCCTTTCCTCACGTGTATCAAATGCACCTCAATGCAGAGGTTGCATTTAATCCCGCTGTCCATGTCATCAAAAACGATATTACATAGTATCTATCCCAGTTTCGGCCCCCTGAGGGACACCACTTCATACTGGTCTCCACTTGGACACTGTAGCCATTAACTACAACTGCTTGGATGCTGACATCCACTTTATCCATCAAACAGTCCTTCCATCAAACCCATTTTCTCTACTGATAGGCTGACTAGGGAAGCAAGACTTGGCTGCCTCTCTAGTAACGAAAACTTCTGGTTTTGATCCATCATAGATGATTTTTTGAAGACAGCTGAAATTTGAAAAACAAGGAGTTAAAGATACACATATTATTTTAAAAATCTGTGCTTATATCCTAGCTCAATTTTTCCTGCATGTCCTTTCATACAGATGTTTAGTTAAACTAGTTTGCTCTCATTATTTCCTGCTCTTAGTTTTGTAAGACACTCACTCTCATTTGCAGAAGGTAACTGCTTGCCTTCAATTTATTTTTCCTATTTGTTTAGTAACTGATTTTGACCAGAAAAAGAAGATGCGTATCTCAATCAACCCAAAATTTATCTCCCATCTATCCTACTATCTAGGGAGAAGAAACAGTCTCCTGATATCTGCCTGAAAAGAGCACTGCTCCAGTGATCTATGTATTCACCCAAGCGCCACTCTGACACAAAGACTCTCCTAAGCAGCCACCACAACACAAACACAACATCTGGGAGAATGCTGCTTCAGTTAAGATGGAGTGACTTGGAATAAACTGAAAGGTTAAACCCCGATTAAAAAAAAAAAACTGAAAATGTCCATTAAAAATTTATACAAAGCTTTGTTTTGTACTGTCCATTCATGAACTATAGCACATTACTCAGAAAATTAAAAGTAAGACATTCCTCCTCTAAATGTAGATGGCATTATCACACAAGAATAAGGAAGGAACAAAGACTAAAATTCTACAGAATGGGGAGGGGGGACAACAGGGGACAAGGCAAGTTTTACACAATCAGTGACAAGTCACAAGGAGTCTGACTGTACTGGTAAGGTAAACCATTTTTAAAGTATTAGCTCAGGTTTTGAAAAAACAAGTGTTAAATAATTAGGGTTAGAAAGAGCATTAATGCACGATTCCCATATGACCTTTTGGGAATAAGTTTACTTTCCTCTGAGAGAAAAAGCATAGCCAAGGTAAAGAGAATAGTTTCGAGTTACTGTAAAAAATGCCAGTGTTTTTTCCAAGTCAGCACATTTAATAGTAGCATATATTTGACTGGAATGTCAGCAAACATTTAATGATCTATCAGTTTATTCTAGAAAGCTGTGGACAAGACTCTATACTGCCTCAATTTGCGCATTTTCTCGATTTGAACCTGTGCTCATTAGTGACATTGGATTTACTTAACTTCTGCACTGGAAAACACAGTGATTTGCCTCTTCTGTATCCCCAGTACAAGAGACCCCTATCCCCTCATCTTCCAGTCATCTCTGTTCTAGCCTGAAAAGAGTATTGATATTTAACAATTTCTTATACAGACCTGTTACATTTCTTTGACTCTTCTGTCGTCTGCAGATGCAATTCTGCCAACATGGTCTTGTGAGGTATATACCAGACAGTACGTGGAGTAAGATAAAACGGTACAGGCAGTATAGTGAGTCTCTATTTCTTTCCTACTAATTTCCCGGACTCTTAATTGCTATTATGACTACTGATGATCTTTAAACAGGCATTTCCATTTCAGCTGCAAGATTTTACGAATTAACAAATGATATAATTTCAGTGCCCATAAAGCCAGGGTTGCCTTTCTCATACTCTTTACCCGACCACCACTACCACATTTAACTTCATTTATGGAACACATTTATGAAACACAGGCTGCCATCTAACAGTACAGCAACATCCTTCTGCAATCCTTTCAGTACCAACATCCTGCATAACTGAGTACCATCAACAAACTTTTTGCCTCATAAGACTCCATCATGAAAAAAGACAACAGTTTATTTCTATGTATGAACTTTTCCCCCATCACCCCTTTTAGCAGTCATCCATCAATGTAAGGATGCACTCTCCATTGCAATTCAACTTCTTCTCAAACTTCTGGGAATGGATCTTTTCAATATTTTTTGGAAATTCAAGTAACACCACCCGATTCTTTCCTGCCCACATGCTTTCTAATTCTCTCAAAGAACATGACAAATTTCTTACTTTCTTACATAAAAGTCACAGCAGTTTTTCCTCATTTCATCATATTCACCTACACAATGTTTTAAAATCAAATTCCTCTACTTACTTCTCATCACCTTCAACTGAGGCATCTTGTGTGTTCTTACATTGGGTAAAAAGTCCAAAAAAGCCTCAAGACTCAGATGTTAGTATCATAACCTAAAAAGCACTTCTTTCATACCACTCTCACTGTTGCACTCAATCAGTATTATCTGGAAATAGATGGGAAATTGTCCTCACAGGGATTTTGTATATAGCTGTTGGTCAATGGGGAAAGTGCCTTTTCCTCATGCACTTCCTTCAGAACTAAGAGGTTCAAGTGCAACTGTTGCCTTGGGCTTTTGCTAAAGCCTGTTTTTCTATAAGCCTTCTGTTTTTAACCTTGGAGTCAGATTTTCTCACACAGAGTTATGTAAATAGAGCCAATGTTTACTTAAGTATTAGAATGTGTATAAGAATAATGTAGTGTCAATAAACTGTACCATTTTTGCTTCTTTCTGCTGAACCTAGCAGGTGTCAGAGAGCCTCGTTATTGTGTCTCCGCGGACACATGCAACAAGATAGATAGATTTCCTACAGAAATGTACATCCATGTATCAGGACCAGGCTAATTAAAGCCAATTATATTCACAATTCTGTATTTTCCTCTATCTGATAAAACAATATAATGATTTGTACAGCAAAAAATAATGATGGTGAGAGCTAAGACACTACACATAAGGCAATATTCCAGCCTACATAATAGTTAACAGTATTGTTAACACTCCTTTTCCCAATATAATTTTAAATAAACCAAGTCCTATTTCCAAACTTAGGAGAAAAAAATATAGGCTTGTGTTGCCTTGGAATTTTGTGTAAGCCTTCTGGTTTTAACCTTGAAGTCAAATTCTTTTCACACGGATTCATGTAAATAGTAGCCGATGTTTACTTAACGGTATTTTCTGGTTTTCATTCCTTTTGTGATATGACAACTTTGATAAGCACCTTTCTTCTCCAGTGAAATGGAGAAGGAAGTGACATGCTCTCCAATCCCTTGTGGAGTTGGGACGTGTATAAAAATAAGATAATGTCAATAAATTGATGTCATTTCCTCCTTTCTGCTAAACCTGGCAGGTGTAAGAGCGTCTTTATTGTGTCTCCCCGGACACAGGCTTGCTTGAAGATCTTATGAGCTACATGAATTATATGTTGGAAGTGGGGGGAAATGCAAAAGATCAGGTTGATGCTATACATAAAGCAGTGAATTTCTGCTCTGCATTTTTTTCTTTAATTCTATTAAGAAAAGTAGTCTTCAACAGACAGCTTACCGAAAAGGAATTTATCAGCATATTTCAAAATTTCATCATTCAGTAATGTAAACAACAGTTTTATCATTACAATCATAATTAAAGTACTTAAACTGAAATCTACTGTAAACACCTGTAAAAAGCAAAAAATCTGTAGTTTACAAGGCAGTACTACTTGAAGTTAAGCTACAGCCTAAAGCTTCTCAAATGAAGACCAGACATCATGCACAAGAACTTAGATCCCCCGAGGATGGGCAGCCGCTTACAGAGCAAGTTACTACGTATATCCATGGAAGGCAATGGCACACTGCACTTCTACAAAGCCCAGCACTTATTTCCAACATCTTTCAGTGCCCATATTTAATAGGCAAAAGAGCCAGACAGCTGTTCCTGTACCAAAATTTTGAATAAAAAAGAGAAAATAGTACTAACTTTATTAAAATTTTAAAAGCTTTTTAAATAATATATCCTTTCTTTTTATACCTCTGCCACATCCTATAAAGACAAGAAAAGCAGCTAGGAAATAATTTTTTGTATGATTTTGGCACTAGAAGGGTTGAAAGCTGTGAACAACTCTAGTCTAATGTGATACAAAGGAACAGATATTAACACACACAAATCTCTGTAACACTGATACAGCAGCTAAGAGAATAAACATTTTGATGCTGATACTCCAGCACTCAGCCCATCTCTTAAGTATGAGATTATGACCAGTGTGAGGGATATCAGTTACAAACCTCTCTACAGAAATATTTTTAAAGTTTTCTCGGGCTGCTACCAGGACACAACACTAAAAAGACATCAAATATTGACATGACACTAACCAGACATCATATATACTAACAAGTATTTGCAATTTCGATGCAAAAAACCCCTAAAATAAATACTTGAAAGTCAAACCAAATACATACTATTTTAATAAATTAGGTTAATTTCTTTCATATTTCAATAGCATTAAAATAAATCAAATCCAATTGTATATACAGAAATAGTCACTGAATTGCTTACCAAATATTAATATCACCACACTGTAAGGAACAAGAAAAGACTATTGTCATTTATTGCTTTAAAAGAAAAGACATTTATCAACAAATTTCTATTAGGTTACACTTTACACACTCTCCTGAAATTTAATTTCTTGGCAAAGTTACTCAAATTGCCTGCCCTCATCTCTCAGTGAGTAGGATTTTAACTTGATGCTGAGTAGGACCTACCTATGAGAACTGTTATTTAAACCCTGTCAGCACTTTGTTACTCTCTGTGCTGCACATGAATGTTAAAATATATACCACAGATGTGCATGAAGGATGACCAGAATGACAGATGCTCCTTTAAGCAAAAGGTATTTCAGTTTGGAGGAAAAAAATAATTCTGTTCTTCCAGTAATCAACCAAGACGAGTTGTCAAAATCCAACATTAAAAAAGTACAGAACGAGAGGGTTGCAAAACAACAGCAACTATCTTTTACAACTGTTTTCAAAAATAAGGTGCATGACATGTGGTTTTAATTAACAAATATAAAATAATAGTCAATTTTCTTAATATCTAAGTGCATGTTCCTTAAAAAAAATTTAAAAGCAACCAAAGACACTCATGAAAAACTCAGCCCCTCCCTACACATCAGTTGTATTATAAAACACTATTTATGTTTAAAGAGGACATTTAAATATTCATGCCAACTACTGTACAAGCAACTAAGTGAAGTTAGATGCACAGGTAATACACCAGTCCCTCCAGCTCATCACATACCAGCACACCAGAAGTCAGGTGTTACCACCACTGCATTTGTGTAGCGCTTCTCCTGCTTCTTTTGTTTTAAGGAAACACGATCTTTCAGGTTTACTGAACCCAAACAATTTGAGACGGAACGACAGAATTCCATTTTAGTTTTCACATATTTGAGCCACCAGCCCACTTACAATTTTCTTTAAACCCTCACCATTACTCCTTTCAAAGAGAGCTTCTCAGTTCTCTTGGTACAGTCTGTTTTGTACAAATATGAACATAAAACTGGAATTTAAAGAAAACACCTGGATTTGACTCCAGTCTCCTGAACTCCACATAACTGTAAAACTGATGCTTACTTCCGATAGTCTTTAGAACATACTCCACTTGCTCTTAGCCATTTATAAATCATAAAATACAATTCCCCTTTTTCTCTTCATAGTAACTTGGGGTGCTTACTGCATGGGAACAAAAAGCTTAGGAAGACCTAAATTAAGTAGGTAGGTAAGAGTGCGCACTTCACCAATGCCTGAACTCCCAATAAGAGAAAAGAAGGATTGATCAAAAGATCCAGATAAAAGAGTAACACACAAGAAAATAAGGAAAATAACGGGAGTATTTCACTTCATGAAATTTTCTCATTCCTGTCATACGGCTATTTTCCATCTAACTCTAGATCACCAAGAGGAAAACAGATCAGCTTCTGTCACAATGTCAGTCTCTATAGATTTCCAGATGTGAGCTTGGGGGCTTCCCACACTGGAGAAGTACCCTCCGTCCTTGTTCCAATGCACTAGTTTGGTAAAGTGTGGCACCAGATGGATTAAAAGCATTAGAGAAGTCTAACTACAATCCCACCTCTACAATTCTGATATATGAACAATAGGAACAGATCTCAAACATTTTAAAAATCAGACTCACACATTTTCTCTGCCAACTGTTTTTAGAGCTCATGACAAAAACTGTCTTGTTGTGTTGATTTCAAAATATCTCTTTGGATATAGTTTAAAACCCCTGCATACACAATGAAATCTAGTGATTTAAAGTTAAAAAAATAAAATAATCACAGTTCGTACTGGATTGGATTTCTCCAACCAATATATTTGTCATATAAATGGTCTTTATTTCCTATTAAGTGCTTAAGTGCTTCACTTCACTCTTGTGAAAATTAAGAAGCAACTGGTTACTACTGCATATCTGGTAACCAAGTTATGAAGATCAACATGTTACCTGAAACTACTCCTTTTCATGTAAACCATCTCTGTTTTATTAATATGTGCAGGGGAGTCAGAAAGACTGTATTCTGAAAGACTTTGATTTGATCAGGTCTTTCCACTGGCTTCCAGCAATCTGGTTAATATATTCTAAATTCTTTGGACTTACCCTCTGAAAAAGCCAAAACCATTTATGCTTATTTCTCTTTTAAAAACTGCAATCACATCAGTAGCAAAATATTAAAATTGCATTTTTATCTATCGTACTAATTTCTAAACTATTCACTGAGACCTCCATAAAGTCCTGCCATGAGGCCCACATTTTTAAACCAACCATTTTAAAGTGAAAGCAATTTACAGTACTTTGCACTTTAGCGTGAAAAAACAAATGACAGAATAACAGTGGTGGAAAGTAAAGAATGCACATAATTAATTCTACTTAAGTTTTTGAAAGTAACTAATAAATACTGAAGAAAGAACANGAAAAAAAAAAAAAAAAAAGAAGGAAACCCTTACAACTCAACTCAAAACTTATTACTTGGAAACACTGAACCCTAGACTGAACCGCACAAGATGATGGATATTCTAAATTACCTTTCCCAAAAATGCATGCTATTTCAATAATAAATTCCAATTCAAATATGTAAGACAGCTATTCACTTCCTTGCATAATGGCAGTGCACCTTGTTCAGCTATTATAATGTTTTATAAAGCATTATTTACTTCAATCCTTCAAAACTAATGTTATAAGCAGAATCTTAACAAGTAATTAACAAGCTCAAGGCTACCAAAATAGGTGGCTTCAACCTCTCAGGTGTTGTTACCCTCCACTGCTTTACTGCACAGCCACCATCCACCCAAACCACCCTTCCTTGCTACTACTGCCTCCTGGATTTCAGCTCTGCCACTCCTTTTTGGGGCACATCTTCTTTTGTGCCTTCATTTTAAATGGGAACTGGAACACTCACTGCCAACACTCAAAACCATCAACAGCAAACACATTAACAAAGGTGTCAAGTCTCATCTTCCATACATGTAGTTTAGTAAATGAAACACATGCATTATATTTCTAAATGTCAAAGCATTGACCACCCACTCATATAACCAAAGACGGGAGGAAAGAACCTCATGCAATCAAAAACTGTACCCAGTAAAACCAGCTAAGTTATGTAGGCAAACTCTTGCAAAAAAGTGGAAAGAAAATGTAAGTGGTTGTAAACCATAGCAGTCACTTCTGTACAAATGCCAGCTCACCTGCCAAAAGCCTAACAACAGAACCAGCAGGCTGTTACAAGAAATAGGCATTTCTGGTAGGGATAAATCTGATGGAGAGAGGGTCACGGTGACAATGCATTCATTTCTTCTTACTTCCTCCAAATGTTAACAATTCATTTTAAAGTCTATTTATAAATAATGTCTCCTCTTGACCATTACATATGGCAAGAACAGGTAAAATGAGTACTAGTACAGCAGTAGCTGGACACTGTGTTTCTGCCTTAAAGAGCATGTACCTTTAAGCGCAGAAGCAGCTCCTGAATAAGGTTAATAAAATGACCTACCTGAGTACTGCTATTGCCAGTGCTCATGGAGAAATACTGCACAAAAGTAGCTCCAAAGTAGTGAAGAAATGGAAGAACAGAAATACACATGTAACTTATGAAAAGTTCCAAAATAGGAACAAGGCCCAATATTGTTTTGAACTTTTTTCATTCAAAGTTAAGCTCACTGAAATTTGGATGCACGTATAAACATCCAATTATGCACTGCTGTCACAGGCCTCACAATGGAGTTACACCAGCGGTTGCTGAGACCACAAATGTGGGCTCTAACCAAGGCTGAAGGAGCCATTCAGGATACATATTTTGGTGGCTGTCCAGAGGTAAAATGATGAACCAATTTTACAGACAAGAAAATAGAAGACTTCTTCCTAAGTGAAAAGGGATCCATATGAGAGTAATTTAAGTACCTTAGAGTATTTTAAGACCTGCCTGATCAAAAACTTGTGTTCTGAATGGTTTTTCTTTCCCTGTAAGAAAGCCATCTGGATTACCAGACTCCACTTCTACAACTGCCACAGGAAAACAGACTGTTGGTCATAGAGTGGTTTGGGTTGGAAAAGAATTTAAAGGTCATCTAGTTCCAACCTCCCTGCTATGGGCAGGGACAACTTCTGCTAGCCCAGGTTCCTCTAAGTCCTATCTAAAAAAGCATCCATTTTCCCCCCACTTTCCCCAGCTATTCAGCATCAATCTCTATTTAACATCTTCATGAGGCATTCCACTCAGCTTTTTTTAGCATCAACTGGCATTCTTTCATGAAAAAGCCGCCTCATTGACTTAGAATATGTTATTTAAATAAAGTAGTTGGAAATAGAATATTTGGTTTAGCCTTCTGTACTTTTATGGACCCATACTCCAATGCTGAGTATTTAAAATATGGGTCATTTCTGAAATTGTAGACCACTGAACTGTTCCTCACTGACCCTTAAAACATACCTTCCAAAGAATTGTCATGAAAAAGGTGGCCAACGTAAAATGAACTGCAAATGACATATAGACAACAGCATTACCAGTAAATGATCAATGTCTGCTATGTCCCTACCACTGATCGATTTCAGAATGACAAGTGAACCCAAAAGTAGCAATAGGCACTTTATATATCATCTTGACTCTCAAAACCATTATGCACATCAAAAGCTCAGTGTACTTTATGATGAAGAATTAACAGCTGAACAGCAACCTAGCAATGCTGCAGAAGTTTTAATTATGACTCTCACACCGTAGAAGACACTTAGAGTAACGAGAGAAAAGGCACAGGAACCCACATCACTAAACAAACTGTAATCCTTGCCTTAACCTTACAGCACTTTATGTGCATCCTCATCTTTAAACACTGTAAGATGTAGGATATTCCAGGTCTTCACGATGACACTTCATTTTCTATTCAAATCCCTCGTATATGGAAGTATCAGCACTCAACTGTACAGACAAGAGAAACTGAGCTTTTCATACAAGACATGCTCAAGTGAACAAGGCATTTACAAAAGGAATCAGAAGACACATGACTTTCTTGTTCCTGAGTATCAAGGGACCAGCTTTGCCTTACTCTATTTTACCTTTTTTTTAATATATAATTATCCTTTTCTCAATTGCCTCTCCAATGTCATAATATATTGTGTTGCCTGACAAATACAAACACAGCTGAAATTCATAGCACTGAATGCTAACAACTACTGTGCATTGGATTAGACAATATAAATTCCAAATCTAGATATGCTATCTAACTCTCCTGAGTAGGTTTTACCATTACTAACCTTCATAATGGCTGTAAATCAAAGATGCTAGTACCAGTCTCAGCAACTTAAAATGAAAAGAATATTCAATGATTTGACCAAAGCAAGCATAGCTTAAGCAGGAGACATTTTTGCTTTGTTTTTAAAAAGCAAAATATCTTTATTTTTATAAAAATATCAGTAAACACCATGAAGAGCAAGACTTGATGAAGCTCATACATGATGTGTGCCTGTATGTGAGTAGAGATACAGATAAACTTTAAATTATTAGAAACGTTTTGTTTAATTGAAATAGATATATGAATTACTATTGCAGCTTTTAAAGCAATAAATATCTAAGCTGAATTTGCTCTTGTCAAAATTTCTATTATTTAATTCTTACAGGTGCAGTTAGAATGACTAAACAAAGCATGACTTCAAATATTCAGTTTGTGTTGCACTTAAAAATGAATTTGCGATTGTCATTCCCCCTAAAATAAATTACAATCCTATGACTATTTATGTGGCTGTAAAACTATTTACATTTATTCTACATGGTAACATAGAAATAAATTTTAAAATAATTAAATGTGTTTCAGAATTAAAACATACCCTGGTCTCCTTTTTCCACACTCCTCTGAACACAATCTTCACATTCTAAAGCAAAAAATAATTTGGCTTGCCACCGCAAAAAGGACAAGTATTGCAAGAAAACTCTGCGGAGTATAGTACTCAAAAGCAACTTCAAGTACAGTACCTGAAAGCAATGTGACGATGGCCAGCTAGAGTTGATGATGACAGCAGGACTTTAGCACTGAGCTGACTATATAATAAATACTGAATTTTAATTATATACATCTGCAGTTAAATCATTGTCATATGAGCACTGGAACTGTGAGGAAACACATACTTGCATCTAGTCCATTTCCATTCCTCTTTAACAAAATACATTTTACAGAACATACAAAGAATTGGAAACACTGCAGTCGTTTTCTTCTGTCAAGACCTGTTCTTGAATCTGATTTTGTGCTTTACTGAAAAAACTCAGGGCCTGAACTGAGGCCTGGAGGAAAATGACTCTGCAGTGGTAAGTCGTCATGGTGCCAACTGTAGCAAATGATAAACTCTGTGGTACAAAAAACTGCCAATTACCTTAGCACTATACTAAGTCAGTTGTATATTATTCAAATTTTCATTTGCCAAGCAATTTTAATCAAATAGGAAAATGACAACCATTACATGAAAACAATACGGAGCATGTTGTATTTAGGAGCTTGATTATTTCTCAGCTTTAAATTTACCTCTCCCAAGACTTGAAATTTGGGGCTAATTTTATACATACAGTTAGGTACAGCACTGACAATGGTATGTATCATCGCTAGACATTGAACAGCTTTCTGCAATAGCCACCATTATTTCCAGCAGTTACTGTTCAAATAAACTTGAAATTCTTCTTTCTAATCAAAATAGTGACAAGCCTATTTTAAGTACTTCAATCCTGACTGCCATATAGGATAGTTACAATACAAGATATTGCTCAGCTCACACACAGTTTTGGAATAAGCTGTACTCCCTAGATGGACAGCCGCCTTTATTTTAGCTTCACTGCAGAACCCAAACACAACTCCTTCCTTTAAAAAACCAACCAAACAAAAAAAAAATCAACCCCAGAAGTACCCAAACTGCAGACTTAAGTGTTTAAATGTATTGGAATGTTCTTTCTAAAGTGTCATCTGGTTTTCACCAGTAAGTTACATAAACTGTTGTAAAATTATTAACTGAATGCAAACTGCATAAGAGAAAGTACGGTAAAAGTTTTAACACAATTTAGTCTGTCTCATCTGCTGCTAAACTTAATTTACATCTATTTTTAAGCCAAAAAACTCTATAACAGAACTCAGATGTCAGTTCTGGAGCTTACCACGACCTTAAACATAATATAAACAAAGAACAGGATTTTACAAGTGAAGTACCAATATTACGCAAGTTAACCAAAACCATTTAGGAACAGCTATGTATAGACTCATACACTTCGGCTAATTTAAATATTCAGTGATCATTTCACAGTTCTAAATTGCAAAGTGCGTACAGGTAAGTTCAACCAGAGACCATGACAGAAAGTTACATTAAAGTCTTAAAGTCGAGTTCTGCACTGGGTACAGAGGTGTTAGGAGTGGCCAGTGATGACACTTCTGATTCCTTAACTGTAGCAAGTTTTGTACTATTCACTTCCAGGATCAGGGGTTTGTTTAGTCATGGCATCTTTAAAACCTTCCCATCATGGTAGCCCAGCATTCAAATACAGACACAGGTTAAATTATAGACTCGGTCTATTTATACCATAGCAGATAAGTTGGTTAAAATGTCACTGTCAGATATTCTGCATTTTCTTTTCCAACAACCTACTGTCTAATCATTTCTTAAGCATTTAGAAAATTTAAGGCATAATCTAAAGCTCTCCTCCTCAGCACAGTTGCCACCTTAAGTCTCAGACTTAAGTGCTCAGCAAGTCAGTCAGAAGCTGTTTCTCAACATGAAGACTTCTGCTCCCACTGATAGGTAATAAAGGAAAATGTTCTGAACAACTTAAGTTCTTCTGTTCTTGTGGCCAGATTCTTTCTTTTCCCCACATAGCAATATACCACATACGCCAACCAAAAAATGAAATATGAATAAATGTTTATAGTGTTTATTTTTCTTTTGGTGGCCACAATGCGTTTTCTTAAGCTTAAGAATTCAAATTGCCTAAAGTGCAACACCTAGAATTGAACATCAGTAAGGGCTGTACAACTGCTCCCGAGTTACCAGAGAGTAACCTCCTCATTTTAAAAACCTTACTGTGCTTGTAGAAACAGCAACATGGTTGCCACACTCTTCCACCACAGGTCAAATGAAACCGTATTACTTATAATCATTAAAACCGTATTACATCCCTGCTGGGTCTAGCAAGAGGAGCTTCAGTATGTGAGCAGTCTGTAGAAGTACACATTGTAACCAGAGCTGATTCCTTCTAAATATAAGTTAAAATCTACTTTGCAAGATGTAGGACACCGTAAGAAAAATACCTATTTGTTTTTCTTGCTCGTACATTAACTTCAAAATATAAATGATACGAACTCTCACAATGTGAGCAACAGAGTTGCCACAAGAACCATCTTCCAATAAAATAAACATTAACTCTCAGCACAAAAGAAAAGCCAGGTGCCGTACGAACACTTCAGCGTATATGTACATATGTGTTCTTGGGTGTCATAGCCCGCTCTCTGCACAGTGCTTCAGTGCAGAATCTGAGCTCTGTGCAGCATGTAGGGAATGTCTGCTTCCATCCTGACCACTGAGAATATACTACTCTCAAACACGGAGACGAACCTCCAACGCCTTTGTATTCCCTTCCCGAGGTTTAAAGCTTAGCTGCACGAGGTGTTGAAGTGCGCGCTGGCGGGGCTGGGATACACATGTAATCAGCCAAGAGGAAGAGGGTGCCAGGAGAGACGAGGGAAGGCGGGGAAGGGCACAGTCCCCGCGTCCGGCGAGCCTGGAACCCCCCCTGCCGCCCAGCGCAGCCTCCTCGGCCGCTGCTTGAAGTTGGCCGGGCATCACCCGCCCCACCGTAGGCCAGGCGCAGGGAAGACGCCTCTTTCTCCTCTTCCTCGGCCTCCTCATGCGTCCAATTCTTCCCCCAGACCGCCGCCAGATCTATTCTTCCCCTTCAGCCGCCCCCAGCCTCACGGCGGAAGGAGCTGGGGGGGAGGGGGACGTCTCCATTACCCTCTCCTCCCTCCCGCTTCCCAGGGACGGCGACAACGGCCCTTGCCCGCCCGACGCGGGAGGGAAGCCCCGGACCGGCCTGCGGGAGCGCTCCCGCACCCCTGGGCCCCCCGGAGACCCCCAATTCCCGCAGCCTCCCCACTGCGAGGAGGGGGCAGGGAAGGCGCCAGGGCCCCGCCCGCTCCCCGGCCCCAAAGAGGGGAGGCCGCCGGGAGGGGGTTACACACCTCGCTGTTAAAGGCTTTCACAGCCTCCATGTCGCGGCGGAGGCGGGAGCCGGGCGGCTTCTCTCCGCTGATGGCGGCCGGGC
>VYXC01004970.1:2528-16145 GCA_013397175.1 Platysteira castanea | reverse complement strand
TCCCAGTAAATTATCCATAAAATATCCACGTTGGAAGTGGATTTCCTCTCCTCCTGGGCAGGAGATCTCCCCAAAATCGGGCTCTGGGGGTTGCTGGGGACGTTCCCTGCCGGGATCCGGAGCGAGGCAAATCCAGAGGATTCAGAGCTCCGAACACTGGGATTTGTCATCTGATTCCTGAGGGATTCATCCAGGGATTGAATTCCCAGAAAAGGGGAAAAAATCACCCTGGACTGACCCAGATCCATTTCTCAGCGATCACCCAGCAGAGGCAGCCTTGGGAATGTTTTCCTTGAGGAAAAATCACCGTTTTTGTGGGATTTTCTTGGGTCAGGCCCTTGGGTGGTCTCCAATTCCAGGGAATTTTCCTGCTTTTTTCCAGCTGGGATTCATCCCGAGGACGCGGAGTCGCTCCCCGTTCTCGCGCCGGGGGAGAAGAGCGGCTTTGAGGATGGGTTTGAGCTCCTGCAGGTGTTTAAAAAGGAAAAATCGGAATATTCCCTCTCTCTGGAGCCTCCAGATTCCAGATCCGTGCAGATGGGATTTGGGAAAAAATGGATACGGTGGGACAAATCCAGGGAAAAGCCGCGAATTATTCGGGATTTGCGGATTATCGGCACTTTCTCCGGTGGGATCCAAGCCTGGCTGCCCTTTCCTGGTGGGAATCATCCTTGTCCCGTTTTCTGGTGGCTCTGGGACATCGGCCTGTCCTCTCCTCATCGGAGCAGCCAAAAATTCGGGATGTGGCATCTCCTCCCGCCAAGGCCTGGGTGGGAATCGTGAAGGAAAAGGGAATTTTTGCAGGGATTCCTCAGGGATTTCTGCCTTTCCAAAGGATGATCCCAGAACTTTTGGGAAGCACTGGGGATGGGCTGGATGTTTCAGAATCCATTCGTGATTCCCACCTATTTTTGGGGTGTTGGTGGCTGATTTTCCCAACCCAAACCAGCGAGAAGTGGAGATTCGGAGCCTCAAAATGTGAATTTTACGGGAAAAAGTCCAAGAAAAAGCCCGGAAAGAGATGGGCAGATAAATTCCCATGGCTCAGGAGCTGCTGGAAGATCTGAGGGCTCCTGGAGGCCCTCATTAAATGCCAGCTCTGTTCACCATCATCCCTGCTCCCGCTGCTTCGGGATGCGCGGAAACATCGGGAAAAAAGGTCGGGAAAACAAGGACAATCCTGGAGCAGCTCCAGGAGATCCCAGCCCACCTCAGGAACACCGGGTTTGTCCTCCATGGGATCTGTCCCGGCTGGTTTGGGATGAAGATCTGCTCCCAGAGCTCCAAAAATCCCAGGGCATGGATTCCACTTCCGACATTCCTCCAGCTCCGCCCTCTAACTCCAAGGGCATGGAACCTCGGATCTGTTTCCGACCCATTTTTTCGTGGAAAAAGTCCCCAGCTCCTGATTTCTTCCACAGGTGAGGACTTCCTGGCCGTTGTCCTTCATCCCAAAATAAGGGAAGAGCCCCGGCAGTTGGAAAAGTTGGAATTGTTGGAATGCAGCTCCCACTTCCCCATTTTCTGTGCCGTTTTCGGAGCATTCCCAACCCTCCCAATTCCCGTTTCCTGAGCAGGGACGTGGAATTTTGGGCTTGGAGTGGCTGAGGGTTTCATTACTGATGTTCACACGGCTCTTCCCAAAGGATTTTGCTTGGAATCTTCCCTCTCCCAGCATGGGAAAGGAACCTTCGAGCCCTCGTTCTTTGCGTGGTCGGCTGAAGGAAAAATGAGGAAAATTTTAAAGCCCCAAACTCGTTTTTTTTGGAGTTTTTCTGCCGTCCTCGGTTGCTGTGCTGGGCCTTGAGGTGGGAGACCAGAACGAATCCAAATTGCCCTGGAATTTTGGATTTTCCCGGGTTTTCCAGCAGGATGGGAGAACAGGAGCAGCTCTGGTGGCGCTGGTTGAAACATGGATATGGATAATGGGGGTAAAATTTGGGATCCTGCTTGGATTCTTTCATGGTGGAGGAAAAGGGGCAGGAGATCCTTGCCAGGCCTCCACTCCCGAGGCAGGAGAGTTTCCCTCTTCTCTGGGAAGCTGTGCCAGCATGGGAACAGGGAATTTGGGAGCTGTGCTTGGGAATTGGGACCCTCGAGAAGGTCGTTGTTTGGGGGTACAAGGAACTTTGGGAATTCCCAGTGATGGAGAAGGGATGTAACTGGGAATTCCTGTCCCTCTCAGCTGGCTGGGGGTCAGCTCTGCCCAGGGAGGGATGTTGAGTTTTGGGGGATCCCAGCGTCCAAGGAGTGGACAGAGAAAAAATCCCAGAATCCCAGATTGGTTTAGGTGGGAAGGGATCTTAAATCCCAATCCCAATCCACGGGCAGGGACAGCTCCCGCTGTCCCAGCGGGGTCCAAGCCCCAGTGTCCAACCTGGCCTTGGACATTCCCAGGGATCCAGGGGCAGCCCCAGCTGCTCTGGGAATTCCAGCCCAGCCCCTCCCCACCCTCCCAGCCAGGAATTCCTGCCCCAGATCCCAGCCCACTCTCCCCTTTCCCACTGGGAAGCCATTCCCTGGCTCCTGGCCCTCCAGGCCTTGGCCCCAGCCCCTCTCCAGCTCTCCTGGAGCCCCTGCAGGAACTCGCAGCATTCCCGGGAGTTTTCCCTTCTCCAGGGGAACATTCCCAGCTCTCCCAGCCTGGGGGCAGCTCCGGGGCCTCCTCTGGGCTCTCTCCATGATCAAAATCCCTCTTTTTTCTGGGGACATTTTCCTTGTAGCTCAGCACAGCCTGGTCGGGCCTTGCTGTAAATCCCCACCTTTCATCTGGGGGACAGAAAGGATTTTCCAGCTCATCCAGAGCTGGGAAGAGCCCTTTTCCTTGGACCTCAGCCACCAGGCCCGGCCTCTGCCAGGGGTTTGGGAGACAATTCCTCATTTCTCCCTCCCGGAATCATCCGTGGGGAGCAGACACATCTCCCCCACCCCATCCCCACCGCAGCACCTGCTGCCTCTGGCTTGGCTTCCAAACGGCTCCGTCGGTGCCAAAATCCCACGGAACTGGCAGGGATTGGAGCCCAAAGCGGGGTTTTTTTAGAGCTGGGTCCGTGTCTCTGCTCCGAGGCGCTGCCGTGTTGCTCCTGGCGCTGGTGGGAGGCTCTGAAGCTTCCGAGATCGGGGTTTTTTTGGGAAAAAAAGACGCCAGGCTCTGTCTGTTGTGTCTCCCAGCTGTTTGAACAGGCTCCGTGGAATTGCTGTGGCTTTTCCTGCTCGGAGGTGAGATGAGCTCCCTTCGGATTCTTTCCCTCAGATGAGGGTGGAAAATTCCTTTTCCCGGCCGTCGGGAGGGATTTGGGGATGGGAAGTGGCTCTGCTCCATCACCAGATCTTCCCTTCTCTTCCCGGGGTCGGGAGAAGAGGTCCTGGTCTGGCACAGGGATGGGGGAATTCCAGGAATCTCCTGACGGGATGGGGCAGGGATTTGGGATCTGCTCCCAGGGGATAACAGGAAAAGAGGGAACGGCCTCAGGCTGGGCCAGGAGAGGCTCAGGTTGGACATCAGCGGGAATTTCCTCATGGAAAAGCTTGAGAAGCTTTGGAATTGCCCAGGGAGGTTTGGGATCTCCATCCCTGGAGGTGCCCAAGGAATTCCTGGACGTGGCACTCTCATGGTGCTGGCTGAAAGGATAATGGGGGTAAAATTTGGGATCCTGCTTGGATTCTTTCACGGTGGAGGAAAAGCGGCAGGAGATCCTTGCCAGGCCTCCACTCCCGAGGCAGGAAAATCTCCCTCTTCTCTGGGAAGCTGTGCCAGCATGGGAACAGGGAATTCCAGCTTTGGGAGCTGTGAGTCCAAGCTGGGATCGGTCCCAGGCTGGACTTGGTGGCCACCGAGATCTTTTCCAACCCCAACCCTTCCATGGAGGACCTGAGCTCCACGTGGCTCATGCGTTGCTCCCGGGACTCCAAAATCCCTCTTATTTTTGCCATGGATTCAGGGAAGGAGCAGTTGGGAGGTTCCCAGTGCCGGGTTCATCCCATCCTGAGGGAACACAACCGGGACACCAATCCTGGATTGCTGGGATGACTTTGCTGGGTGAGATCTTTCCAAAAAGGACAGATCCGGGTTCAGATCCGGGCTTAGATCTGGAAAAGATCGGGATTTAGGTTGGAGCAGCCCGGTTGAGTGGAAGGAGCTGGAATGAGATGAGCTTCAAGGTCCTTTCCAAGCCAAACCATTCCATGATTTTCCTTTCGAGGTCACAGCCGTGATTGGAAATCTTTCCACAGATTAGGCCAGGAGAAAATTCCCGTTATTTATTCCCCGCTCGCTCTGGAAAACTGTTGGTTTANGGGATGACTTTGCTGGGTGAGATCTTTCCAAAAAGGACAGATCCGGGTTCAGATCCGGGCTTAGATTCCAAGCAGATCGGGATTTAGGTTGGAGCAGCCCGGTTGAGTGGAAGGAGCTGGAATGGGATGAGCTTCAAGGTCCTTTCCAAGCCAAACCATTCCATGATTTTCCTTTCGAGGTCACAGCCGTGATTGGAAATCTTTCCACAGATTAGGCCAGGAGAAAATTCCCGTTATTTATTCCCCGCTCGCTCTGGAAAACTGTTGGTTTATTTTATTTCCTTTATTTTTATTTTTTCCTTCAGCCAAGGACGCCAAAACAACGAGGGTTTGAAGGCTGGGAGAGGAATGGATCAGGGAATGCCAGCTTGGAAAAGGCTGGATCAGGGAATGCCAGCTCGGGAAAGGGCTGGATCAGGGAATGCCAGCTCGGGAAAGGGCTGGATCAGGGAATGCCAGCTTGGAAAAGGCTGGATCAGGGAACAGCAGCTCTGGAAAGGCTGGATCAGGGAACAACGGCTCGGGAAAGGCTGGATCAGGGAATGGCAGCTCGGAAAGGGCTGGATCAGGGAATGCCAGCTTAGGAAAGCCTGGATCAGGGAACAGCTTGGGAAAGGGCTGGATCAGGGAACACCGGCTCGGGAAAGGCTGGATCAGGGAACAGCAAGGAAAGGCCTGGATCAGGGAATGCCAGCTCGGGAAAGGCTGGATCAGGGAATGCCAGCTTAGGAAAGCCTGGATCAGGGAACAACGGCTCGGGAAAGGCTGGATCAGGGAATGGCAGCTCGGAAAGGGCTGGATCAGGGAATGCCAGCTTAGGAAAGCCTGGATCAGGGAACAGCTTGGGAAAGGGCTGGATCAGGGAACACCGGCTCGGGAAAGGCTGGATCAGGGAACAGCAAGGAAAGGCCTGGATCAGGGAATGCCAGCTCGGGAAAGGCTGGATCAGGGAATGCCAGCTTAGGAAAGCCTGGATCAGGGAACAACGGCTCGGGAAAGGCTGGATCAGGGAATGGCAGCTCGGAAAGGGCTGGATCAGGGAATGCCAGCTTAGGAAAGCCTGGATCAGGGAACAGCTTGGGAAAGGGCTGGATCAGGGAACACCGGCTCGGGAAAGGCTGGATCAGGGAACAGCAAGGAAAGGCCTGGATCAGGGAATGCCAGCTCGGGAAAGGCTGGATCAGGGAATGCCAGCTTAGGAAAGCCTGGATCAGGGNTGGTGGTGGGTGATGTTCAGATGGTGGTGGGTGATTTTGGATGGTGGTGGCTGATGTTCAAATGGTGACTGTTGATGGTTTGGACATTCCAGGAGACACCTGGAGCTGGCAGGGCCCTCAGGGAACCATCCCAAACCTTTGCGATTCCCAGGAAATCCATCAGCAAACCGCGGGATTGGGAGGAAAACATCCCAAAAACGAGGCGGAGGGAGGGGTTGGAGGAGCTGGGAGTGGATTTGTTTGTGGGAGATGCTCCAAAAAAAATCATCAGGAGCTGGTGGGGAAAACCTGGGATTTGGGATTCAGGCTGAGAACTGGGGAGATCAGGAGTGGATTTGTTTGTGGGAGATGATCCCAAAAAGGTCAGAAGGAGCTGGTGGGGAAAACCTGGGATTTGGGAATCAGGCTGAGAACTGGGGACATCCAGAGCTGGGAATGAGTGGATTTGTTTGTGGGAGATGCTCCCAAATGTTCAGCAGGAGCTGGTAGGGAAAACCTGGAATTTGGGAAGCAGGCTGAGAATTGGGGAGATCAGGAGCTGGGAATGAGTGGATTTGTTTCCCAAAAGGGTCAGCAGGAGCTGGGAGGGAATGTCTGGGATTTGGGAATCAGGCTGAGAACTGGGGAGATCTGGAGTGGATTTGTTCGTGGGAGATGCTCCCAAAAAGATCAGCAGGAGCTGGGAGGGAAAACCTGGGATTTGGGAAGCAGGCTGAGAATTAGGGAGATCAGGAGCTGGGAATGAGTGGATTTGTTTGTGGGAGATGATCCAAAAAGGGTCGGAAGGAGCTGGGAGGAAAAACTTGGGATTTGGGAATCAGGCTGAGAACTGGGGAGATCAGGAGTGGATTTGTTTGTGGGAGATGCTCCCAAAAGGATCAGCAGGAGCTGTTTCCAGCGGAACGGTGCCTTGGGACAAGGGTGGGAGGACACTCCAGGACATCAGGAGCCTCTCCCTGTGGAGATCCAAACCCCTGGAGATCTGGAGAGGAGGGAGGCTGGAAGAGAGGCCTCAGCTCTGGACGGGAATTTTGGTTTTCCTTGTCCTCTGGAGCGAGGTTTGAACTCTCATTCCAAGCTCCTCAGGAGTGAGAGCTTGGGGAACTTCCAGGGATTGGCTTCTCGGCCATCTGGGTGGGAATGGTGGCCTGGAAGTGTCCCCACACCGAAATCCGTGTCGTTATTCCCAAAATCTCCTTCCNGGAATCAGGCTGAGAACTGGGGGGATCAGGAGCCGGGAATGAGTGGATTTGTGTGTGGGAGATGATCCCAAAAGGGTCGGAAGGAGCTGCGAGAAGTCCTGGAAGTGTCCCCACACCGAAATCCGTGTCGTTATTCCCAAGATCTCCTTCCGAGGCTTTTCCTGCTGCGTCCACCCAGCTTGGAGGGTTTGTCTGCTCCGCTCGTTTTCACTCCGAGCTTGTTCCCATCGTTAAATCCCCCTGGAGCTTTCTCTGGGATCTTCCAAACTGTTCCTCTCATTAAATTCCCTGAGAACTTTTCCTAGGATGTTCCAGACGGTTCTTTCTTGGATCTTCCAAACTGTTCCTCTCGTTAAATTCCCTGAGGACTTTTCCTAGGATCTTCCAAGTGGTTCCTCTCGTTAAATTCCCTGAGGACTTTTCCTAGGATCTTCCAAATGCTTCCTCTCATTAAATTCACCTGGGCATTTTTCTAGGATCTTCCAAACCTCTGCTTGGAGGGTTCCTCTCGTTAAATTCCCTGAGGACTTTTCCTAGGATCTTCCAAATGCTTCCTCTCATTAAATTCACCTGGGCATTTTTCTAGGATCTTCCAAACCTCTGCTTGGAGGGTTCCTCTCGTTAAATTCCCTGAGGACTTTTCCTAGGATCTTCCAAATGCTTCCTCTCATTAAATTCACCTGGGCATTTTTCTAGGATCTTCCAAACCTCTGCTTGGAGGGTTCCTCTCGTTAAATTCCCTGAGGACTTTTCCTAGGATCTTCCAAATGCTTCCTCTCATTAAATTCACCTGGGCATTTTTCTAGGATCTTCCAAACCTCTGCTTGGAGGGTTCCTCTCGTTAAATTCCCTGAGGACTTTTCCTAGGATCTTCCAAACAGTTCTTTCTTGGATCTCCCAAACTGTTTCTCTTGTTAAATTCCCTAAGGACTTTTCCTGGGACCTTCCAAACGTTTCCTCTGACCGAATTCCCCAAGAACCTTTCCGAGGATCTCCCAGCTCCTGCTTGGATGGATCCAGGGGGCTGAGCCCGCTGAGAAGAGGGACCTGGGCAGAAGAAGAGGGAAGTGCCCACACATGGCTGGGAGAGGGAGAGGACTCGGGAATGAGATCCCGGTGCCGGGATAGCGTCCCTGTGGGAGAAGGATGGGTCCGGAGGCGTGGGAAAGGAATATTTGGGAGCTCGTGGGAGTGAGGTGTGTGTGAGACCCGGCCCTCCTCTCCCTCCCCAAACCCTCTCGGGGTGTTCAAACAGGCCCCAGTTCCCCAAATAATCCGCCCATCCCCGAAAATTCCGGAGTCTGCGGCCCTCTGGAGGAGCAGGATTTGCTCCTGCGCCTCGGGATGAGTTTCCAGCAGGGGAATTTGGGGTATCCCAAGCCCTCTCCTCGCCCCGGAGCCTCCTCTTGCCACCTTCCAAGGAAAGAGGTGGAACATCTCCCATCTCTTCTCCACCACTTCCACCAGAAAATCATGGAAGAGGCCATCCACGGGCTGGGGGTGACATCACAAACTCCTGGAGGCGAGTGGAGTTGTCCCCGTTTTTGTGTCCTTGTGACAGGCTCGGGCATTTTCCCCTTCTGGAGCACCCCTAAACCTTGGCAACCCCGGGATTTCAAGGCAAGGGAGTGTGGGAACCCTTCCGATCCCAAAAAGTGCCGGCAGCCCTGCAGGGACAGCGGGATTTCGACCCCAGGGTGCCAAAAATGTGGGCTCAGATCCCTTTTCCCTCGGGAAAGAGCCGAGCCCCATCTCCCACCCGGAGCCCTCTTTGCACCCATTTTTCCCCAATTTTGGGAAAGCCATCCCGGCTGGCAGAGGGAAAACCGGGATTTAGCGGGTCAGGAAGAAAGAACAAGCAAGGCTGGCCGTGCTGGTGCTCCAGGAATTCTCCCGGGAGCCAGGAAATTCTCCTGGGAGCCGGGAAATTCTCCCGGGAGCCAGCGGAGCAGCCGGAGCTCCGGCTCCTGCTCCGAGGGCTGGGGATGTTTGGAAAACGAAACAACCTCCGGTGCTGGCGGCCAAAATCCAGGTTTCCCCACTCCCAGGGGAGTGTCCCGATCCCAAGGCTCCGGAGTCGTGCTGGCTCTTGCCCTCTGGAGCTTCAGGCTTGGATTTGATGTTTGTTTTTTTTTTCCCTTTGCTGAGGAGTTTTTCCCAAAAAAAAGGGTGGGTGACCCCTCTCCAGCTCTGCCAAATCAGGCAGGATTTGGAGGAATTCTGCCTCCGGTGTCAGAGGGAGCTGGGCTGGCTTTTCCCAGGATCCAGGGAATGTTCCCTGGCGTTCCAGCTGTTATTTGGGAAGGGATTGCAGGAGTTTTGCCTCCCACTCCTGCTTATTTATGGGAATCTGCCAGACGTGGAGCACGGGATGGGAACACCCGGGGTGCCACCAGGCAGGGACACAGGGCACGGACTGAGACACCTCCGACCGCCTCCTGATGCTCGGGGGTTGGGAATTTTCCTGAAAAATCGAGATTTCCCCCCGGATTTTGGCACCCCCGGGGTGACACAGCAGGCGAGCCGGGGTGTGAGAGCGAAATCTTGGATCCCCACGGATAAACACGGCGGGTTTGGCCGGGCAGCCCCTCGTGGGGGAGTTTTCCTCCCGCTGATTTATCCTGGCACATTCCAAAGGCCCCTTGGAAAGCAGGCCTGGAGCCTGGCAGGAAAAATCCACCCCGGAGCCCTGAAAAGCTTTGATATTCCCAACCTTGGGAACAGCGAGCGAGGAGAGGCTTTAAAATCTTCATAAAAACCCCAAATCCCTCCCAGGATCCTTCTCCCAACCCCGCTAGCGCCCAGCTCCCCTCTGGAATTCCGCAGGGTCCCCAATTTTGGTTCTGCTCGGGTGCTGAGCCGGTGCCTGTGGGCAAATCACTTCCACCTCGGCAGGATCTGGCCGTAAAGCGAGGTTAACAACCCCGAATTACCAACCTGTGAGAATTAATTGACTGGGCCCGGCCCGGCCCGGCCCTTTGAAGGCAGGAGGCACTACAGGAGCGCCGGGCCATTATTGCCGAGCGTGGTTTTAATCTCGGCCTAGTTTCGCTTACAAATTGGAGTTCTGCTCCCTTCGGGCTGCACGGCACTAATTAGGCAGGGGAAGGGAGGAAATAAAGGTTTCCAGTGTTGGGAAGCGGTTAATTTCAGGGTGCTTGGCTTTAATTGCGTCTGCAAAGGGATGGGGAGGAGGGGTAATGAGCTGAGAACGCTTGAACTCGGCTTTTATTGGCCCCTAAACCCTTGCTGCTGCTCAGTCACAAAACGCCTGTAAAAGAGGGGAGAACTCGACCTTTTTTTTCCTCTTTTTNTTTTTTTTTTCGGGAAGGCCGAGGTGAAATAATTCCTCCTTCTCCCCATTTCATGTCGCCCTCCTCCTGCTCCATAAATCCCGGAGCACTCCACAAAAGCCGGGGCAGCGCTCTCCGGGCTCGTTTGGGAAACGCGGAGCAGAGGGAGGCGCTGGGATTTGCCCAGGGTCACGTAAAGGAGCGAGAAACGTGTGGCAATTTAGGAAAACAGGTGGAAAACACGCCGTGGACACTTACCTCATTCTCGGGGTTGTTTTGGCTTCAGCCAGCTCGCAGCGATTTAAACTGGTTTTAGCTTAAAGCCAAGCTTTGCTGTGGTTTGTTGGACTGGGATCGGTCTGGCTGCGGTGCAGGAAAAGCGTGGAGCTGCTGGAGAGAGCCAGAGGAGGCAGCAGGGAGATCAGAGGGATGGAGCAGCTCTGCTGGGAGCCGGGCTGGGAGAGCTGGGAATGTTCCCCTGGAGAAGGGAAAAGTGCCGGGAATGCTGCGAGTTCCTGCAGGGGCTCCAGGAGAGCTGGAGAGGGGCTGNAGGTTTTTTCCAACCCAAATTCCAGGATTCTGGAGCCCCTCTGCTCTGGGAGAGCTGGGAATGTTCCCCTGGAGAACGGAAAACTCCCGGGAATGCTGCGAGTTCCTGCAGGGGCTCCAGGAGAGCTGGAGAGGGGCTGGGGCCAAGGCCTGGAGGGCCAGGAGCCAGGGAATGGCTTCCCACTGCCAGAGGGGCAGGGATGGATGGGATTTTGGGAAGGAATCCCTCGCCGTGAGGGTGGGGAATAAAACTGGGAAACCCCAGGTGGAATCTTTGGGGGAAGCGCCCGGAACAGCGGGATGGGGAGAGCTGTGGCTTGGTTTGAGGAGGTTTTGGGGGCTGGAAAAGCCGTGGATGTGGTGCTGGAAGCATCGGAGAGGCACGGCCCTCCTCCCTCAGGCTCCGGAAAAATCTGGGAACACCTCTGGAATCGGATCCTTGGGCTGGGAGCTGCTGGGCGAGGGTGGTTGGGCTGAGGCAAAAGTGAAGAAGGGAAGGTTTTAGGGTGATTTACAGGAATTTGGGGATCCGGAAGATCTGGGATTTCTCTCCAGAGACTCCTTGAGTGACCGGGGCGTGTTTGTCACTTTAGAGCGGGATCATGGAATGGGATGGGTTGGGAAGGACCTCAGAGCCCACCCAGTCCCACCCCCTGCCATGGGACACCTTCCACCATCCCAGCTGGATCCAAACCTGGCCTCGGACCCTTCCAGGGATTCAGGGCACCCTGTCCTAAGCAGGATTTGCACAGAAATGAGCGAGAGGGAAGGTGTTTTCCAACCCTGTTGCTCTGCCCGTGTCTCTCCTTGTCCTCTGGGAATCTCTCTCTGTGTGGTGGGAGATTCCCAGCCTGGATCCCTTGGGATAATCCCGATCCCTGGGGGCTTTTCCTGGAGGGACATTGTCCCTGGGGATTGCTCCCCTGAGCTCTCCCGTGCTGGGATCAGAGGCCTCGGCTGTTTTAGGGCACCGGCCTCGCTCCCAGTTTGAAAATTCCCTGAATTCTGACTAAAAAATCCTGCAGAGGCTCAGGGATGTTCCCAAAGCAGCTCCAGATTTCTGCGTGTGGGGAGTGGGGTCATTTTTTGGGAATGGTTGTTTTGTCAGGCTCTTCCAGGAAAACTGCCCTGCCTTTGGTGCTGGAGCAAAGCTCTGCAGGGCACTTTTCGTGCTCTGGGTGGTTTCAGAAATGTCCTTAATTTTCAAGGCCCCCAGAGCAGATTCTGAGGAGAATTAAACAGCCCCTGGAGAAGGGAAAAGTGCAGGGAATGCTGCGAGTTCCTGCAGGGGCTCCAGGAGAGCTGGAGAGGGGCTGGGGCCAAGGCCTGGAGGGCCAGGAGCCAGGGAATGGCTTCCCAGTGGGAAAGGGGAGAGTGGGCTGGGATCTGGGGCAGGAATTCCTGGCTGGGAGAGTGGGGAGGGGCTGGGCTGGAATTCCCAGAGCAGCTGGGGCTGCCCCTGGATCCCTGGGAATGCCCAAGGCCAGACTGGACACTGGGGCTTGGATCCAGCTGGAACAGTGGGAGCTGCCCATGGATGGAGTGGGAATGGGATGAATCCTAAATTCCCTTCCCACCCAACCCATTCCAGGGCTCAAGAATTCAGGGATTACAATCACCCGAGAGCCAAGCACTTCACTCGGGGCAATCCCAGCACTCCAGGAGCTCCCAAGCGGAGCCATCCACCTTCTCCTCTCCTTTGGGAAGCTCGGGATGGGAGCGCAGCCGCCCCGGGGCTCGGTACCATGGACAGCGCTGGCCCGGCCCCGCCACTCCCGGCGGGTCCCGGCCCCGTCCCGGAGCTCCTGGGGGGACTTTGTCCCCCCTCTGCTTCCTGCCCGCAGCCCTTCAGAGGTTTCCTGGCGGTAGCAGCTTTAATTGTCCTGGATTTTATGGAAAATCCATAAAATTCGCCCGGATTTCGGAGGGTGGGGTGGGTGCACACCCGACACCAGCCCGCGAGGGGTTCTCCGTCTGCCGCGGGGAAAAAAAGGAGTTTTCCCTCCAAAAGCAGAGATTTTGACTTCTTAAAATCCCACGTGGATCAGTGTCCCCGTGTCCCTGCAGGGATACGGGACGTCGGGAGGAAAAATCCATGAAAAGATGGATTTTACGTAAAAAGATGCGTAAAAAGCATTTTTTGGGGGAAAGTGGATGCAACAAAACGCGGGAAGTTGTGGCTGCCCCATCCCTGGAAGTGCCCAAGGTCGGGTTGGATGCTGGGATAGGGGAAGGTGTCCCTGCCCATGGAATGGGGTGGAAGGAGAAGATTTTTAAGGTCCTCCCACCCCAAACTATTTTCTATCGCTACAGCCGCTTTCCGGAGGTGGGAATCTCCCTGGAATTCTCATTCCAAAGGTTCGGGGATGGCTCATGGAGCTCATTTTGGGAGCAGGGGGAGATTCCATGGAATCCCCTCGGCTCGCCGGGATGAAGGAGGGCTGGGAGCAGATCCATGACACCTTTCGGGATCAACCCCTGTAATTTAATTTAAATTTAAAGGGATCAACCCCTGTAATTTAATTTAAATTTAAAGGGATCAGCCCCTGTAGGACAGCTCCACCTTTGAGCCTGAGGAGCACAAAGCACCAGGGATTTAAGCCCGGCTTAGCAGAGAGCACAAAAGAGCTTAAACTGCAAAAAGGGAGCTCGTTGGAAAACCTCCGGTGAGGATCGACCTCCGAGTGTCATCCGGCTCCAGCTGGGATTGGGGCACGGGTGAAATTTGTGGATTTAAAGGGGAAAATCAACATCTGGAAATCTGTGGCTGTGGGATCCGATGGTTTGCCGTGACCGAAATTCCACTGCTGGCCACGCCGGCCTTGTCTGCAGCTTTGGTCAGGGTGGGCAGGTGGTCTGAAGGTCAAGGGTGTCCGTGGGGGATGGACAGGGTGGTTTTGGGATGGTTCAAGGCAGGGGATCAGGCGCCAGAAGGATGTGGAGTCATGGAATGGGTTGGGTTGGGAGGGACCTGAAATCCCAGCCAGTCCCACCCATTCCATGGTGGATCCAAGCCCCAGTGTCCAACCTGACCTTGGGCATTCCCAGGGATCCAGGGGC
>VYXC01004966.1:8042-50818 GCA_013397175.1 Platysteira castanea | reverse complement strand
CCCTGTCTCCTTGCACTGCTGCCGTAGGAGGTACAGCTGGGATGGAGGGAACAGGGTGGGGAAGGTGTTTTTAAGGGCTTATGTTACTTCTCATTATCCTGCTCTGATTTTGTGAGTAGAAAATTCCCTTCATATCTCCAAGCTGAGTCAGTTTTGCCCATGTCAATATTTGATGAGTGATCTCTCCTTATCTCAACCCATGAACCCTTCATTAAATTTTCTCTCCTTTGTCCATCTGCAAAGGGGAGTGAGAGAGTAGCTTTGGTGAGGGCCTGGCATCTGCCCAGGTTAACTCAGTCTTTTTACTGGAGAATGAGGGCACTCATGAAGAATTTAAGATAAGGATACTAACTAGGGCAAAACAACTACTGAAAAGTGTTAAGTGTTTGTAGTGGGTTGAACCTGGGTTGACTGATGGGCTTTTGAGCCAATTGCTTTTGCTATTTTGCAAAAAGTGTGTGCAGCGTGGGAGATTTGGGCCCAGATGTGGGCCAGGCCCTTCTCCTCAACCCCTTGGCGTGGCGACAGCGTGGGACCGGCCCTCCCCTCCCAGGGGAGAGCTGTTCCTGCTCCGCAGGCAGCCTGTACCTGAAGCCATGTGGCCGAGATAAATCTGAAACTGCCAGACCGGCGGGGCTGGCAAGGCACCTTTGCATCCCACACAGCTCTTGCCGAGGCCAAAGAAACACTGCACCGCAACAGATAAAAACACCTTTTCTTTCAAATCAGTGAGGAAAGAGAAAAGTGAAGTCACATGGGACAAAGCTGAACATGGCGGTTCCAAGGTCAGAAACAGAGGGGAAGGAGCGAGATCATGTGGAAAGGCAGCTATAGCAATGGGAAAAGAGGGCTGCTGTGCTTTTTTGGCACAAAGCTTAAAAAATGCTTCTTGCAAAGCCATAGAAAAAGCTCTAATCCATTTGGAAAAACTTGGTGGGGGATGAGAAATTCTTGCGCAGACTGTGACTTTAAAGTAAGGCCCACACCAGGCCATATAGAAGTTATGAGAAGTTGTTAGAGACTTGAAGTAGAGAATTTGTGCTTTCAGACTGAAATAACTCATCCTTAAAAAATTAAAACCCCATTTTCTCCTATGGCCCATGATTTTGCTGTATGGGAAAACTGCGAAAAATTCATGGGAAAGATACCTTTCTTCACTTCAGATTTTCTCCAGATTTTCTCCAGGTGGGACTGCTGGTTTGTGAAAACTCCATGGCACAATAGAAGAAACCTCTTTTCATAAAGTATAAGTAGACTCTTAAAAAGTACAACTCTGACCAAAATACCATGTTCTTGTTTTGTTTTCACTTGTGAAAGGTTTGTGGTAAAGGAGGAGGCATTGGGAAAGAAAGGTGTTTAAACATTTGCTTTAATTTCTTATGATTTCTTTTTTTCCTCGTTCTCTTAGTAATAAACTTTCTTTTATAGTGCAGCTGTTTAAGTGTGAACCTTGTTTTGCCCCAAAGTTTCTTTACATTTTCCTCAGTGAATCCATATTCCCCTTATACACATAATTAGATTTCACGTGTTTGGCATTTAAACCAGCGTCAAACAACAACAGTGTTATACAGTAGAATGATAGTGGGGAATTTTCATTGTAATTGTGATGAAGGATCCAGGGGTGGATTTTGTGTAAATTGTTAATTTTTGTTATGTGTTGTGATGATTTTATTTTGGTTTTGGTGGTGTTTTTTACTTTAAAGTTCACCACAAAAGGGATTTCTTTGTAATATCATGTACAATATCTTTCTAGTATCACCTACAATATCCTTACTTCTGCCTTGATTCAGACTTAGACGTAGAAGCTCTCAATGAAGAAAGCCAGCACCAGTTCACAATCGGCTCCTGGCATTTCTCATAGGTTTCCTTCATTCTCTTGACCAAGAGTTTTGTATTCCGCTGCTTCCTCCTTCTTCTTTTGAGTGCTCTGCTTCTTCAGAGCAATAAGACTGCGCTTATGCTGCAGCACTCAAGGAGTCCCTAGTCGCTTGGTTCTGGGTTTCTTGCCCCTCTTGTTCACAGGCTTCCTCACAACATACTGGCGATCATCATTCTTCTTAGACAGGTTGAACAGCTTGCAGATTCTGCTGGTCCTCTTCGGACCAAGATGACACGGTTGTGTCCATCAGCCCAGCAACGTCCTTTTCACCTTTTTTCACTATGACCAAGTTCAGGACACTCAAGTTTGCATCAATGATGCAACCGCGAATGGATTTGCGCTTTATCTCTCCAATTCTTCTGCGGCGATAGCAGGAATGGCCCTTGCTGAGCAGAAGGCAGACACATCTGTGAGGCAGGACACCTTGCTTCATGGAGAAGCCTTTGTCATTGCCACCACTGATCCTGACAACATATCCCTTCCACTCCTCACCAAGGGAATCAGCCAGGACCTCTGTGGCCATCAGTTTCTCATAGCATGTTCTTAGCTTGCATTCATCACCATCAATGAGCTTCCGGCAGCCAGTGGCAGGGAAAGAGATGTTCAGCTTCATCCTGCTCACATCTCAACACTGCTGGAAAGGACAGCACTAACTAGGTTTTCAGCATTCACAGCAGTTTTCAGCCCACTGAATCACAGAATCACAGACTTAACTAGGTTGGAAAGGACCTTTTAGACCGTCAAGTCCAACCTACAACCTAACATCACCTTATCAACTAAACCATGGCACTAAACACCACATCCTGTCTTTTTTTAAACCCTTCCAGGGACAGTGACTCTACTACTTCTCTTGGTAGATGATTCCAGTGCCCTATCATGCTTTCAGTGAAGAATGTCTTCCTAATGTCTAGCCTTAACTTCCCCTGGTGCAGCTTAAGATTGTGTCCTCTTGTTCTGTTATTGGTTGCCTGGGAGAAGAGACTGACCCCCCCACTGACTAAAACCCCCTTTCAGATAGTTGTAGACAGTGATAAGGCCTCCCTTGAGCCTCCTTTTTCCCAGACTAAAACTAAATTTCCATGCCTTTTCAGTGAGCTTTTGGGGATATTCCAATTTGGCCCCAACTCCCAGCTCACCTTCTGGGGGTGGTGCCGAGAGCTTTTTGTGTCAGTCCTGATCTTTAACTTCTGGAATAAATAACAATAATCTGGGAGAAAGCCAACGGGGTATCAGCTCCTTCTCAGGCATTGTTTGGAAGCTCACCACTTCCCACACTCCCAGTATTTTTATCACATGTTGGAGTGGGCAGTGGGATCAGTTCTCCCATTCCCAACAAGTCCAAACTTTTCATGCAACAGTATGCATTCTGATAAAAAGACACAGCTCTTTGCCATGTACTTTTTCTTCAGAAAGCTTTATTTCATTTTCCAACATCAGTCAAATTTTCAAAACAGTCTCTGTCCTTTGTAACTTAGTTAATTCTGTTGCAGGGTGTGGTATCATCACCATCAGCTCTGTTCCATCATATGCTAATACCTTAAAAAAGAGGAGGCCTGAGGGTGATTATCAGGGAGTGGCTCCAATGAGTCATCTCCCTGCTCCAAAGCATGAAGGGAGGTGACATCAGTAACATCAGAGAGTCCTGCCTCTCTCTCTACCTCCTCATCTTTTACAGGTGGGCAGAGTTCAGGGTGTGGGGAGGAGTCTGGCTTTGGGGCAAACTCCTCCCCGGGGGTAAGGTTATGTTCAGAGTGGCCCAGCATTGCCCCCAAAGTGACATGCATGCTTCCTCCAAAGATGGTAATTTTTATTTCTAAAGCTCTGCACAAACTGGTTTAACAGGTTTCTTGGGTTCTGGGCTAGTTGCTTTTGGGCCATCAGCCCTGCCTCAGGCCTCAGGCAAGCTATTGTTTCAGCCTTCAAGGCAATTTGCACTTTTATCAGCTCCTCAGCAAAAATGTGCTTCTCTTTTTTGGGTAGCCATTTCAGACTCCCTTATGTTTTTTGTCTTTTTTGGGACAGCCATCTTAGACTGACCATGTGCTCCATGGGCAGCCATCTTAGACTGACCACATGCTACCTGGCAAGGAGGTTTCTTTTCCTCCTTTGCCAAAGTTCCAGTTCTCTCAGCTGCTACCTGTGGGTTTTGCCAGTTTGTTCTCAGAGACAGATTTTACAAGTGTACAACAACTTCACTTGGAGAGCAACTCAGGTCTGCCCTTATTGCTGGAGAACATTAGTTTAACCAAAAACTTTCTCTCCTTATACTGCAGCTAGCAATAATCTCCACACAAAACAACTCTTTGCCAAAACTCAAGAGTATCCAGCGTGACTACACCAATATCTTTTCCCATCCTCACCAAGGGAATTAGCCAGGGCCTCTGTGGCCATTCATTTCTTATATAATGTTCTTAGCTTGCACCCATCGTCCACGTCAGTGAGCTTCTGGCAGCCAGTGGCTGGGAAAAAGATGTTCAGCTTCATCCTGCTCATGCCTTGATGCCATGGGAAAGGGCAGCACTAACTCAGCTCCCAGCATTTGCAGCAATTTTCAACTCCCTGAAACTGTTGCTTTTAAGTCAGGTCTCTGCTACTATCACCAAAACTGCTGAAAAAACAAAAACTCTCCAACAACATTTTTTAGTGTTAGGGAATTAAGGCATTCTTATTTTGGCCAGGATGTTGTTCTGACCAGGATGTACAACAGAAATCATTTCATCCACACATTGCCTGGGTTGTGCAGAGAAAATAATTCCATCACACATGGCTCTTTACTAGATTTTTCACATACTTACACAATCAAAATCCAGAGAAATCCATGGGTTCAACGTTCATTGGTATCAAATTACACAGTTCTTAGTATTTGGTTTTCTATTGGGTATTGATCCCTTCACCTTGATGCTAATTAGATCCCCATTCTTCATTCTCTTATTGATCTTTTCCCAGACCAGGTGTCTCTGACACACCAGGGAGGATGATCAGGCATTGTTCATTGTGGTCACTTATANAGATTTTTCACATACTTACACAATCAAAATCCAGAGAAATCCATGGGTTCAACGTTCATTGGTATCAAATTACACAGTTCTTAGTATTTGGTTTTCTATTGGGTATTGATCCCTTCACCTTGATGCTAATTAGATCCCCATTCTTCATTCTCTTATTGATCTTTTCCCAGACCAGGTGTCTCTGACACACCAGGGAGGATGATCAGGCATTGTTCATTGTGGTCACTTATATCTTGTGCATCCTCTGGCAGCTCCCAGTCCATTGAGATGTTAAGCTCATCAGGCCTTGCCCAGGGAACAGAGTCTCTTAAAAAGAAACTTCCATTCCCTTCCTCCTAGGCAAAGATGAACAAAACCCCTGACTAAATTTAGTTAAAATTTTTAGAAGTTGTATCATTTCCAACACTACTACTTACTGCCTTTGTATTATGTGTCTGAAAGTATTGCAGAACTAATTTAGTTCTTTTAATGTATAAAACTGTAATTTGCCTAAGAGCAATGGAAGCCATAAGGATAATTTGGGAATAAAGAAAGGAAAAATCACAATCATGTGTCAGGGGAAACAATCTATTCTGTACCCAAACAAGCTGTGATGTAAAACTCCATTTTCTAACTTAGCAGTCATAAGCTACAAAATAAATATCTGTTATAGCCAAATGCTGTCATTTTTTTTCTCTTTTCAGTCAAACTTTCTATTGGCTTAATGGGATGTGAGTTCGATAAGGATGGCAGGAGTGAAGCAATGCCGAAAATGAAGTATCTTTATATTCACACATAGGAGAATGTTAGGTCTCGAATTCACATTTAGATTAACACGCTAGCTTGCATGTATGGATATGAGTTTAATGCCATGCCAGTTTTACAGAAATGTAACTCTCCCGATTTGAGTGGTTATCACTAAAAATACATTAATAAGCACCAGCATGCAATGAGACATGGTAGCTTAGGAGAGACTAGCAGTTCTCAAGAAAGCAGGTGTGCCTCTTTCATCCAGCAGATCAAAATGTTCCATGCTTTCCCAACAGAAGACATTGGGAAACAAAATGTACCCACTGTTTTAAACCGGACAATGGTTCCTTTCACATTAGTGAACTGGTAACATTTTAGAGCCTGGAGAGAGCAAAGAAGGTATGGCTTATTGTGCCTGGTAGGACTGCTTTGAGGCCCTTCTTCAAAGACATTCAAACGCCATAGGTAAGGTTGGCGTCACCAGAATAAGTGTGACTTCAGAAGGTGTCCTAATATCCACAGGTCTCCAAATCTCCAATTTTTTCCCCTTCGTGACTCTAGCTAGCTGAATTTCATCAAGCACATGCTACATTGCTCTCCTTGCTGATCTGTGAGCAGCTTTAGTAACATGCAATGCACTCAGGAGCAATGGAGCAATGAGATGCATTCACTTCTGACCATGTGTGAATTTATACAGGTGAGTACACACACGACTGATGAGGTACCAACCCACTGGCTTCTCGGTTGCCTTGTTCTTGCCTACATTTGGCCTTTGCTCGCCGGACATAACATGATAGTCACATGTGACATGATGCAATATAGCTACAAAACAGGATGCAGAGAAATTAACAGGACTTTCTGTAGATAAACCCCCACATCAGCCCATCTCTTAAGTCCTTTCTGTGTTGCTTTCCTGGAGAACTCATCTCATAATGGGTGGTAAATCAGGGACAATTAAGCAAAGTGGTACTCTGCAAATACTAAAACAATGACTGCAGAGATTATAAGCAGGCTGTATTTAATTAAATCAGTGTTCAGTGTAGAAGGAGAAGAAGTCTGATTAAGACCCTCTATCAGGTCTTATAATCCTGTTTTATAAATAATTGAAGAAGTTGTGGGAGTCATGAACTTTAGATAGCCTCTTTCCAAATAATTAGGGATTAAGTTATAGTAAAGAAGTCTTTCTCAAAACAAATATAAAGCTACACAAACTTTTTTTTTTTTGCTAATTAGGTTGCTATCATCATACTGATGAAGGGACTCAAGAGAGTGTAGGAGGTAGAAGAGGGGGCACTGCAACACAGGCAGATTGAATGGAAGTGTTAACAGACTTACTTCCTTCATGCAGAACCCCCCACAGGTCTTAATCCAAAATACAGCAGGAACATTTAAAAATGAGTATTATGCTTTTCACTGACTCACAGTGTGACGCTGCATGTTGGTTGGCCTGTCTCTTGCTTTTATTTACTGTCCCTACTACTACCAACATTGCTTTTGTAAAGTCTCTGGAGATCTGTGGGAAACAGTTCTGTGGAAGACCTCCATTTACTATCTCCAGGACACATCACCACCATTTAAATCAAGGTTTGGGCCCCAGAGACTGCCCTTTTTCTGTGCCTGAGCCTCAGCTGACACATTCAAGCTCCATGCAGGATATTTAAGCACCTGTGCCAATGCCCTGCTCTGTGTGATCCTGGCAGTGACACCCAGGACCAGAGGAAGGGATGAGCCCTGCTTAAGCAGTCACTTCTGTCACGTTTGCTGTGGAGACAAGCAGGAGGGTATTTTTAACAGAAGACACTTCCTCTGTTGGTCTGGCAAAGCCCAGGACTGGTGACCTTGGAGGCACAGTGCAAACCCCATCTGTTTCCCGAGGAGATGAAGGGTATTTAAGCAATGCAGGTGATAACATTTTTTTTGTTTGATTCTTTGGGACAGTTTATTTTGTTGTTTCTAAACTGAGTATGTGTCTTTTATTTTCCAGTGAATTGTCCATGACATTTTGAAAGATTTTATACAAAAAAAACCAAACAACCATGTAAGTGAAATACCCACAACGTGCAACTGTAATTAAGAAAGGCAACAAAAAATTGATTTATTGCATCATTTCCCTCTAGAAGAAAATTAATGAAACCAAATCACAAATAAATGAGAACCCTTGGGGAAACTTGCCCTCTCTTTCCTCCCTGAAAATGGAGCAATTTACAAAGCATGCATTTTTTACTAGGTAAGGGGGTAACTGCTTATAATCAAGGCCACATGTTCTACTCTCAAGGACCTTGGGAGGTCTGTCACATTAGGTGATACTGTCAGCATCCCGTTAGTGGAGCAAACAAAGACGATGTTTTCCTATGCTGACCTGAAACAATGCAGTCAAGAGTACTGCAAATCCTCCCCCATTTTAAAAACAAAATGAGTGAATTACCTGTGAGAATGAGATAAACCACAACAGAAAACATCCCCGAGTAGCATGGACTCATCTCTGCCTTAGCCTGCCTACAAGGGCTGCAAGAGAAACTGTGCGAGCCAACATGGACCCTGAGGGTCCTTTGCTTTTGAGGTAATGTGGGGAATTTGTTAATCAGTTAAAATAAGCATCAGAAAAGCACTACTTATTTCAAGTCAGGCATGAAAAATCCAGCATATACAAGTGTAAAACTACAAATTTTTGAAATCCAAACACACTAAGGACCTTACTGCCAGCACCATGTGAGCTAAGTGTAATGCAAAGGAATCAGACATTGTATGAACTTCTGCCAGCTTTCTAAGGTATTTCAGGAATTCTGAAGAATACAGAGGCAGGCGGAAAATAGCATCAAAAATCTGTGGCATGTAGCGTGTTTCACTGCTTAGGTGGGAGGAGGAACCATGGTAATAATGAAGGTAGTAATTCTTATGATGTGCACTCTGAAGAATAAAGGTGCTTCAGTTTCAGAGATGCCAACTGTCTGACACCTTTTCAAAAACACGAGGTGACTAAGATGTATCTGCTGGCACTTTGAGACAATCAAGCAACTGATGCCACCTGAAATACATCGCCATACCTGAGACAGCCCCAGGGGACTGTCAGGTGTCTGTGAACGGCACATGCCCTCCTGCAGTGACTGCTGAAAACCACAAAACTTTGAAGACCTCAAATCTGCTGAATGTTTACACCTAAGCAACTGAAGCAAGTGATTAACTGGGCCAAAGAACTGGGTTTTCTGGCTGCTAGAACCAGGAGGGTACCTTCATATACATAACGTGAATTAGGAGTGAGTTTTAATTGGATGCCCTTGAGTTTAGTGTTTAGTTTGGGGGTTTTTCCCAGTTGTCAGTGGTTCAAATCATTCTTCAGAGTTTTTTAATGTTTTGGGGAAATGCACAGCTTTAATGAAGAACAATTTTCTCCCAGCAAAAGTTTAGCTTTTCTACTAATGCACAAGGTACTTGTGTGTCTGGTTAACATCAAGTCAGTCTCCTACACAGACATCACAAGTAAAGACAAGTGAGAGCTGCTATCAGCTAGACTGTCATTTCAGCTACACTTCTGCCTTCAGAAAACCAAATAATTTATTTCTAAAGGCACTCATCCCTGACGCTTTTGAGCAACAATCCTTGCTCTGCAAAAATCTGGTTGCAAAAATCTGTGACAACAAGTATCTACACAGGGGGTAGTTTAATGTATAGTGGCTATGTGTCGTTTTTAAGCCTATTTTCAAAGAGCACACTGGCAAAAGAACAACACTTGCGTTTGCCAAAGGATCCAGAGTTTGCCAAAGTAGCCCCAAGTACAAGTCACCTGAGAAGGGCTGGAGCACATCCCAGGCATGACATGGTCCTGGGCTGCAGGAGCTCTGCCTGGTCATGAGGGTCTGTGCCAAGCACTGCCAGCCCCTTGGAGCAGGGAAGCCAGCTTCTCAGCCACTGCAGCACCCATGTGCCTACCCTGGGCCAGCACAGACTTTTTAAGCCCATTCAAAGAGTAGTGCAAAATGCATAATTTATTGATTTTTCAGATCTGATCCAGGCACAAAGAACCAAGCTCCTGTCCCTTATGAACCTCTCTAGAAATCAGTGCTCAGACACACCAGGATGTGAATTTGTTTCCAAGCACTAATGACAGAAACCCATGTTTTAGAGACATCTTGGCAGGCCTCTGCAGAACAAGCAGTTTCCAAAGGCAAAGTGCCTTCCCTGGAGTACTGCAGTTATAAGCACAGCATGAAGACAATTCCACCCTTATTAATAGAGCTAAACACTTTATCTTTTCAACCAGAGGATGCAGCTGCTAACATCCAAAGATAAACAAGATAGCAAGGATCACACACGTGTGCCTGAGGCAGCAGGAGCTGACCCTGGAGGATCCATGGGCCAAGGAACTCCGGGGTACGCTGCACAGGGTTTTCACAAACATTTACTTCAGAAGTTAAACTTATGAGCTCAGCAGCCATAGCAAACTACATGCAAATTGTTCAAGTGGGTGAATTTATGACAGAGGGACAAAGAGAATGAAAACTGCCATTAAAAACTCAGTGAAAACAGGGACTCCACAACAGGGAGGCAGTTTAGAAATAAATCTTTATCGGGTTAAATTGGTGGATCACTACGCATGTTGTTTATGTTTCTGCAGCATACAAAATCATCTTGCAGAGCTCACAGTCCTATCTGAATATTTGCTGCACATTTTCACTAGTTAATTAGAGATAGTTTGCAATTGAGAGAGTGAGAAAAGAGGAAAAAAAAGGCACTTAAAAATACTGATACACATTTCTATATAAAAATTTTGGAACATTATAAAAATACTGATACACATTTTTATATAAAAAGTTTGGAACAATAAAGATATAGCTCATTTAGTCCCCATACCTTGCTGGCTTTGGCTCTCTTTCCTCCATTTTTCTTTGTCACATTTGTTTTTTTGCTGTTAGAAAATGTGGTTTGTGTGATTGCCAGCATGCTCTGTGTTGGCTTGGTTGGGATTCTCGCATACAAGCTATGACTTTGGGTGTGATGAGGAGCAACAGCCCCCCAAAATCACGCCACAGAGACACCAGCACTGGCAGAGAATTGCATCCTGAGGAAGCCCAGCAGCAACTGGACCAACTCTTACTGCAATGTGCATGGTCTATATTGCTACACAAATGTAAATATAGTGGTTAACAAGTTGGTATGTTGGCATGTTCGCCTAATATTTTTGCTATGCAGCTTCTGATCAAAAAGGCGTGCTTACTTCTTTATATCACTATTTTTGTGACTGTGCTTAATAGTTAAAGAGTCTTACTTCTCAGAAAACTGTACAGGTTTGATTTGGTCTTTCTGAGTTGCTGAAATTATATATGTAATATATAAGGTTCAGCTTCAAAGAACAGAAAAAATGAACAATAGATTCACCTCTCTCATTTCTCCCCATCATATTCACTTATCAGTTCTGCATGAAGCCAGCACAAAATTCAGAAGGTAGAGATCCAAAAATACCTGGCAATGATCTCCAGAGTGGAGAAATGGCATGAGAGTGTTGGTGCTTGGGTCTTTTCAAAACTTTGCTCGTGGCTTCATTTTCACAGTGTGCTTGCTGCAAGCTCCTCAGAGAGGACTGAGAGGTGTCACAATGGGGGTCACTGTTCCTGGAGAGCAACCCTTTCCACCAGCAAGCCTCCACAGCTATTCCAGATACATTTTATTTACAGATACACTTCACTTTTGTTTAGCTTTGATTACAAGAAGGTAATTGTACTCACTGAATGTGCGGATGACATCGCTAGGTGCGCTGGCAGGGCTGGATCCAAAGGAGTTTGCTGCTCGGACGGCAAACTGATACTTCGTGTTTGGGAGAAGTCCTTTCAGAACCATGGACTCCATCTGGATCTGCTCTCTTATTACTGTCCAGTTGCTGTCAAGGTCTGGCCTTGAGGAGTAAACAAAGACCACATCTTAAATAATTAAAGCTGGCTCTATAAATTAGCTGCCTTTAATTTTTTTCTAGGGAATACACTAATAAATGAGACAGAAGTCTATTAAATCGCTGAATCCCTTCATTCTTAAAGGGTCAGACTGTGCAACCCACCATTACCAAGCTGTGAAGCCTGTGATATCAAAAGTGCACAATCATGCAAACCCAATACTCAGATTTTGGTTATAAAGCCAAGGAGGTTATTTAGAGGACTGACTGACAAATCCAGTTATGCTTATCTGTTTTGTGGATTTTGGGTTAGTAATTTTCAAGTGGAGTTCTATTACCTGTAGTTCCCAACTCCCTCCCTGTGTGGCTGTATAAAGCAATAGTTCGCAACAGAGGGAAAGATCTTAATTTATTTCTAATAGTTTGTGTTCTAATGCCAGTAAGTCCCTTCAAACACCTACAAGCATTAGCAATATGAGAATCCAACATTTGATCTCCCAAGTAATCAAGCTAATCCACTCACACAGGAAAATACGGATCCAAAGTCTTCTCTTCAGAAAACAAACAAACAGACAAAAAAACCAACCCAAACCAAAAAAACCCAAACAAAACCACCAAAAAACACACAAAGACAACCCAAAACCCACAGAACAATCATGCAGAGAGCATGGCCTACGTACGTGGGTTTTGTAACAACATTCCTATAGCTGCCTTTGGACAATGCCTGGTTAACTCCTGATTCATGGTGGAAGCCAGCTGCCAGTAAGTGCCACTCTAAGTGCCATTATAATCCATCTGAAACCAGTATAACCACTCACATGGCAGTTTGGTATCAAATGTTTCAAGTTCATACATACAGGCACATTGTAAAGGGGTGGGCGATTTCAAGTGCTTTGAGAGAATATTCTGATGCTTTTGCACCATTTCCACTCTCTCTAAAAGTGGCCTCTTCTTATCAGAGAGAACAAGATAAGAAGCTAAACAAACACAAACAAAACAAAAATGTAAACATTCACTCTAGGCCACCCAAAATATTAAAATTAAAGTTTATGAAAGTAAAATAAGGACAGAAATTACTTTCAGAGAAAATTATTCCAGTGTTCTTGCAGTATTTATTACAGGAAATAACCTCCAAGTGCACCCTGAATCTACCAGTGTTTACATAGGACTAGCTGCAAATGTCTCCAACAGTCTTCGAATTAAAAATTATAGCACAAGGCAGGGATTTTGTATGTGTTTATTTTCAGCTGGAAGGAAATGCCGAAGTTAATATATGTTTTCTTTTAGTGGTCAATACAAGATTTATTGATCACTGAGGTTCCATTGCTTTGTGCCAGCATGGCAAATGCAGTGGCAAAGCAGCAGTTCCCAGCTGCCTGCCTCAAGTGCACAGTGGCACACGGGACATGAATATTTCATTGTCATGCTAAAAATAAAAACAAAATCAGACAAACACACAAGATATAATGATAGCTACACAGACCATCTTAAGTCACCCTTCACCACCATTTCCTGGTAGACAGGAGAGCATTTATTTTGGCTACTCTTCCATTGTTTCCCTCTTCTGAGCTTTTGATGCCTGGGCCAAAATGAAAATATATAGTGTTTTCCAAATGAAAGCTGTTAACATTGCTTCCTTCCAAAGGCTCACTTAGTAGTGTTTTCAATTTTCCTCTACACATCCTTTTTTGGTTCTAATTCCCATCCAAGGAATTCCTGCTAACTCAAGAGCTGTGTCTTTGCAACAGACCTTGCCAATGTGCCCGCCCAAGTGGAAACAACACGCCTTTGATGAAAGGACCCAAAGGAGGCATTGCACCCTAAAAAGATTTAGGAGGTAATACAAACAGCAGGCTAGCCTTCAAATACACTGACTGTCTCTCCCAACATTTCCTTCTGCAGAAGTTTGTAATAAAGGAAATGCCTGCAAACATGTAAGGATGTGCAGCTGAAGGAAAGAGAGAGATTTATCACTTGACCTTTGCTACTTCTCCAGAACGCTCCCTGTGTGAACAAAATGGTATGGGAGGAAAACATGGCAAACAGATGGGGAAAGGAACACAAATTCAGCTGGTGACTGCATCCAGGGCCAGCCAGCTCCCATGTTCCCTGAGATGAGAACGTTTTGTTGAAAACTGTCTCCATGGTCCTTTTTTGTATGTCAAATTTCACTGTGTTGTCAGCTTTTACACTGGAAGGGCTCATTTTGATACCACTTTTCCTGCAGCACTACATTCACCAAAACAGGTCTCTCTGCCTCTGGCCAACACCTTGCGGGGCAGCTCCAAACGTTGTATCTGTGAATGGGGAAATCAGACAACTTCCATGGACATTGCCTGCTCTTGAAGCTGCAGCTGTGCGTCTCCAACACATAAATGCTATGCAGGAATCTAACTCAAGTCATAATGGTTCTGAGAAAATAAATATATGGCTAAAGTCAATAGGACTGGGTGGGTATAAATCAAGGGCAGAATTCCATGCCAAACGTACCCAAAAAGTTTGGATTATTGCTTTATGTTGTAACCTGGGGACTGATTCAATTCAAGAAGGGAATTCTTTCTGATACAGAGAATGGCAATTTTATAGTCACTTGAACTTCCTTTTAAAATCACCTGGAAATTATTTAAGTATGAGGCACCCACTGGCAATCCAATTTTTCTAAGGTTTCTGATTGTTCTTCCATGACATATTTGTACTCATCTCAAGGGGCAAATTCATCTCTATAATGGTTTTTAAAAAATATTTCAGCAAATAATAAATATGATGACAAGTACAATACATCATCGAATGAATTTGCTGTGGAAAAATCTCTGGTAGAATATACTGCACTATAACATATTATTTTTAGTAACTATTATTATTTCACATTATTGTGACACTTTCTACAAAATATATCAACCAATATGCCAGGTCAACTCTGAGGAAAGGAAAAGCGGACAATTTTTGTAACTCATTCTCTCGTTAGATATTCTTCTGATGCTATCTAATGTTGTTAAGCACTTCCTCCCTAATATCTTTCACTCCTCTTTCTTCATCAGTTACCTTTTTAAAGGATTTCATCTCACAAACAGTGAGGTAAATACTGAGGCAGATATGCCTGTTTCATGCAATAATCAGGGAAACAGTATTGAAAGTATTTTTCCTGGACATTGGGAGGTGTCTCCCTGGTCACATATGTTATTTCAGGTTCTTTGCAAACAAAAGCAAACAATAACTGTCTGGTTCAGTGCAGTGCTAAAGACAGACAGTTCAGCAGGGAACGGATTCAGGGATAGATTTTTCTGGAAGGGAGAGGGAGGACTTCAAACTAATCAAGAAATCTGTGCACAACACTATGCTGAATCTGCACCACCCTAACATCTGAATACTAATAAATCTCTGAGTTTTATCAGCAGAACATGCCTAGTTCATTGCAGCAGAAGTTTCATTTCACTACCAAGATACTGAAAAATTTCCTTTGCATGCCAAGATTAATATTAAAAGCTTTTGATTTCATCTACATACCAATGAGACGAAAAGAAAGTGACCTGATTGTTTTAGGGCAAGTGCTTCTGAAACACTTGTGGTTCTGTAGCTGCTGTGTGGGTATAAAAATTTGGATAAGTTAGTCACCAAGTTTAAAAGATTGTGTAGGCATTCAACAGATTAAAAATTTGAGTATTTGGAGTACTTGAGTGAAAATACCCAAGACATTTTTAAGAATTAATTTTGTATAGCATCTTTAGGAGAAACACCCAAATTCATATGCCTAAGTCCAGAGTCTTGCTTTAGAGGCTTTCAAAAAAATGTAATTTTTGATTAAATACTTCTCGCTATTAACCAACAGAATATTTACACTGGGCCTACAAAGTTGCAAAGACACTATATATTTTAGTTGTAACACATGCTATTGCACACTCCCTATGAACTACCCAGTGAAGAGTGAGTCCTACAGTCTCCCTCCTGACTTTCAGCATTTAGACGAGTTGGGATTGTCGTCTCCCTAGCATCCTCTTTTCGTCAGCAGCAGAGCAGAGCCCGGATTAGCTCAGCGCATCCTACATCTGGAGCCACCTGCAGCCCTCCACTGCCTGTAGTGAACCACCGGGTCCCAAGGGAAACCCCTTAGGCAAGTGCTTAAATAAAGCACCAAATTTAGACCCTGAGTAAAGACAGGCTGCAGGCTAACTCTGGTTCTGATGAGATTCTGGTATATCAAAACAATTAACGTACTGTTATTTTCATGAATGCACTGAATTTCCCCAGTATCTCAGCTGAGCAACTGAGAGGAGTATTTTGTCCTAACATGTTTTTCCTAGGGTTAAAGTCATAAAGTTAGTTCTAAGGAGATGGAAATTATTTAAACAATGTCATAGTTTTTAGACATTTGTGCTGTACCCTAGTGAAATTACAGATTTGCATTAGAAAGCTATTAATTTTGCAAAATTAATTTTGTACCAAAAGAAATTTTTGTACAAAAAGTACACAGGATAACGGTATACTTCTTTGACATAAGAGGACTCAATTCTAGATTTACTTTAACTGATTTGTTTTAGTTTTACATTGGTTTAATTTACTAGCTTTAACTCATGATAATACTTTTTCTAGCAATTAAAACTATATGCAGCAAAAGACAATGAAGCTTAAAGTTAAATGTTTACCTCTAACTGCCATTAGGTCTTATGGCTCATTGAACTCACTCCAAATATATAACCAAGCTTCCAAGTCTAAGAGAGCATAATCCCAAAATTAACAAAGGCACTTTCAACTTAGCTCTAAACCTCCAACTAAACAGTGTAATCAAAACATTTTGCTGTTAGGAAATTCTTTCCCAAAGTCTAAAGCCGACAAAACACTTAAATTTCAATTACTCGCATCTTTTGACCTAAACAGCAAAGGCAGCTTTCCACTCCCTGGCTGAACAAAAACATTCTGACAGTGTGTCAGATGGAGATGATGGTGCCCTCTTCTTCCATTAGCAGGCTCCTGGTGCTATGAAGAAGTGTACATAAGCCTCCAGGTTCCACTTTCCAGTAAAAGCACAGAGGTGATAGAAGTGCAGTCAATCAGAACTCAGCAAAATCCCTTCCCCATCAACTGAGCAAATGAGAGAGAAGTGATGGAGAGAGAGCAAAAAGCTCAGATAAAAATTGTGTTCAAGAAATAGACATTGAAGAAATTTCATCGTAGGTCTAGAGCAGACATTAAATGAAGGAGATAAGTATCTTCAGCCCTAACGTCCTGCCTCGCAGTGCCCTGAACTATGGATGGCCTCTAACTAAACATGGGGCATTCCAGCCCAAACATGAAGTGCATCACTTAACAAGTAAGTTTTCAGTCTGAGTATTCTTTTTGCTATATCAGTATCTTTTTGCTATGTCAATATCTTTTGGATTGTACCTATACTTTGAAAATCAAGTTCTTCCTATCTGTTCTAACAACAACAATTCTTTTTAAAAAATAACTATGTTTACCTGAAGAATGATTTTTTTGACCTTTACAAACTAGAGTAGTTAAAGGATCAATTCTTCTTTTCCAGGAATCTCAACTAAAACCTGTCATCAAGTATTCGCTCACAGGATTAAAAGGGTCAATTTTACATTCACTGTAAGGGTAAACATTGAGGTGAATAAAAATAAATAGATTTGTATGCAGATGTAAGCTCACACAAGCACATGAACAGTCAAGTACAAATACTTGTTTATGCTTGCAGATACAATCACCTCCTCCTGACCCTTCTTATGCAGCTTATAAAAGCAATTTGACTGGCAGCTTCTGACAGTTCTGTTCTACTGCTCTGAATTTTAGAGTCCAACATAAAAGAACAAAAAAAAGGCCCCACTAACATGCCACTTTCCCCCCCAAATCTAAACAGAGAGATCAACATTTCATGTAAACTTGATTAGCATTAGCATAACAAAGCAAGTGGCAGTCCTGCAAGCTCAAGACTCAAATGACATTGTGTTCAAGAGGTGTCTGAGTCTGGCACTGCGTGATGTGGTCTAGGGGCTACAGTAGTAGTGTTGGGGTGATGATTGGGCTGGATGATCTTGAAGGTCTCTTCCAATCTTGATGTTTCTATGATTCTATAACTTTTGTCAGATAAAATTGTCCAACATATTGAATTTTCAACACTTGGATTATTTTCTATAGGCAGCCCAGGGAAACCACTCTCCCAAACACTCTTTTCTCGGCATGTTTTGACAGCGTTTGATGACAGGAGAAACTTAAAGCTTCTTTCACTCAGGCCACCGTTAAAGGGAACAGATCAAATTAGACCTTATTTTTCTTCCATCAGAAAGTACAACTTACTGGTGATTTTATAACAAATCGGATAATTTCTGGTTTTGTCCTTAAATTTGCATGGTAATTCAACACAGACTGAGAAGAGAACTAAGCATATGATACGTAAGTAAATGAATCATATCTATATGCAGTTGAATAGTGCAGTTCAGGTTAAAAAACCCTAAAACATTATAGTATGCAAACACTGAAATTCAGGCTTCACTGGCAAACTTGCCTGATAAACTCCACTGTGTAGTACTGGATGGGAGAACTTCCTTCATTCACTTCAGGCTTCCAGGACAACGCAACTTCTGAATCAGAAACCACCACGATCTGGGGCTGATAGGGTGGTGCAGGGGGCATGCACTTGTCTAAGAAGAAGTGCAAAGGAATAGCATTAGAGAAGCAGCTGGGTTGCTACACACAATAACCCAACATCCACAGACTTAAATCAAATTCATTGCCTTCTCCCCTCACCCTATTGCCCCTCTAAAACCCTACATTTATGGAAAAGTAACAGAGAAGTACCATGATACTGCACATGACAGAAGTTAGTTGTGAGTGCCACAGACATCTGCCCTGCCAGTTTTGCAACAGAGCCCTGCAGGCAGCGTTACCTTGGGATAAAGTTGTCACCTCTCTGGGCATGCTGGGCCGTCCTTTCCCTGCCCAGCCGTACGCCCCAACGCTAACGCGGTGTGGAGTGCCTGGCTTCAGGTTGCCAATAACAACATCCTGCCAAGTCAAGAGCAGACAAGCACGTTGTGACAGCAGTTCTGTGCAGCTGGCGATGGTGCTGTGAGCTGGGATTCGGGGATGTCACATAGTGTTTTGCATGTACTCTCCTAGGAAGATCATCCCCAGCCCAGTGCAGCTCAGAAACAACAAACACAAATAGAATCATGTTTCCTCTCAAGCTGCAGCTTTGCCCCAGGGGAATCCACAAGGCTGACCTGGACCCATTTCTCAGCATAACTCATAAGGTTGCAGATCATTTCTATTTGATATCCAGCTTTTTCACTGGTGAAGTCAAAGTCACATACTATTCTCTCCCTCGAGCCAACTGCTAGCATTTGGTATCAGTCTGGTGTGTTTTGCCTTTTTTTTTCTTGTTTGTTTTTATTTCTCTTTTAAATTCAGAGGCCATAAAACCTCCTGAGAGTGAAGCAATTTGATGCAGTGTGAACTGATGATCCTTAATTTCTCATGGAGCAGAGCCCTATCCCATCATCTCTCACAATTTTACGAGCTCAGCTAACAGCCTTGACCTGAAGCGAGCATTTCCCTTATTTGTCCTTCTGCCATAAACACAGAAAGATTAACCCACAGACAACTACCGTAAAGGAGGAAATGCTCAGCTCTATGTGAAGAGCTTGTGCTGATGAATATTCTTCAGAGGAGCCTGTTCAAGTCTCCCAGAAAATGGAAAACGTCACCAAAACATTACATGTCATCACTGGCTGCTGCACATAGCATGGATCAGCCTCAGACATATAGATCTGATCTTTATTGGAGAATGTGTACATGTGTACAGAAATTGAGTATACTTTACCTGCAGCCTACCCAGAATGTCTGTGTTAATCCCAGATTTATGAATTTTGACAGCATACACAAGTTAACAGAAATACCGGGTTCTAGACCACAGACTGTTCTGGTATGAAAAATAAGCACTTACAAAAAACCATTTTACAGCAATTATTCTTCTGTTTTCTATTCTCTGATATTAAACACATTAGTCACAGTGCATTTGAAAACGTGGAGTTCTCCTTTCTCTTCATGTTGGAAAAGACGTCTTTAAATCTGCACTTCCAGTTGCAGTAAAATAGTAAACAATCCCAAAATTTTACTAACTGCTAAATTTCCTTTTGATGGTCTTTTGGAAAAAAACACTTCCTCTCTACTCTTTGGGGAACTTAAATTATTACTACAATGTTGTTCAGCAGCACCCTGCCATCTGTCATTTCTCTGGATGTGGTTTTGGAGCACCAACACTGATTTCCTATTAACATGGACCATCTGACCTCTATCCTATTTTTCCATTATTCACCCTTGGTCTGTCTGAATGATCCGGACAAATCTGAGATGAATCTGAGATGATAACAATGCTGGAAAAGTAACTGTCCAGAGAGAGGCAGCAAGAACACTCACTCTGAAAGGTTAATCTGAATCTTCCAGTCTCATAGCTGAGGGGACTGAGATCTTTCACAGTGTGATCTGAGCAGCCAGCTGCTGAAAACCCAGTAACTCCTCCTGGTGACAGTACCGGTGCCTGTGCTCCTGCCTTTCCATCCTCCATGCCATAGGTACTGTCTGTCTGCCCTTAAACTGTGTGCATTTATTCCTGCCAGTATTCCTCTTTATTACACTCATTCTTATAAGGAAAAGTCCTTCATTATTTGTTTTCTTGTTTTCACACTGTTCAGGAACTTGGTGCTTGCAGAGAGTTGGATATTCATGTATGTGCTTCATATTATTACCTCCAGACTCAAGTCTACAATAAACTAAACAGAGGGAATCTCATTGAGTGCCTGGCCGGTCAAGATCAAAGCCCAATATCTACTTAAGTATTTAAGTTCAATATGTGTGGCCTCAAAACCCCAATTAAGTGCACTCATGCCTTACACACATGGCTACCTGCCTCCTTCTGGCAGCACCCTCTCCATGAACACAGCTCTGGAACACACAGTGGGTGTCTCTGGGACCAAGCATCTTCTTATGTTCAAAGATCGGGACATCAGTGAATAAGTAAAAATTCAGGACATCATCAAGCTACCCTGACCTGTGGTAATGTCAGGGAATACCCACCTCACACCAGGAACACTTTCAAATCAGATCCTGGAAAAGAAACACATTTCCTTGTGCCCGACTGTTCAGCAGCCTGGGAGTACATGTTTCATTTCTTTTTTTGCTTGTATTTAGAAGACTTGTCTTAAACCCAAGTTTTCTCCCTCAGAAGAGACAGAATGGCCTCACAAATAGAGAATTTAGGTAGTATGTGGAAGAGTTATCCCCATCATTTTTGTAGTCCTCTATCCACTCAGATTATCTCTGCATTTTAAGGCCTGATGCCCCAAACTCAACACTCGATTGCTGATAATGCTTCAACAGTCACCAACCTCATTTTCTTGTCTTGCACAACTCTCTTGCTAAAATACTAAAAAATTACATTTGGTATTCTCATTACAATCTCACATTGTTGAATGGGGTGAGGCAATGTGATACCTTTTCTGTGGTAGGAGAGCCAATTGCATTTAGATTATCCCATCTATCCCTCCCTGCCCTGCCACACAGCTTGCCTTCCCTACAAGTGTGTTGACACTGTGAGGCTCAGTAAGCTGCCTCAGAGACACTAGGATTACAAACTGTTTTCCAAAAGAATGTCTGTTTTCTGTTTTGTTTTAATCCAAAAACCCGTCAAAACCTGGATTACAGCACAGCTGCAGGAACTGAGCTGGGTTTAATGACATTCTCTCCCCTGACGACAATTCCTTCCCTGCACTACTGGTCTCAGCTGGTCACTTCCCATTTTGTACTGGTATGCTTAGTGATTTGACAGGGAGCAGTGTTGCTCTCCAGGGCTCTGTGCCCAACCTAAAACCTCCCACCTTAAAAGCCTTTAAAGCCTACTAATTTTTATTGATTTTTCTTACTTTTTAACTACGTGTGCTGGAGTTCCTGAATATTATGCCCAGTTAGAACAACCGCCTTACTAAATGGTACTGCATCTGCTCTTCTCCTGGCTGCTGTCACTTACACGTTCTCTACTTTATGATGATATAATACACAATAATACATTATCCACTTTGCTAACACACAGGCACATGAACACAGGCATGTACAGAAACAGGCGATGCAAATCACCTCTTGCTACAGCGGTCCCACACAACCCAGAGAAGCCTCTAAGCAGCAGGGTCATACCCAGCACCAGGAGAGGCTTAGGGATGGAAACATTAACTATGCAGACTTAACCACAAAACTATTGCAGATTTCTGTTGAGTTTGGTATGAATACAACAGAAAGCATTTCATCGAGAACACCACTTCCTGGAGGATTAATGACAGCTGGGAGCTGATTAATCCCAGCCATTCATACTTCTCCACAAGTACCCCTCCAAAGTGTTATTTTTATCAAGCAGAAAAAAAGGGCCCAGTGTGCAACCTCAGATCTGAGACACGTAATCCAGACTCAGCTCAGCTAGGATTGAACCAGATAGTCCTGGTTCAAGTGCATCCTGAAGACTCAGCCTCCTATAGCACAACCAAACTTCTCTTATTTCAGACCACAAAAGCTCTGTGAGCCCCACCAACTTTGTGTGATTTCTCTATTCCTAAAATAGCTCTCAGAAAAAAAAGTTTGCAAGAGGCTGCTGATGTTAGGAATTTTGGTTAAACACCGAAATTGCTGTCCTTCTCCTACCTAAACCCAAGCACCTCTTGCTTGCTTCCTGCTCACAATAAACCCAACCTGTTTACTGCTCACAGGAAGCAGACTGGACTGAGTACAGGACTGGAAATAATCAATCTGATTAATTCACCAGCTGCAAAGCCATTAAGAGAGTTGGTATTTCTTTCAAATTTGTTTTAGACTAGTAGCTAGTCTCCCACTCCTTCCTCCTCGGTGTTGCAAGTCTGGCCTCTTCCTGTGCTCCTTCTTGGCTCTCTCTGGACTGGCTCAGGTTTTTCCCTCTTCATCTCCTCTACAACTGCCAGACTTTGTTCTTCCCTTTTACTGTCTGTCTGACTACTTGACTGTCCCCATCATCTTTAAATCCTCACTGCCTGGATATATCTCATTTTTTACACAAATTTACTCCATCAAAACAATACATCCATAAATACCTCTGATGACTGTGAAAAGGGTTGATCCATTGCTAAAATGGGAGCTACTTTTCCTACAGGTGTCCACCTTGCTCACCTGTGGATTTTGAACTTTTGGGAGCTACTATTTGCTACATTTTGACCACAAAAGATCCTGTATAAGTGTTACATAGAATCAACATTTGAGATCAACTTTTGTGTGTGAGTCTGTGGAAAGACCAAGTCAGAAACATTCAGTTTCATTTTAAAGCACATCTGTGACCAAGTTTCATGTGAAGCAATACTTACAAAAATTGCTTGTCCTTCAAGCTGGCCCTGGGAAGAAGCAAATAGGACTTGTTAAGAACTAACATAAAAAGTGATGGCAAAACCACATAAAATAATGGGTCAGGGAATTAAAACAAGACGAATGCTGCAGCATATAGTAGTCTATGTGGCTGTTAATCATCTGCATGAGTACTGGGGTACAGACTCTCCTCTCCCAGAGATTAAAAAGTACTGCTTTTAGGATTAAGATTTAAAAAGTGTGCTGTTTGATCTTTCTTGGCACTACTAGTAAGAATAGTTTTTAGGGGGAAAAAGGCAAGAGAGAAATACAGAGATAGAGATAAGAAGGGAGAAAATAATGCATAAATTAAAAAATCATATATCATGACAGCAATATTGTTCCATTCACTGTGATCCCGGAATCCTGCAGAAGTCAGAACTGACAACCAGAGTAATGGAAAACTGCAGGAAATTTGAGCATCCTCCTCACTCACACTTCTAGTGAGGAAGTGGGGCAGAAAAAAGGAAGAAGGAAAGAGAAGGGGCAAATGAAGAAAAGCCCCAAAGCAGGAATGCAAAGGAGATATAAAATAAAAAATATAACTTAAAAAACAAATTGAGAGCAGTGAGAAAAAGTAGTGTATTCAAGAACAAAATAAACACCAGCAGATAGGGGAATCTTCTAGAATATGAACTTGCAGAACTGCAACTAAAGCAGCCATATTTCAGGAGGCCACAGTCTCACACAGAAGCAAAGCCAGTCCATGTGTTAACTCACACAGCTGTGTCAGACACTGCAATACACATACACTGATAGAGCAACTCTCTCTCACTGTGCATGGACTCATGCAATTCCACCCCTTCCATGCGTAAAAATGCACAGAAAATGCATATTCAAGATTAAAAGTTCTATTTCAGTTGATGTCAAAGGTTAGTACTAGGAAGCTGAGAGCAAATCCCAGTAGTTTTACATGATAAAACAGTCAGACAAGAAGGAGCAAAAGTGCATCACACAAACAGAAAAACATTGTGATTTCCTTTTGCTCAATACCCAGAGCAGGTCTTGGGCTTGGATCCTCACCACATTTCACAAAACTACAACAAGGAGACGGTTGCAAGCTTCCACTTGCATGTTCTGCTCCAGTGCTCTGTTGATGAAAAGAAATACTCACCATGCCAATCATATCCAAACTCAGGGGAACATCATGTGAGAGCTGTTTAACTGCTTTGTCACCTTCAACTTCTGAGTAAAAGACCTTGGAAAGAAGATATAGTCAAACCAGGTAAAGCAAAAACTCAGTGTTTCAGAGTCACTTAAGAATGAGTGCACCAGTGCACCATTCTCACACTGAGGACAGCATTTGAGCCCATGGTCCCCTACCTTTTCAAATGTAGGAAAAGCTGAATATTCCTTTAACATTCCTCACATATTTGCAAGAAGTTGTCAGTGTGACCAAAGGACACCATCACAAAATGTATACACTTATCTAATGTGAAACACAGTTGTAGCGTTTGTAGTGCAGACCTGCGCTGACAATTTAAGTTATGCATCATTTGTCTGTGGTCAGCACGGACAGCTAAAGAGTTGTGGGACTAGTCTGCACCACTTAGACACCTTAGTTACTGTAAGGAAGATGTGGACTTTACATGATTATGACATTATAAAAATTGCTGTATCATAAAATGTCTCTCCATATCTGTTGCCATTTACTGGAGACTAATGAGACAGAGAATCTGCTTTCCCATGCACAGAGACCCAGAGATGTCAGAGGGTCAAGATACTACCGTGAAGACATTTTAGGTAAAACGCTATTGATGCTGCTGGTCATTGATTTTATTATCATGCTACACACCAGCTCAAGCCTTAAAAGAAGAAGTGGATCTGCATGACTGAAGAGTGAAAACTGTTTACAACTTAAGCCACTTACTCACTGCACCTCTGTTTTCACAGAGAAGGATGGACCCAGCTACACAGAGCCCACCTGAGGCAGGTCCTGGCCACAGCAAATGCTTTTTTGAGTTTTAGACTACTATATTCTAGTTCATAGCACTTTCATAACAATAAAATCAACTCTGCAGCTGGGCTGCACTGGTGTCATTTACAAGACTATGGGGTAAAGGAGCATGTGTACCAGAAATACCTATTGCAGGGGATATTCTCACTCTTAGTGTACATTAATAATAATGGTACTCAGTAGTATTCTACTTCCCACCTTTTTACATAAAACTGAATTTTGGGTATTTTATTCCTGGAAATTTCAAATCCCTCCACAGAAAATGCTAATAAGAACAACTGCTATTTGGGTTTTTTTTTTTTTTTTTGTTGAAGGGGAAAGCAACATATCCTAGTCAACATCTTGCATCTTTAGTGCTAATTTCCCACTGAATAGCTTCCATTTTGGGACTGAGTTTCATTGCCATGGGATACCTGTTAAAGCAATACCTAACAAAAATGAATGAATGGCATGTTAGTGCTCATTATTTTTTTCTTGCACACTAAAACACAGTAACCAGTTTAGCCTTGCCATTCTGTTTTGCCCTATAGGCAGAAGGTAACATGGCAGAGCCTTGATGGGGGTCAGAGACTTCCCCATAAAATTGTTGAGTACAACAGGGAAATCATTCATCTTCTTTAACAGAAATTGACTTCAGAGGTAGGGGGGAATAAAACAAAAGTCCTTTTGATATTTAAGGCTGTATGTGGGTTCCCAGGGATTCTATGCAGTACAGTACCTATCCAGGAAGAGTCTCCATGAAAGAGACTCCTTTCCTTGTACCTGCTGCCAGCCTGGGAAGTTTTAGAGGCTTAGTTTGAAACCATATTCCTGCTAAAGTAATCCTCAGGCTGGAAGTACAAGTCAGAGGATCTGCATGGCCCTCATTTGCACAGTGTAATATTGACCTGCTCTGCTCTACTTTACCATCAGCTGCAGAGAGCACTGAGAGCCTTGCAGGAAAACCACAACAGAAAATCAATCTATATCCACTACAGGCCCTTGGTGTCCAACTCAAATTCCCATCATAGCTTGTTTCTAAAACATGAACTGTTTGTTTTTTAAGGTTACAGCTCAATCCACTGAAGCCCACTGTCCCCTGGCCACTTTCTGGGCAGTGGTGCTGTGTGTTAGGAGAAGGGGCTGTCCCACAGGTTTCAGTGTGTGCAGGCTGAGGCCAGGCAGCAGCAGGGAGCATCACTTACCGTGTACCCTGTGATGGTGCTCGAGTGCTGCTTTGGCATCTTCCATTGCACGCTGAACGCTGTGCAGTTCAGTGAATCCAGCAGAATATCCAGAGGAGGCCCCAGCCTATCTGCTAAAAACAAAATGACACTGTATAAGGAGCCATAGGACAAAAACTCCCTCCTGTAGCTACCTGGCAGGTATGGCTTTGAGGACTAGGCCTGTGCTGCCCTCGTTCCAAACTATCAAACACAGACCACTACTCACATTTGACTTGGGTGCCACTTTTCCCTCTCCAATTCTAACTTCCAAAGTAGCAGTGGAACACCAGGAGAGGGGGAGCAAAGAGGGACATCTCCTCTTCTCAATGGGCAAGCTGTTGCTCAGCTCTAGAGTACCCAGTGCTTCAAGCAATTGAGCAACTCACAGGCTTTTAAATGGGTTCCTGAAATACTGGGTACTACCCAGGACCTAAACACAGGGACACTCACATATCCATACTGCTTGTACAGTCTGTGGCACAGATTCAGACTACTGGAAAGGCCTCCCAGGAGTGTTCTGGAGGATAGCACAGCTTGCACACCGCATCTGTAAGTTTGTATGGACATCTTTGGGGAAGGAAAGGAGTTCAGCTGTGTGGATGAGAGCCAAACCATGCCATGTTCCCTGGGCCCTCACCCATTTTCTTCATTAGCAGGGACTTAGTCCCATGGATTCCTGCTTGGCCCAGGGGCTCTGAACACAGCATGTGCAACCTCCTATGCTCACCTCCTGCCCTGCACTCAGCAGTAGCTGGAATCCTACACCACCTGCTACCTAAAGGAGTGGCAGGCATGAGCAGCCAGGGCTGGGGTATCAGTGTCCACTTAAGAAGCATTTCACACTCAGAAAACATCTTTCCAATCTTCACAACATCCAGTGAGGCAGATTGGCATCTCAGCTGCATTAGTCATAATGAAGGAAGAATATCCCCTAAACATTCACTCTTAACATATTCATAGCATCCTTGTGTTACTTTCTGGGGAAGCTCTAGGAGACAAGTTTGCTGGAAGGCACCGTTGCTGAAATAACAAATTTTAACCAGCAATGACAATAGTCATGTAAGGCAGGCTTTGAATTCATGTTCTGAATGCACTGTAGGCCAATAACATTATTTACTGAAAGTATCTGGTGAATAATTTGGAACAACAAATAAATTTGAACAAAATACAATCCATTTGCAGACTATCTGCAAACAGGCAACATCTGTTTAATAAGGAGCCACATAATGAATTATTCAATCAGCCCTAGAAAACACTACTATCTCCAGGTTGCAGATGATGAAAGAGACACAGAGAGCCAAAGAGTGACCTCAGCTATAGTGGCCTATAAATTGTCACCATGGAGTAAATACAAAACCCTGGCCTAAGCCAGGGAAAACAAGAGCAAGGAGCCAGAGAGGCCTATATTTCTATCCTCCTGGCTTAGTTCTCCCTAGAAGTTAGGGAATTCCCCTAACACAACAGGGATATGGCTGGACACATGCTTGGGAACCATCAGCCTCAGCTTTGCAAGCAGCCTCAGGTGACGACCAGAGCTCACCACACCACTGCATCCTGCCCTCTCTGTGACAAAGCCGTGTGACAAGCAGGCACATGGCACTCATCCTGCTGGGGACCTGCCGCCTCATGCCCAAACCAGGAGCCAAGAGGAAAAAGAAAGCCAGTGGCAGCTGTGACCCGTGTAGAGTTATTTCCTGGGGAGGATAGAGGGCAAGGCAGAGAGGAGTATCTCATGCAGCATGGCAGTCCCACAGTCCTCTGCTGTCACCACTCCTGGCCTGACAGCTCAGTGATGTGCATCTGGGGATTTGGAGTCACTTCTGGTTGTCAGGGTCCGAATTTCACACAACCCAGCAGAAAGTAAAAAACGTTCATTTCTGGGCTGAGCTTTCTCTTCACAACCATGGCAAAGTGAAGACAGGATCTGACACAAGCATGTTTCTGGCACTGACTGCAGGAGATGTCCTGGCTTTTGAACAACCATATCAAAGCGGTTTGTCGGCTGATCACAACTGCTGAAACACTTGTCACTGCCCTACTGACAAATCATTTTGAGATAAACGTGAGCTTAACGTATTTTGCATGATTTTACAGAGCATCATGTATTAGGCACACTAAAAACAGATATTGAAGCTGTAAATATAAAGATATTTACATCTTTATGTCAGATGTCACGTTTAGACTATTAAAAATAATAAAGAATTTTCAGGGGTAAAACTCTTGGGGTATTTGTAGTTTCTCTTACAACTGGGGTCAGAAATACCTCATCTCAAAACTCAGTGTGAACTCTCTGTTAATCTGGTAGCACTATGCACAGTGCAAAACCACAGCAGAGCCTACTCCCCTCTGCAGCCTGTGGATTGGGAATCTGCAGACAATGGGGTCCACTACCTGTGCATGCTCTGAAGATCTACCCTAGTGATGATCTCCCTGCAAATGTCCTCTGCAGCTGGGTCCAGTGAATAGCTAAGAAGTCATGGAGACTTGCTCTCATCATAAAGGAGCTAATTTATGTAAACAATAAAATTAAACACATTTTGTACAAACGCAGTCATTCTCCTTTCTGGCCCATCAGGCACAGAAAGTTTGGTATTGTCCAAAATGCTTTTATGGTAATGGAAGCAATGACTCCAGTGCCATGCAAAGAAGTCATTAATCAAGGGAGAGCACTCTCACACATACTATGACTATACATTGTGAAAGTATATCAAACACAGGAACTTAATGAGGATTTAGCTGTAGATAAACAATGTTGAGCTGACAATCTTGTGTTTACTTTTCCGCTTACAGCTACTTTCCTTCTCGTTTATACATGTCTTTGGCTCTGTACTTCTAAAAATATGCAAAAAACCACCAAACCAGTAAAGCAGTCACCAAACAAGCTCTCCAAGTGAGCTGAAGAATACATAAGCACTCTCCCTGAGATGGAGTAAATTTTGCCTGAGATGGAGTAAAATTCACCATTTCAAAATAATGACCATTATTTAAACCTTTGCTTCACAAAAGCAGCTCAGATTAAAAATGGTGAAAATGCTTGTGCCATCAATACAAGTGTCACTTCCATTGTGGCTCTCACGGCTACATACAACAGCCTCTGCCCATATATTAAACACCCATGGGCTACCATCAGGGTGGCCACAGGCTATATATGTGCCTCTTGGGAATAGTCCCCAGCCTGGGCCAGGCAATGGTGTTATCCTTCACTGTAATGAAGACATGAAATTCTTTGTTGTGAGGGTGGTGAGGCACTGTCACAAGTTGCCCAGAGAGGCTGTGGATGCCCCAGCCTTGGCAATGTTCATGGCCAGGTTGAATAAGGCCTTGAGCAACCCGTTCTAGTGGGAGGTGTCCCTATGGCAAGGGGATTGGGATTAGATGCTCTTTAAGGTCCCTTCAACCCCTTAACCTTCCACCATTCCATGATTCTGTGTACCAGTGCCTCTGGATGCTCCTTGCCATCACGGAATCCACCAGCAGAAAGGTCACTTCCATGCCTTTGCAATTTTGTGCAGTTACCTTGAGTACACAATAGAAACACTTCCAATGAATCCACCCTCTGCTCCCAGGCCAACCATGCTGGCCTTGTGCAGGGCTCAGAAGCAGCCACTTCAGCCTGATCCTTTCCTTCAGCTACTGAAAAAACCCTGCTTATGTAGGCACTGTTCTTCCTTCCTTCCTTCTAGTCACGGACTGATACCAAAATCTTACTACACTGATGAACAGTTATCAGAAAAAACCCTACGTCAAACCAAATACATTTCTAATGTCCACAAGCTTCACACTTGAAGCACTTTGGATGAATTGGATAAAGCTCATCCCTACTAGTATATACTACTAGTAGTACTATTTCAGAGAAAATTTCAAAACTTATTCAAATTTTAAATTAGATTAAAATAATAGTGGTTGAAAACTAGCTTATATCTAAAATGCTGAAGAAGGGACTATCTGAAAGCATTTGTGTTAGAAATTTTTCTTTCAGAATTTTAATTATATTTTGAATTTAAACTTATCTTTTCTTTTTAGATGTTTTTGCTGTATCAAGGCATGCAGGTAGTCATAGGTACTTGTAGATCCCAAAATAATATGCAAATAATTCACTGATACAATCCACATGCAATAATATGGTAATACATTTAAGGGAAAACAGATGGTTAATTTCATCTTTGCTAGTTTGTAGTTTGGAAAATCAAATCTTTATCCTACATTGTCTGTACTAGTCTTAATGAGAGGGCATAAGCCAATGAAAGGAGATAAGCATTTCACTATTTTACTTTTAAATATCTGTGGGTAACAGCTAAGAGGTACTGACTAAAGGGCTCCTTATTTTCCAGGTTGATGTGTCTCCTATTTGTGTCCTGTGAAACAAGTGAAACTTGTTGATGAAATGCCAGCTGTCACTACTAACACGTCACAATGTAAGAAAATAGGAATAAAAAAGCTCAAGAAAAAAAATTCAAACTAATTCAAAATTGAAGTTTTCAGAACAAAGCACTTTCCAGAATTACCTCAGAATATCTTCTCTTTGAAACGTTTTTTGTGTTCACCAGTTCATTAAAAAACTCACCTTGAGTTTTATAAAAGTAATATTTTATCATTGTAATAGCTGTTTTCAAGGTAAAAAGGCTTGTCCACTCCTAGAGATGAAACAGTCCCTCTCTCACTGAAATACTGGTGAAATTCTTATCTATAAAACAATAAACAGTGGAAAGGTCTTTTGTTTCCCTTATTTTACAGACCAAAAGTTATGGAAACACCACAGTGGAAGTAAGACAACATGACAAACTAAGAAGGTCAGGAAATCCTAAATGAAAAAAATACGCCATCTTCAAATTTCTTTGAAGCCTTTTCCAGCTCCCACTGCCCAGCAGCAGTACGTAAGAGAGCAAGAATTTCACAGCCACAACAACTACAAAAGACAAGAAACTGGAAAATCTCAGCCAGCCTGTCCTGGTTGTGCACTCTGAGCAGAAACATACATACACACACACACACAAAAAATCTTGGTAGTCATTTCTCTGAATGAATCACCTTCCACTGGATCAGATCCTGACAAAAGGAAATCTGCTGGATCACCTGGACACTGCCACACTGAGTACCAGAGCAGAGATGGCAGGTAACATAGCCCTAGAGAGCCATCATGGGTTTTGATCCAAACCACAGTGCACAAATCTTTGGAGAGACTAACCTGACCTTCACTGGTCCTTTAAAAGCACTGCAAAAGAAACCACAATGAAAAAAATCCCTCAACATTTTAATAAATAACAGGCTTGGACTCATGTGATGTTCTTCTGATGCTTATATAGCATCTGTTATCTGCCCCAGGGACATCTGAGGTGATGGTCACTGGGGTTTTTATAGCCCAGGGAAGGGGAATGAAGGAGACAAAGCTCAGAACTTAAGCTGCAGTGCAACACCGCAAATCCCATTAAGAACGAAAAGGCACAATGCCACTGGTGACTTTGTCGTGGCTTTTCCTGCTTTACCTTGGCCCTGCAGATCACAGAAAGAACAGAAAGGCAGCAATGGGTAGCCCCCATTCTCTCCTTACCCTACTTTCTGGAGCAAGGCTCTGCTCCCAGGAAGGCTCCAGCTGCAGAAAAGAGGAGAGAGGAGGGGAGCTCTTCACAGTGCAACACTGACTTCCAGGAGCGGAAAGGAAAAGTAGTAACTGCTTTTAAAAAAAAAAAATTTTGAGAGCTATATATAAAAATTTCTAGCTGTGGATGGTTATGCCCTGAACTCACTTTTGGAGAATTCCTGGTGCTAAAGGTTATAAAAAGCAGGGGACATCCTATCTCTGAGCAAAAGTCTACTTCATATCTGTCTTGCCCTAGTCAAGAGGAGCACATGGGGCAACCTCTGGGTAACTCTTACAGGCATGTGTTTTTAATAATTACTGCTCAGAGGCCAGTTTGATTCACACAAGTGCATACCTGCATACCCTGCACCTGCACCTGGATAACTTGGTGAAATATTTCACCTAATGGAAGCATTTTCCACTTCCAGAGTAAATGGAGTATAGGTGCCTGTAAAAACCCCCACCAAGACACTCCACTTGCATAACTTCCAGTGCATTTCTGGAAGTCTGAGTCAAAATCTAATGCTCACTCCCCTAAAATCAGGCTTATGCTTTGCCCACTGAAGCACCAGTGGTGGGGCATAGCTGTCCTAGTTCCTGACATCTCTGCAGCACCTTGGCCTGGCAGAGGAAATCGGTAGCCAGGTTCCTATTCCTGGAGAGGGGATGACACTTAGGCTCATCCCTCCCCACTCCAGCCTACAAGCTGCTTGAAAATGCAAAGCTCAACATTTTTCCTGGCTTGGGATTTCCTGTCTGGGCTCCAACCTGCCTTGTCCCTGTGGATGTGTCCAGTGACTGGCAGGCTGCAGCGAGCCCTGCCTGCTGCCAGCATGCTGCCTGCCCTGCCATGGCCTGCCTTCTCAACAGCTGCTTCACCACTTTTCAAATAACTTTTCTAAAAAGTGTCTCAGACACACAATTTAAGTGCCAGAAAGTCACTGAAATCAAGCAGCAGCATGTCACCATGTCTGTGTAATAGCCTAGTAATCAGTGGGATGGGCTGCTTAGGAACCAGCATGCCAGAAGCACATCCTGGCATCTCCTCCAACCTTGTCTGCCCTCATGGTTTCCTATAGTGGGACTACACTGTGAACATCCATCACTTAAAATGCCACTCAGCTGATGGGCAGCATCAAGCAGCAGCTTTCCAGCCAGGCAGCTTGGTGGGTCAGCACAGGCTGCCGGGCTGAGGCACACACAGTGAGCTGCAGGAGAAACTCTGCACATGAATGAAACCATGCCATTTCAGTGCAGTTTCATCCTACCACAGAGCAAAAGCAGCTGCTCACTACCAGTGGCAGGGGAGAGTTCTAATGCCTTTCACTCTGCCCCGTCACCATTCCTCCATCCCTCTTCCTCCAAGCATTTCTCTTCACTTTCCTATCCCAGGCCTTCTCCCTTCCCTTTTGCACTGATTTGAGTCATCTAATAAAATCCAACCCATTTCCACCAGGAAAAAAAAGGCTGTTCTCTTTTGTCTCACGAGCTATGCATCTGAGGTGCTAGGAAGCACAAGTACTGGAGGAGCTTCACAAACCATGGCACTCCAAAAACAGCTGGAAGCAGAAACAGGAAAACACTAAGCAAGTTGATCACACAGTAGTGCTTAATGCTCATTACTGAGTCTTAGGGCATTGTTGGGGAAAAGAAACTCTACTAAGCAGGCTATTACTGCTCTGAAACAAAATGATAAAAATAAACGCCACCCTGCTGCATCCTCTGAGCATTTATAACGTGGGTACAATACATAAGAGAACCCCATATGAAAGACTTCATGATTATTATCAGAAAATACAGTTGCATTATATATAAATATATATATATATATATATAAGTTAAAAGGCCAGTGAAATTGTAAAAATGCCAGATAAATAGCTTGAAAATTTCTTTTCCCATCAATCAATATAACTTATTTTTCAGGTGCTCACTATCCAAATCTTACTATCTCAGTGGAACACATGGCAAAGTTGTTCATGATAGCTGAAAAATGTTCTCCTCGATGTCCCTTTATCTGTTTGCTTTATCTACTACACATTTCTTTCTTGCTGAAACCCAGAACAAAACAGCTCTTGAAGAAACATCTTACTCAGTGCAGGAAAAGGAATTCAAGGGGAGCTTCCTGAAAAGCAGTCAGATAGAAAAAAATTACAACCAGACAATCACACATGCATTGCATACACACTAAAGATTAAAGATTAAAGAGGACAAAGCTGATCAGGTGACAGGCAACAAATGTGCAGGGGGAGGACACGACGTGCAGCATTTGGGTTCCCACAGTCCCTCCAAGTCCTGAGTGATTGTTTTGGACCTCAGTATTTGTGGATACAAACGATCTGGTCCCATCCCAGGAAGTATCACAAAAATCAGCGTGTGGGTTGGTTATCCCTGAGGTTCTGGCACAGGCCTCTTAGTGCTACACAACACAAAGGGTAGCAGCCTTGCACCAAACACTTTGTACTGATCACAATGCCAGGTAACACTCATTTCTCTTTAGAAAGCAGAGTAGTTGGTCCAGTTGGTGTTTTCAGTCTACGTTAGGGTGGAGGAGAGCTCAAGGGCAACTGAACCAGACAGCTGAAACAGACATTTTCAGGAGATTCTTTTGACACTCTACAAAATCACTGAGGGAGTGAGGCTGGAAAGCACCTTTGGAGATCATCTGGTCTGAATCCCTGCTCAGAGCAGGCTCAACTGCACCAGGTTGCCCGAGACTTTGCCTAAAGGGGTTTGAGTATCTCCAAGGGCAGAGACTTCACAACATCTCAGGCTAAATTCTCAGTCACCCTCACAGTTAAAAAAGTGTCTTCTCATGTTAAGGGGAATTTCCTGCTTTCTCTTTGTGTCCATTGCCTCCAGCCCTGTCACGGGGCACCACTCAGAAAAGCCCAGCTCCATCTTCATTACTCCCCCATGACTTATATATATTTGTATGATTCCCACAAGTATTTTACTTCCAAAGCTTAATCTTTCCTCTTCCCCTCTTCCCATTTATTCACCTTTGTGGCCCTTTGCTGGGCCCATTCCAATATGTCCATGTTTCCTCTTTTACTGGGCAGCCCAGAACTGGACCCAGTGCTGCAGGTGTGTCCCACCAGTGCCCTGTGGAGAGAAAGGATCACCTCCCTCAACCTCCAGGAAACACTCCTCCCAGTGGACTCTGGGGTGCTGAAAGAGCACATCCACTGGGGCTGCCACTGCACAGGGACCCTCACCTGCTCAATTGCAACTGTGATTTTATTAAAGGCTGTTGAAGGCCAGGTCAGGGAGAAAATCCAACACCTACTCAAGCAGCAGGAAATTCCTCCCCGACTCAGTTCCTCCATAAGAAATGGGATAATTTCAATACCTGCTGCAGTCAGCAAGTCTCTCCATTCACCAGGACTATCAGTAAAGCCAGAGGAAATTCTTTGTCTCTACTAGGTGACTGAAATAGCTGAATCCCTGCACTGATTTAGTGTTGGAGATGGCCTGTGTATTCAAAGAACCAGTAACAAGCAGCAGGATGTGAGAGCTGGGAGACTGACAGGGAAGAACAAAACCCTCTTTGGTGCAAGAGACAATGAGACGTGGAAATATATCACAGCAAAAAGAACAAATACATAGGGGAAAAAATAGCTCATGGCCGAGGCACAGCTATGATGTCCACACAGCTAGTATCTAATGCTCCCTAATCCTCTCAAAGCATTCCCTACTCCACTGGCACATCGTCTTCTGCAGCCTGTAGAGTCCAACCCTTTGACCCAAACCTCCACCAGGCCTACCTCATGCAAACCATGCCCTTTACTTGACATCAGCTGGTCCAAACAGCTCGCCTTTTTTTTCCCCTTTAAACCCATTTTAGGTGCTGTCTTGTTCTTTATCCAGAAGTCCCTGACAGAATTGCTTATATTCTGTAGGTTTCTTCTTCCATCCTATGATCCTATGGCTCCGCAGGGGTAGATGGCTGGAAGAGCCCCATCTCACCCTACTGAGTGAGTCCTTTGGCACACACATACAGAGAAATGGTTCTTGGCTGCAAAGTTCAGCTCTGCCATTGTGACTGATCAGTTAAGATGGCAACATTAGCAACCTGCACAGCACAGGTTCACGTGGGAATGAGAGCGTCAAGAAATGGGATCAGGAACTAAAAATGCCAGCAGGAGACCAATCTCCACGCATGGCTGGAGTACCAGCTGCAATGCCAACACCCCTGTAAATAGTCATCTTTATAAAATGCCTGCTTATTTTTGGAAACATGTTACCTTCTCCTCTCATTGTCTAGAAAGCAGAAGATGAAAGAGACCTTACACTTCAGTTCCAAGGAAGAGATTCTGGCTTCTGCAATCTCTAATTAAACCACAAAAATTTTGGTCCTAGACATGTACTTTCTATCATTTACAGTTTGACAGGTTTTGTTCATGACTTTTCTTCTTTTTTCCTAAAATGATATTCTAGTTGAAATTTTTCATGCATAAAAGCAATTAAACTTGAGTGAAATACTGTATAATTTTTGCCCTTAGGATTTTTTATCAGAAGATTTTTGAGCCCATCAACACAAAGCCAGTCTTGATTTAAAACTTCATATGTGCAACAATACCTCTGGCACAGCAGAAAGATCAGAATGATTTCTGTATTTGAAAGAAGCATGATCAACATTCACAGGATGTCTATTTCCCATGATTTTAGAAAGACAATTTTTGCAGGTTCCAAATGTACATAGGTATTGATATTTGCCATCATTTTCATAGATGCCAGCAATTTTAAACTACTCTTAAAACTGAGAGAGGTGTGACGAATAATCTGGCTTGGGATTCTTCCAGCTGCAAAGATCTTTCTGTGCAAGTTAGACTGGACTGACTATCTTCTGATGACTTGGGGAAACTCAGAATCACTCAGTGTCCACTTCTCAGAAGAATTGCTCTTGACACGACTGCTATCTGTACTGTTGTATAAAAAGTGTTTATTAGCTCTAAGATTAACATATATAAGGGGAAGGACACCCTATCACTACTTGGGGATACACTCAGAAATCCAGGTTCAAATGTTAGCACCTGCATATGGTTTATATTTCCTAGTTCTAAAAAACTATCCAGGATAACTTTGGCAATGCCTGAGTGAGAGATCTTTTCAAGAAAAGAAAGCCAATGCATTTTGGCTAGTCAGCTACAGGGATCCAAGCCAACAGAAGAAAGGGTTTCTCCCACGATCACATAGCTGTCCTCTTCCTTTTGAACAAATGGCTCCCTTTGTCAATATTGTGTGGATTCCTTTTTTGTTGGAGGCCAGTATCCTGAGGGACTTTCCTCAACAGTAGTCTTTACTCCTGGGTGTAGCTACCCTACACTCAGTGGAAGAACTGGCATGAACCTGGTGTATTTCACACTATAACCTCTCACCTGCAGTTTTATGGATCATCACACAGCGTATCATTATCTAGGGTTGAGTTAGGTATCTGGTTGTGCTGGAGCTTTGTCCCTAAGCCTCCAATTTTCAGTGGCTTATGCCCTCCTGGAGCAGTTACTTTCAAAGATGAATTCTACTGTGCTTTTTCTCAGCTCAGTGGCTCCGAAAAGTCTGAAAAAGTAATGTTCATCTTTTGCTGTGGTTTGGATGATCACGTTATATGAAATAACTAATTTGGTTTTCATGTGTAAGCATCTTCACTAAAAGTAAAAAATTATAGGAAATCAAATCTTGTCTAGCCTTACTGAAAAGTGTTTCCTTTCAGCTGGAATTCGATATGAAGAACAGGTTTGGGGATTTGTTTGGCTTGTGGAACTTTTTTTTTAGATAGATCATTTGTTTGCACAGAAAACAATTAAGAAATTTTAAGGTCACACAGCTAACATAATCTGTGTGCCTGTGATTTAGAAAGTCTTTTATGTGATCACAGACAACCATTGCACATTCACTGATAAATATGGCACCCAACTGTACACTCAGTAATGAAATAAAAAACTCTGCAAAGATCTATTCATGGCTGCTTGCTTAGATTACAGGTATCTTTAATATCCTTTAATGACTTTTTAATATGAAAAACTTTCTATAAGCATTTTAGAGTTTCGTTCCCTTGTGATGGAAAAGTTGTGAAAAGGTCCTATCAGTCCGGCTTTGAGGAGATGAAGCAACATTAGTCACCTTTTTAAAATTAATTTTATTTTCAATAAGACCACATTAAAAGAGCATAAACAGAAACATATAAAAATTTGAGTCCAAATATAAGCATGATCTGAGGAGTTAAAAACTTCCAGGTATACTCTCAGCTAATCAATGAGTTTGAGGGGCACTGAAGAGAACTCACACACTGAAATTATCTGGTTGAAGAAAACAAGGTACTATTCTGCTCCTCAGGATGTCTTTTGGGTGACTGACACCCAGAATCCCTGCCATCAAGTTTAAGGTGAGTCTGATTGTTGGATGTGTTCACTCCTAATGAGCTGTACACAGTGCTGTGTCCTGTCTAGTCCAGTGTCACTGAGAGAAAAAGAGTATTTTTTCTGCAAAACACACTAGAAGACACCTAGAAAATCACCTACATGTTATCACTCAGTTAAAGCCTAGAAACATTGACTAAAATTGGGGTACAGCTGTGGTGAGCACCCTACAGGAGTCTTATTGCTGTCTAAAGTGGCATGGTTGGAAAAGGATAAAAGCATAAAACCACTCTAGTGCCATTTTAAAAAATGAAAATCTGGCCTGTGAAGGACTGGCAAGCCAGCAAAGACAGTCTGTGACAGCCTCAAGGCAAAAAGATTTCCCAAGGATCACTCTAGTGCCCTAACTCCAAAACAACCCCTCCTCTCCAAAGCCTCACTGCGAACCCCAATATCTCGTATAATTTCATCAATATTTAAAATGTCTTGGCTAATTTTACCTTTCTGAACACTGGTGGAAGTCTGCATAGTCATTTCAGACATTGGCATTGGCAAAATGGTGCCCAAGAATAACATTTACTGAAAGTTTCCTTGTACAGAGGAAGATGGCAATTTCATGTTGGAAAGGGCACAAAATATCAGCAAAACTTGATATTTTGCTGCAAGTGAGACTAACTAAAGTCAGAAAACATACTCCAAAATGAGTAACAGTGACATACAAAGTAACAAGTGGACTAATTCACCGCATTCCTATTGCTGCCCTGGAGAGTATTATCGGAATGCTCGTATCTGCATGAGGTAGTGATGTGATTGATCAGTTTTCAGGATGTACCAGCCCATGGACCCCAGAGGTACAAGAGCAAGTCCAATCAAAATGAGAATGTCACATGAAGTTGTGATGCAACTTACACATGAATGTGACAAACAACAAATACATATATAATTAGTGCTTGATTTTATTGGTGTTGAAGACGTTTTCGAAGCTATAAGAGGATGATACTAATCTTCCCCCAAATAAATTATTCACATCTTCTTTATTAGTTCTAGCTCACAGATATGCACTCCGACACTTCTACATCCCTCACATTAGGAATCATTCAGGTTCAGAGTCATTCCTCTTCTCAGACACTTTGCATTCAGCAGCAAATCAGCCTTACCCTTGCATGTTTTACATGTGGGATTTATTATGACAGTGAGTAAGAATTCATCCTATTGTTGTTCCAAAAAATTGTAATATTTGAAAACTCAAATAAGCACCTTCTTTCCCAAAGACTGCTGCATTTTTTATATTTGTAGACCTGATTTCAAGGCAGTTTGACCTGTTTTGATACATAAATACAGCTAGACTTTCAAAAGCGTTCCATATCTAGCAGCTCTTATTATAGTCAGATTTTCTAAAGAATTCAAGTATCCCAGTGCCAAATCCTTTGGGAAAAAAAAGTAATTTACTGTAGTGCTGACCAGTGATCTGTACTCTTTTGAAAATCTGGCCCTGATATTGAGTGCTACTCTCTTGTAAAGACTTCAGACCTTAACTGGTCTGATTCCTCCAGCACTTACACACAAAGCCGGTGATGTCTACTGCTATGGACATCTGGGAAAGCGATACGAGCCAAATCCTTTATTTATATTAGCTGGCAAGCATAATATATTTATAAAAGGAGAAGCATTCCTAAGCATCAGATATGATTATTTTTATTCTTCATGCAGACCAACTTACCCATTTTATTATTCTACAGGGCGTAGGAATTTTACACTCTGTTACTAAAGAAGCATCAATGCAATACAGTACAACAACTCTATGCCAAGAACATCCACAGGACTGGTCAGCTCTTTCTCCTAAAATTCTCTAAAATCAGACAACCATTAAAATTAAAAATTGTATTCGTATTAGTACCCGTGTAGCACATTGGGAGCTAGTTTTAGACTCTCTAATCTTTGACCAGTTGAAACTTGAAACAGAGATGGTGAAAACCTGTGTGTTTGCAGAAGGCAAAGGCAAGAAAACAATGTGAAAGCAGCAGTATGAGTGCCAGCTTCTGGGAGTACAAGATATAGAGAATCCCAGCCTAATCTGTTCCCAGCTATACTATTCACCACACGGTGTCTAAGGATTTGTTTTAAGCCCTTCCCCAAGAGTCTGTCATCCCGTTTCCTTGTCTCCAGAAAATGTATTATGTAACTGTAAATAAATGCTCAAATGAGTTTAGCAGTCATCAGGATGTCTTGTATTTGGTTATAACAGCCTTTTTCCCTGAAGATTAATTTAAGAAGTTGCATTTGTGGTCATTTTATTATATATATTTTAACTTCACAAACAGATTTCTCACTTTGTTGCTTTCCTGGGATTACAAAACTGATCTTTGTAAGCTAAGCCCTGAACTGAAAGTCAGGAAAAGTGGAGATGAATTTTCCTATCTTTTTTCTTTTGACCCACAGGACCTCCAAGTCAGTTTCTGTTATTGAAGATGAACTGGTTTTATGACTTCTATCTTGATATAACCTCTTGCTTTCACCTCAATTACAATTCCTGTATATGTCTCACTTCTTTCACTATAAAAAGGGCAAAATGAAAGAAAAAAAATCCTGAAGAACTCTTTACTATCTTATCTCTTCTTTACTCACTGAATGTGTAATTTTGGATATGTGAGTAAGTGATAATTCTTTTCCACTCATAACCACCCAGAACAAGGCAGCGATGTTCCAGCTACCTGGAACTACACCTGTTCTCAGTGTTTTGAGAGCAACATTTCACAGTAAGGACCCAGTCATGGGATTCTTGGAAGCCCTCAATTCCAACAGCCCTTGGCAAAATGCAGATGGGATTTAAATCATATATATACTACTGCACACAAACTGTCTGGGAGATTTCCCTCTTCAAATCTTGCTACAAGTGGATTTTCAAATGTTTGCACAGAGTTTGAAAAAGTGTGCAAAATAAAACTCATTACTTCTTATACAGCAAAAGAAGTAAGAAAGGAATGACTGAATCAGTCAGTGAATCTGAAGTGTATTATAAAAAATTAACATAAAATGTCTGCTAACAAAAGTAAGGTAAACACAGTACTAATATATTAATTCATTTCCTTCACAACACTACAATTAGTTTCCAAGCTTTAGACTGTTTTAATTTAATGCACAGAAATACATTTTCCCCAGGACTGCCATTTTTCTGTGACTAGGGGAAACAAGTACACCAGTATGTTACAGTCAAGGAATATTTAAAAATATTTACATATTTCCCTCCCCAGCTTCACATATCCAGCATTTTTAATGCAAGCTACTAATCATCTCATTCACAAAGACTGTCTGCCTAATTTCCTAAAGTACTTAATGGTGGCTATTACGACAGCCAAGGATCACGGGACAAGATCCCTAAGAGACAAGGTCAGACCAGTAAAATTAGCCATCTGTCCAGTAAGGGTTTTAAGCTCAGGCTGTATTTAAGTTTCCAACTGTACAGGCATTTGTTTTCTTTTGATGAGCAAGAAAAGGCGCAATAGTGATTCTAAAAACCAGCAATAAAAATCTTTAAGTACTGTGGGATAGATACAAAAAGGATCTGAAGCTACAAACACTTTGTGAGATGAGGCAGAACTTACTAAACTTTTTGTATTTTCAGTTGAACTGACACCGGTGAACTCAGTGATAAGAGTCGGTGTTGGTCACAAAGACTCCAGGATAGTCCCAGTGTTTGAGACAGTCTCGGGCAGTTCTCTTAGCACCGCAATTTGTAAAGTATACAGAATGTCAAACTTCACCATGCACTGTGTCCCCATCTCATTGTTTACATTTTACCTTACTGTTTCATACGCTGCAGACTGTAAAAGGGCTGTAAAAGCTGCTCAGACTCAGGGTTCTAACTTTCAGCGTCTAAGGACCGTGCACGACCTCCTTGATCAGCGCGCAAACCTCCCGCCGACAGCCGTGGGAACTCTCCCACAGGACACGCTCAGCCAGGAGCAGGACCAGGACCAGGAGGCTCACCACATCATGCTTGGTACACAATAGATACATTTTTGGGACAAAATCATTGCTTCTCCAGTAATTTTTCTTTCACATTTATTACTCTATGTCTTACATTATTCGCTGCCACACACACAAATGTCACAGCCTCCGCACAGCCTTCCCGACAGGTCACCTCTGACTGGCTTAGAGGTTCACCTGGCTTCTAACTCTGCCCACGCCGCATCGCAGGTAGCGGGATCCAGGGAAAACCGGATAAAATCTTTCCCAATTTCTTCCACAGTAGCTGCAGCCTGGTCTGTAACTCGAGTGCGCCCACCGGCACTGGGCGTAAGATGTCGGAGAAAACGGGTCGTACACCGATCCCGCAACTTCAAGGGTCCCTGCCGTTGCCTGGGCATCCTCTCCTCCCCGTGAGAGGGCGGCAGGGGCTCGCAGGGGAGGCGAGGAGCGGCGGAGGACCCGCCGGGCACCCGGAGCTCCCGGACGCGCTCAGTGCTCGGAGGCGCGGCGGCCCGACCCGAGGCACTGCCCCGCTGCCCACCCGGGGGCTGCCGCACGGCCCCGCTGGCGCCCGTGCCCGGCCCGGGGCAGCCCCAGTGTTAAAGGGACGCGAAACTTGGCCGGTGCAAGCGTGTCGCGGGGCGGGCACCCCTCGTCGGGCGCTGCCGCCCGTCCTACCTTGCCGGCGGGGGATGTTCCTGCGCGGCGTGGCCGCGCACCCGATGCACGAAGCCAGGAGCAGCACCAAGGCGAGGCAGCGGCGGTGACAGCCGCCCGGCACCTCCATGTGCGCCGTGTCCCCCCGCCC
>VYXC01004965.1:246815-259708 GCA_013397175.1 Platysteira castanea | reverse complement strand
TGTCAGGGGCAGATGAGAGCTGGCAAAGGCTGTCCCTGTGGGCTCAGGTCAGTGACGGGTGGCTGTGTGTGCTGCTGGCAGGGCAAAGCAGATTCCTGCACACGCCGGTGGTGTGACAGACCCGGGGAACGCTGTGGGCTGGGTTTGTGGGGACGTGGGTGCTTTTCTCCTCCGTGCTCCTCTCTCACCTGTGTAGCCCTCGCTGGGCCACACAGCAGCGCTGAACGTGGTCCTCGTGTCCTTCCATCCGAGGCCAGAGCTGAGTCTGGACCTGCACCAAATCATCTCCTTTTCATCCCGAGCTGGAAGTGCTGCTCTGACAAGGTGTTGGACATAACAAAGCGGGTTGTGTTCCAGCCAGAGCCTGAATGTTCCACAGTCAGATATTTAAATGTGACACTTTCAGGAGATCATATAACCCGTTTTTAAATAATGTGTGTGCTTTCCACCACTGCAGCAGAAAAGCCTTTGCTGAGCAAGTCAGCACCAGGGCAGCAGCTGCATGGACAGGTATCACCCCATAAAGGGTGATGGAGGCACAGGTGCAGGTTCAGACCATCCTTGGGCTTCTCCTTGTTGGTCAGCAGAAGGAAAATGTGGTTTTCATTCCAAGAGCTGCAACCTCAGAGCTGGGCAAGGTCTAACTTGTGCTACAGCCTCTTGTCCCCCCGTGTGTCTTCTTGTAAAACGTCTTGGTCCCCTCTTACCTTTTTGCACGTTTGCATCACAGTGTCTGCTGTGAAAAGCGTTTCTTGTGTTTCAGCCCGAGAGACACATTTCACTAATTGTATTTGGTTTGTGTGGCCAAGTGCTTTTGGACTGCAGCACAGTGTTCTTGAGACTTTGTTATTATGGCTGTTGATTTAATCATAGATGGATGATAACAAGCCTGGTCCCAGGGAATCAGCCCCAGTAGCTGCCTGCTCCCTCTCAGAATCACAGAATCTGAGGATCCCTGAGGCTGGAAAATCCCTCTCAGATCCTTCAGTCCAGCTTGTGCCCAATTCCCACCCTGTCCCCAGCCCTGAGCTCTGAGTGCCACCTCCAGCCCTTCCTGGGACACCCCCAGGGATGGGCACTCCAAACCTCCCTGGGCAGCCCCTGCCAAGGCCTGAGCACCCTTGCCATGGGGAAATTCCTGCTGCTGTCCCCCCTGAGCCTGCCCTGGCCCAGCCTGAGGCCGTTCCCTCTGCTCCTGTCCCTGTTCCCTGGGAGCAGAGCCCGACCCCCCCTGAGCCCCCTCCTGTCAGGGACTTGTGCAGAGCCACCAGGGCCCCCCTGAGCCTCCTTTTCTCCAGGCTGAGCCCCTTCCCCAGCTCCCTCAGCCCCTCCTGGGGCTCCAGCCCCTTCCCAGCTCCGTTCCCTGCCCTGGACACGCTCCAGCCCCTCGGTTCCCTGTCCTGAGGGGCCCAGAGTGGACAGAGCCCTCGAGGGGTCCCTCAGCAGTGCCCAGCACAGGGGACAGTGACTGCCCTGGTCCTGCTGCCACCCCATTCCCGACACTGTGCTGCTCCCCATGCCCTCCACATTCCCGGATCCGTGGGGAAGGTGTTTGAGGTGCAGTTTCCTTCTGAGCTGCCTCCTCCACTAACACACCAGGCCCAGCAGCTCAGGGAGGAGGACTGGTCACGGTGCCTTGCTCTCCTGTTCATATCTCACGCGAGTTCATTAAAATTATGAGCATGTTGTGAAATGAAAATAAATATAATTCCGGCTTATCCGGTGTAAAACTAGCTTAGTCATGCCGAGATAGGGGCTGTCTGCATCTGTTAATTATACCCTGACAGGCCTCAGCTTGAGGCTTATGAGGCATCGCCGGGTTTTCTGAGATCTCTTGATATAAACCTTTTTCCCCAAAGTGCAGGAGCAAGGGCCGGAAGAATTCCTGTCTGTTCTTCAGGACCGTGCTGGGTCTGTCAGTCAGTGGGTGAGTTACACCTGGCAAAGGGATTGGTTTCTCTGTCAGGCAACTCACAGAACCTCATGCAGCCCAAGGTGCTAACTCAGAGGGGAGTTTTCACTGCAGAAACTCTGGGAAATAATATTGTCATCTGCTGCTTAAGCGTTTTGCTGTTTTGATTTTAAAAATGCTGTAGAGAGTCCAACAAGTGAGTGTTAAACCTTCTGTAATAGACACATATGGGAGAGGAGTTGTGCAGCACAAGCCAGTGCTGGATACCTAAAGCCCAGAGAGAGAACAGATGTTTTACCACCTGCACACTCTTTCCTACAAGAAAATAATTCACATTTGGATGCTCCACACTGGATGAGTTTTTATTTCTTTTTTTTTCCGTTTGTTTTTTATAACTGACTTACCATCTCCTTATACTTAAAATGTAAGCAGAGGGGGGAAAAGAAAAGACATTATATTATACCCTAGGTTTGCACAGTGCTTACAGGAAAATGCTTAAACAAAGTTTGTGTCTCCTGGGGTTAATAATGTATGGTTAGAGCAGGGTTGTTATGAAAAGAACATAGTTACAGCGAGAGCATATGGCCAAATAAAAGAAGGAATCCAGCCTTTCGGAGATGCTGTTCTCATGGAGTGGGAAAGGCAAGGCTGACCGGAGCACAGAAACGCTGTGAGCTGCTTGTTTGCCTCCCAGAATATTGGGATTCCGCTTCAATGGTGTTTTTTGGTGGAGTACAGTGTTTGGGTCAGAGAGGAGAGGTTTTAGGGAGAGACCTGAGAGACGTGCAAGCGCTGTAACACAAAATCCCTGATCACTTAGAGGGGAGAGGGGAGATTTAGACCGGGGTGAAATCCATCGAGTGCGCCTGCTCTGCGGAGTGGGAGGTGATGGAGATGGCTCCTGGGGGCCTCCTCTCTGCGTGCTGGTGGACCAGAGTTCAGGAAAAACCAGACACAAAGAGCCTGAATCCAGGGATGTGTTAAATTAACCGGGGCGCCATTCCTAGGTGTCGATCTCGGTAGATCCGAGCGAACAAGCAAAATTAATTCTAAATTATCACAAACCCACAGGATGATCTGGGTGGGAAGGGACCTTAAAAGTCACCCGGTCCAAGCCCCTCGCCGTGGCCAGGGGCACCTTTCTGTGGGTTTGGGACAGCCCATCCCTGCCGCACGCGGCACAGCGCCGAGACACCGCGCTGCGCAATCCTTCCCCTCCCAAACAACCAGAGCAGAGTTTACTTTACTGACAGATACAGATAAACAGGAGGAGGCAGCTGTTGAAAGAATTCCATTGACCACTGACCTGAAAACTTGTAGCTTTCCATAAAATGCTGGCAAGCTAAATGAAAGCGAGCGTTTAGATTCTGTGAAAATACTTCCTGCAGCGCCAAGAATATTAATTAATTTTGGAGGGCGATGCGAGGGGGATATGTGGGATGGGGAAAGGCCTGGATTTCTAGGCTGAGTCACCACACGTTTCAGTATTACTGTGTGGACAACTTTACTCTCTCAAATGAGCCCGGAGCAGATGCCCCTGACTGCTGCTGGCTGCACAAGGACTTCCTAAAGACAAACCCTAGCTCTGGCTTCACAAAACAAGCCCAGACCTACACAGAGTGGGAAGCTCCTGTTTCAATGCCTTCAATAATTTAAAGTCATAGTGGCGTAGCAGCGGTCTGGAAATACAGAAAAAAATATATAAAAAAAACAAAAATGGAAATAATCCTGATTTTATTGAGCTTTTTTGGGGAGCTAGAGCTTTTTTTCCTTGATTTTGATTGCTTCTGATATATACTTAAAGCAATTTTGTGGGAGGGGGTGAAAGTGGTTGCCACTTTACTCAATTCTCTTTTTCACTTGCAGAGATCAGGAATTAATTCAGTGAAGCCTGCAGTTAATATGTGGAAGTTTAAATCACTGCTGAAATAGAGCTGATCTGTACCTTCCCAACTAATAAAATTAGTGGTTTTTTTAAAACTTAATCCTCCCCAAACACCTTCTCAACAACAGGTACCTGAATTCAAACCCAGCTGTGCTTCTAATTTGGGGTAACAGGCTGATAAATGACAGATCTCTTGGGCACTGGGGAAGATGCTGCCCTGCAATCAAACAGGGAAATGGTTTTTATTTCCCCGTTCCAACTGCTGGACTAGTTATTAATGGGAAATAACCCCTTCCTGAGCTGTGTTTGCTACAGCTGCCCATGAATTGTTTGGTTAGACCGCCCTAAAAATTCCTCTATGAAACACAGAGATGTGGTGACATCGTAACATTTTAGAAACTCAACTTTAGTTTTTTGCCAAGTCATTTTTCCTACAAAAAAAAAACACTTCCCAGAAAGTCCTGGAAAAGCTGGAAGCAGGAAGAAAACGGAAATCCAAGCATTACTTCAGATTATTTTGGGGATTTCCATTTAGGCTAGATTTTTGTTCCACATTTCCTTTAAGTTAAGAGTCTAAATCCAAAGCAAAGTCATTTTTTAGGAATGAGAATGTATTGCTTAATCCCAAAGTAATTTTTGAGTTCGCTGAAAACGCCAGAATTTGGGTCAGCCTGAAATGAAGGTCTTCTTTTTTTTTTTTGTTTCAATTTGTCCTTCTGAATGTATTTAGGAAAGGTGAAGCACAGAAATTGCTGCAGAGGTGATGTCATCTCTGAGGAAGAGTTGCCTTAGGAGTTACATCTTTTGCCACCAGTGTTAGCAAGTTTTTTCATTTTATTTTTTAAAAATTTCATTTGAAATTAAAATTTTCAAATTTTAATCTCTTGTTTTTGTACTTGAAAAAGGTGTTGGGTTTTGGTTTTTTTGGTTTTGGGGTTTTTTTTTTCAAATATCTCATGTGTAACTTGCATTGACTAACGCCAGCTGATGGATCCGCCAGGCTTGTTGCACCAGGTAAATATGACCTGCTTGGGCACCTTTTTGGTGGCAAAACACTGGAATTTTGGTACTCCTGCCTAGTGGACATCTGCCAGTTTGGCTTAGCAGGGACTCCTTTGGGACACCCCTTTTCATACCAGTTGGGCTCTCTTTAACTGAGCAGAGCTGCAGAACTTTTGCTGGCACTTTCCGTACCTTTTCCACTGGAGAAAAAATATGTAATCGTGAAAATTTAAAGAAAGAAAATGTTTCCAGTGCCACCATATTATCCACATGCATTTTTGTTGCTGTGTTAGTTAGTTGGGTTTGCTTGGAGTTTCTTGTTTTGTTCTTTTTTTTTTTTTTCTTTTTTAAATAATTCAGTCCCAAACTGGCTGATGAATACTACAGTTGCTTTCAAAACATGGAACAAATGGATTCTACAAACATCAGCCAACAGCTACATTCTGCTATTTGTTTTAAATGCAAGAGAGACAAGTGTGAGCTGAGAAATTAAAGCCCATAAATCTACCCTGTTCACATTGCCAGTTTATTTAAGTGATACACTGTTATGTTAGTTGAAGTGATCATAGGAGAGTGCTAATAGCAAGTGATTAGTTGCCTGGGCGTATTTATTTAAGAAATATAATGGATTAAAAGTCTGCTGGTCAGAGTAGATACTCCATCATCTTTAAAGTAAAATAATTCCTGCAGTTTATGACTCCTTTTGTCATAATTCAGGCTTTAAACCCATGAATCACGACTGAATTGCTGTTGACTGGGCTGTAGGCAGAGAAATTTCTAACGGTGGTTAAAATAAAGTGGAAATTTATGATCGCTGAACTTATTTTCCTTCGCGGGCTTGAAAAGACAACACTGAAATGTTCATTTCCAATGTCCCCCCGCCTCTGATGTTTTCAACTTTAAAATGACTCTTCAGCAATTGGAAGTGCTGTGGCACTTTATGCAATAAAACCACTTGCTTTGCATTTTCGTGGTAACTCAGTGGAAAATGATACACGTTAAAAAGGCAGCGGGAACACTTCTGTGAGCACTGCACATTAAACGCCTTTTCTTGTCGCACTGACATCCTACACGAGTGTCATGAATGTAATTCTTGGCCATAAAGTGGCGTGTGTGAAGATCATTATAATAACGGAGCATAGAGGGGAAGAGAACAGAAATTGCAGGTACAGTGTGCTGGTCTTTCAGCACCCCAGGCCTGCAGAGATGGGATCACTGAAGGATGTGGTCATCAGGACCTGAACGATTTCCCTCACGTTTCTCATGGCAGCCTTTTTGGGTTCTTTGCCAGGGCATGCCATGGGAATGGCACCTCCACAAGGTTTATTATTTAATGTAGTTCTCACCAGACACAGAGCTCCATCAAGCTCCAAATGCTTCTATTTGAAAAGTGATAATTACGAAATACTGGAATGGTTTGGGTTGGAAAGGACCTTAAAGCGCACCCAGTGCCACCCCTGCCATGGGCAGGGACCCCTGCCACTGTCCCAGGCTGCTCCCAGCCCCAGTGTCCAGCCTGGCCTTGGGCACTGCCAGGGATCCAGGGGCAGCCACAGCTGCTCTGGGCACCCTGGGCCAGGGCCTGCCCACCCTGCCAGGGAACAATTCCTGCCCAAGATCCCACCCAGCCCTGCCCTCTGGCCCTGGGAAGCCATTCCCTGGGCCCTGTCCCTGCAGCCCTTGTCCATTGTCTCTCTCCATCTTCCCTGCAGCTCCTGCAGGCCCTGCAAGGCCACCCTGAGGTGCCCCCAGAGCTTCTCCTCTCCAGGCTGAACAATGCCAGCTGTGGCAGCCTTTGCTCCCAGCAGAGCTGCTCCATCCCTCTGCTCCTCCTGGTGCCTGCCCTGGCCTGGCTGCAGCAGCTCCAGGTCCCTCCTGGGCTGGGCCCGGGGCTGGGGCAGCTCTGCAGGTGGGGTCCCAGGAAGGCAGAGGAGAGGAGGAGAAACCCTCCCTGCCCTGCTGCCCACGCTGGTTTGGTGGAGACTGGAATGTGTTGGGCCTTCGGGAGCACACACTGTTGGCTCACATCCAGCTTTTCACCCAGGAGAACTCCCCAGTCCTTCTCTGCAGGGCTGTTCTCAATGAGTTCTTCCAGCCTGAGCTCGTGTCTGGGGTTGCCTCAACCCAGGGGCAGCACCAGGCCCTGGCCTGGTTAAAACTCATGAGATCCCCGTGGGCCACTTCTGGAACGTCTCCAGGTCCCTCTGGGTGCCATCCTGTCCCTCAGGGTTGCCACTGCAACCCTTGGCGTCACCTGCAAACTGCTGGGGGTGTGCTCCATTCATCTCCTCTGGTGAAGGTGCTGAGGAGCTCCAGTGCCAGGACAGAGCCCTGAGGACTCCCCTGGACACAGAGCCCTTGGGGAACCCACGCTGGCTGTCTCAGATCACCTCCTTCTGCTGCACGTGCCTCAGCATTGCTTCCACGGGGATGTTTCCGTGTCCTTCCCAGGCACAGAGCGAGGCTCGCTGCTCTGTGGCTCCCGGGGTCTTCCTTTCCCCACTTTTCCAAACCAGGAGTGATGTTCCCCATTTCCCAGTCACTGGGGACGCTGCCTGAGTGCTGCGGCTTTTCAAATACGATGGAAGGTGGCTTGGCAACACCAGCCAGCTCCCTCAGGGTGTGGGGTGTATCTCATCAGGAGATGTAATCACTCTTCAGTTTCACTGAGTGATGCCCAAATGCTCTTTGCTAGCAGCAGTAGGGACTTTGCTCTCTCCTTGGCTTTTCTTTCTGACCTCTGCACTTACAGAATCTCATCTTGTTTCTCTCCACGTGGCTTGCCAAGTCTGGTTCCACCTGTGCCTTGGCTCTCCTGACCCCACCCCTACACGCCTGAGCCGTATCCCTGTCCTCTTCCCAGGCCCCACGTCCCTGCTCCTGCTGGCTCTGCATTTCCATCTCACTCCTCAGTGTGAGGAGTTTAGAGAAACGACATTAGAGGAGTTGTGGTCTTGATTCTTTGTGTTGGAGAGGCAAGGTGTGTGTTTTATGTCGCATCCGCTTCTGTGTTCTTACAAGACACTGAATTATTACCACTTCTGTTCTGTCCCTGGAGATGGGTCACCTGTTCCATGCCAGTCTGGATGTAGGCTAGGGGTGGGAAAGGCTTTTAGGGATGAGTGATAGATTAGACTATGCCTCAAACCAAGAAATGGCTGCAATATTAAAATATCTGCTCTTTTTTTCATTTGCCTGGCTGTCGATAGAGCGTCTCTTGCTCCAAAAAAGGGGCTGGATGTACAAGGTCTAACCTGAATGGGTCATTGTGTGAGTCGCTCTCTGTAAGAGCTTTCATTTGCTGTCTGGGACCCAGTAGTGGAACTCCTCTCTGTGTTGGGAGCACTCCTGAAAATCGGGGTACGAAAAACATTCTTGTCTGCCCTGCTGCATGGCGGTGTAAATTTTAATATATGGGCAATATGTAAGCAGAAGGGCTCTAATATCAAATTCTCGTGAAGGACCCATGGTCCGTGGTGGAGATAAAGCTCCTTTATGCTGAACACCAGCAGGAGTTGTGGTCACAGCTTCTCAATTTTGATCCCACCTGTGCCGGGCCTTTGCTGGAGTCTGTGGAAACTTCTCGTGGCTCTCCAGATGACAACGCACAACCCCGTGTCCCAAAATTTCAGTCTAAAACTGTGGCCATTTTCCTGAGTCAGTCACCAACAAAATGCCCACGAAACTGCACTCCCGTTAGCTTCCTTCCACAATCCTCCGCTCAAAAAACACCTCCCCTGCACGCACAAAAGTGTTGGTAGGGTTACCCACGTCCCACTCCGACCACACAAACTTACTGTCACTATCCAGGAATTATTAAACAGGGTAATCCTCTGTGTTTAAAATAATACTTATATTTCTTGCCCCAGAGACCAAAAAAACGCCAGAAAACAACCGTTTCTGATGATTTTGTAGAAGCAGCAGAGGCACCCCCTGCTCATTCTGACAGGCTCTTGTACACAAGCTATTAACACACTGATTTGTGGCCCGATAGGACGAATGCCCAGGTGGTCTCCGGCCTCCCAAAGGAGCTCCAGCTCCCTCCCTTCAGGCAAAAAAGAACCACTCACTCAGATTAATGCTGCCGTATCTCGGCCTCCTTCAAAGCCCGCCCGAGTCAGAGCCGGGCTCAGCTTTCAGCTGGCGAGCTCAGAGCTGGGAGCTCAGCCCCTGGGCTGGATGCTAGCCCAGCTTTCTTCCCAGGGCAGTGCCCGGTGTGCGGGGAGCGCCTGCGTGGGCACGGCTGCACGAACCCTCACAAACCCCCTCTCCTGTCCGGGTCCATCAAATTAATTGTGGCATTAAACGAGAGGCTGATGGCCGGCTTCTGGGCAGGCTGGAAACGCGCGCTGCAGAAAGATTGCATTTTTCTGTTTTAAATGCTTTCAGGTTTCCTTTTATAGAAGCGCAGGCAGAGTCGACATATCCCTTTTGTCTGACCTTTTTTTTTTGTACTGGACACAGCAGAGCATAAAGCTCTTTGAGGCAGAGTAAGATTCCTGAGAAAATTCAAAACACTTTGGATTAAGACCTAGATATACATTCTAAAAAGGAACAAGAGATAAAAATACCTCCAATGTTTTCTTCTGCTAAAGAATTAGGCTGTTCTAATATCAAGTCTAATACTAAAGTCTAGTAATAAAATCTAATAATAAAATCTAATAATAACCAATGCAACAGCAATAAAAAACAATGAAAATGTGGTAAAAGTATAAGTTCTAACTATGTGGTTACATATGCACATCCCACAAGCAAAAAATTGGGAATCAGATCTTAGGAATCCCTTTGGCTCCTTGGGAAAGGAGAAAAATTAAAGTTAAGACTTTGATGGCTCCTTGGCAGTAGTTGAGGGAGCACCCTCCTATGAACCAATGAATACTGAAGAATATAAGAAATAACCAACTTATTTTCTTGATTTAAAACTTTGCTGTTGCTTTTCTGCACGAACCATTAAAACTTAAGCAAAAAATTATGTCAAGGCTTTCAAGAAAGGTATTTCTATCCGTGTTACGAAGGTTGACTTTCAGCCCTAAAAGTCAGTGAGTGTTTTTTTTAGCTTTTCAGCACCCAAGGATCACTTAGAGATGGGTAATTAATGCATTCCAGCAGCAGGACAGGAGCTCTCATGGGTGACATTTATATATCCCACAGGTATTTTAATTGTCACCCATACTATGGTGAATAGCTTATTATTACTTTATATCTTAGGGGGAATTTTTAAGCTATCTCCTACACTTATCTTTACTATCTATGCAACAGTTTAAAGATTTCCTCAACTTTCCTTCTTAAGAAAAGAGCTTTATCTGCCTAGCTTCCTCTGTTGAGGTGGAATTAACCCCGTTTTTGCGTCAAAACAAGAAGTTTCGGTACAAGACAAGGAGAGTGCAAATCTCTTCTTCCTCTGCTTGCCCTGCTCAACCCTCCCCTCTCTTTGGGTTCACAGTTGCTTAATTCAGTTAGGAGGAACAAGGGCTGCCGAGCAGATACGTGCAGCGGGGGTATGAGCACCCGTGAGTCAGTGCCCCTCGCGCTGACGGGAGCGGTTTTGATCTCCGAGGCAGAGCCAGAGCTGCTGAGTGTCCCCCAGACACCATCGGGGCACCGGGGATTTGGGGAGCGACCCTGTGGGGATGGATGCTGGCAACATCTCAGATCCTGCTCCCTGTCAGCACCCAGAGATACTGCAAGGATGGGCGTGTGGGACCTCAAATGCTACCCAAAAACCGGGATTTTCTCGGTTTTTGAGTCGAAGTAGGAGTGTTTACCCAAGAGAAGGGAGGCCCCGGCAGGAAGCAGGAGTGTTGCTCATTCAAGAAAGACGTGTGTGGGCAGAAGGGGCTGGGCAGGCTCTGCAAGGAGAAGCAAAGCTCCATGGAAAGGTTTCTCTGGTTGCTGCCGACAAGGACAGCAGGTTTTCCAGGGACGGACAGGGCTCTAGGACCCCAAAGTACCTCTCTAAAGGGTCTGTTGATGCAGTTTTGCATCCCTACAGTCCTCTCAGGCATCCAGCATCCCACTGCCTGCCCAGGGAAGAATCACAACCACGAGAAAATTCAAGTCTTCAGAACCAGAACGCTTCCCAGGGACCTCACCAGTGTTAGCGCCCTCAGTTTCAGCCCCATGTTCACAATCTGGAACCCCCTTTTCAAATATTGCAGGTATAAAAATGCCCTCACCTTTTATCCGCCCAGCATTTTGCACCAAGCATTTCTTCTTTGTTATTTCTTGCACACCTGGGTTGCATATAAGGCCGTTATTGCAGAGTGTGGCTGCCATGACATAATTAGTGTTTGCTAATAAGGCCCCGGACCTGCAGCACCAAGTGGTGCAGTGAAAGTCCTCAGTGAGATGCTGAAAGCAGCAGAACGGGCTGGAATAGGTTAGAAAGTTTTAACAGGCATTAATCCTGGGGGATGCTCGGGGGCAGGAACAATCCAGGCCTCTGTGAATGGGAGTGAAATGATTGCAGGGGGAGCAGAGGTTACCCTGCGTGGAGGGTTTCGCAAGAAACCACTCAGACTTTCAGAGCATGGAAAACCAAATTGCAGCAAAATGAGCAAAAACCTGAGGAGAGTTTTTCAAGCCTCTCTTTGTGTTGCTTTAAGCCTGTGAGGGTTCGTTAAACGATTCCACAAGTGGGAAATTATGTCTTCTTGTTCCCTTTTTTTATTAAGAAACACACGAATATCTCTGTGGAGCTGAGCATCTCAAGGCACTCAGCAGAAAAAACATCCAGACCCTGCCCTGCAAACAAAGGTCTCAATCCTCACGTGACAGCACGAGAATAACTAACACAGCTAAACACAGAGGAAAGGGCCTGGGCACAAAAAAGCATGCCAGACTCGGCAAATCCAAGCGTTGCAAAGTCGAAAGCTACAATTTCAGCAAAAAAAGAAAAAAAGAAAAGAAAAAGGAAAGAAGCTAACAGAGATGGGTGGATAAAAAGTGAAAGGGGCAACAGGAGTGTGCAGGTATGAGTGGTTGCATCACAGATGATAAAGTATAAACACAGTGGTGCAGGCTTCTTGAAAAAAAGGGGGGGAAAAAAGTAAAAATCCCCTCGTGCCCTTTTCCCATTTGCATCCCACATGCTTCCGCCGAGCCACTCGGGGCTGTGTAAAAGAGCCCACTGTTCACCAGCAGCTGAGGAGCCAGGGGCGGCTCCTGGCCCTGGAAACAGCCACATTTCACTTATCTTTCCTCCCCTCCTCGCGCCCAGATGCTTTGCAAAACAAACAAACTACATATCTACATATCATAGCCAAAACGGCGTATCAGACTACATCCACTGAAAGCCTCACTGTCTGGGGCTGTGGGGTTCAGCAAACCTTGGCTGGGCTGTCCCTGAGCCTGCTGCTTGATTTATGTTTTCAGATGGAAACTATATGAAGCTCTTAGTTATGCCTGGTTTTCTGCCAAAAATCAGTTTGACCTAAACTGGGCTTTATAGAAACCTAAAGTGCAAGGTGAAGTGTCACATAATCTGCAGTAAAACCTGGCTCTATTTTTTTTTTTATTTTTTATTTTTTTTAAATAAAGAAAGCATACATTTTCTCAGGCTGAAATATGAAGTTTTCACTCATTTTTAGGCTTTCTCTGTGGCTGCTGTGAAAGGAGTAGCTGGAAGGCCCAAATTGGCTTTCATGTCTTGTCTTTTTTCTCATGTCACATCGGTGGAGTCTGACACCAGGGCAACAAAGAGGGAATGAACTGGGACCAAAAATTGTCTGTCTTCAGTAACAAATGAATAGTTTCACTATCTCTGGCGGAAAGGACCTAACTTTACATGTGTAGAAGGCTAAGAAATTCTAATAGAGGCAAAGAAATCATTGTGAGCTCAGAGCATCTTAAAAAAACAAAAAAAAAAACCAAAAAAAAAGAAGTGGAGATAAGAGGCTGAGACAGAGAATATTCTCCAGCCGTGCCTTTAAAATAAATAAATAAATAAATGAAATTGTGCATCAGGTTCTGTGCCCTGCAGCCGATTAAACAGAGCAGGCAGTGTTCATTAGCGGCATCAGACGTGCGGGTTAATTACTGTAATTTGTAGGATGGGAAGTGCCACCTAGTGGCACGGAGCGCGCCGCCGCGGGA
>VYXC01004965.1:194554-235094 GCA_013397175.1 Platysteira castanea | reverse complement strand
GGGCTGGGAGCAGCCTGGGACAGTGGGAAGGGTCCCTGCCCATGGCAGGGGTGGCACTGGATGGGCTTTAAGGTTCTTTCCAACACAAATCTGTGAGTCCGTGATTCTGTGGCACAGGAGCTGGCAGTGCCCGATGGGAATTTCTTACTCTGGGCAGCCCCTGGGTGCCAAGATCACCTCAGTGCCCGGGCTCGAGGTGTGAGGTGGGGCTGGGGCTGTGGGGATGGCAGAGTGAGGTGAGGGCACCTGCAGCCACGCTTGTGCCCAGCAGCGGCACTGGGTGAACCCCAAGGAGCACTGAGGAACCCCTGCTGGAGTCCACAGCGGGGTCCTGGTGCTGAATCCCATGATGGCAGTGCTGGGTTAGACCTGTGACACCTTCACATCGTGTCCCCACTTGCTCCCTTCACCAGTGCAGGTGCGTGGGAGACTTGGGCAGGAGAGATCCTCAGCTCCCCTGGAAGAAGCTCATCAGGGCACACCAAGCCTGACAGAGGTCAAGGTGCCCTCGGACACAGGGTAGGATTGTCAGAATGTCCTGTGCGGGGCCAGGAGCTGGACTTGGTGATCCCTGTGTGTACAGCTCAGGATATTCAATGTCTCTGGAAGGCAGCAGCGAGAAGGTGGAGCTGGGGTGATGCAGAAGGAGCGGGGTGTGCTCACTGCTCCTCCACGCGCTGCCTCTGGCAGTTTTCCACTGTGTCTCTGCATGGCTGTCCCAGAGCCCGGAGCTGCTCCTGGCATAAAGGCTCAGGGCTGTGAGGGACATCCCGAGGCAGCAGCTGCTGCAGCCAGGAGCGCCGGAACACGCTGTGCTCTGGTCACTGCTCCTGTCTGTGCTCCAGCCTGGAGGAGTTTCCCCCCACAGCTGCTGGAGGTCATAAGGAAGGGGTGGTGCAGACACCCCAAAGACCTTCCCCGAGGCCTTGGGAGGACCTTTCCAAGGGGTGATAGGCCAAGCAGAGGCCACTGATGGATCGGATGCAGGCTGTGTCAGCACAGTGGGCTAATTAATCACGTGGCAGAGATGTGGTGAAGCTGGCAAAGTTAATTAGGCAGCGCCGATGATGAGGTGGGCACATGTCGGCAGTTCACAGTCAGATGGGGTACCAGGATCAAAGGACTGCAGGAGCAGAAGAAAGTGCAGAATTGTTTGCATTTGAGGAAAGATGGCACCTGTGAAGGTTTCAGAGCTTGGAAAGTAGCAAGGGATGTGTTATTGACTGGGACTGGTCATTTCCAGCTTGTTGGGGTTCCACTGGAAACTAATTTACTGTTTCACCCATTAATATGAGCAGCCTTCCTTCTCTTCTGTAGTGATGGGTTCTATTGGGTTCCACCCTCTTGCTTTTTTTTCTTTTAATTTTTTATGTCCTTTTGACTTTCACTGTGAGGGTCAGATGGGCAGAGGCTGCTTTTTACATGTTTAAGGAACACGTCCAGATTTTACAAAGCAGCTGTAGAGCATGTGCAGAACCAGCCGCAGTGTGACCTGAGAAGTTGCAGGTTTTAGAGACATTGTTACCTCTGTGAAAGTGGCCAATTTCTCACGGCCTCAGCTTCAGAGAAACCAAGAGTATTTTTGGATGGTAAACTTCAATCTGTTCCACACCAGGACAGTTCACTTTCTGAACCTGGAGTTTTAAACAGAAAGAGAAACATGATGTTCTCCCATCTGGTTAAATTAAAATAGCATTGGTGTGAGATCAAGCTTACACTGCAAACTAAACACAAGCTGGAATTTGGTCAGAATTTACTGCTCCTATGAGTTTTTGCTGTAATAAGGGAAGGTAGCACTGCCTGCAAAAATAGGAGCTGTGCTCCTTCCCCTCAGAGAGAACCCCTGCTGCTGGTTTTTAAAGATGTGAGGTTTGCCCAGGACTTTGGCATCTTTTGGTTAAAAGATGCTGCTCTCAGGGTTGCATCCCTTTTAAAAACGTGGCACAAATTCCTGCTGTAGATCCATCTGCCTGTAGTAGCTCCTAATAAAATGGATCAGCCCAGTTGGAAACCAGCCAGCAGGCAGCCCAAGTTTGGTCACGTCAAGTGAGGTACTTTTTAAGCAGAAGGTGGAAATTAAACACTTACTCAAGTCTTGCAGCTTGAGTTGGCAAGATCTGCTCACTGTGTACATAGTGTTATGGATTTCTTTTACTATGGGTGTAGCGACACCAAGGGAAAGAAGAAAAAAATCCTGTGGAAAAAGGTATGGTTAAGATGGATTTTGGCTAATTGCAGTGGACTTAGGGGCAGCACAGCAGCCAGACAGCAGACTGCTGTGAACTGCAGAGTGCGGGAGTGGGAAGCACAAACCTGTTTTAGAGCAGGGATTTAGACCTGTTTTTTAGCTCTGGAGGCTACAAGGCAACACAGTCCCAGCAGAAGGGCAGGAGGCAGGAGCAGCCACATCCAAGACCTTGGAAATGTGGGCAGGAATCAGGGTGAGGTGTAAGCAGCGGCCTCTGCTGCATCTGTAGGCCCTGAGGAGGATTTTTGGCACCAGCTCTGCAGAGCTGTGTCTCCTCCTAAGCCAGTCTGCCCTGTGGGGCTGAGAAGGTGCTGCTGTTATGGTCTGCATTGTTTGGAGAGGGTGGCAGGGGTAATTGCACCTTTAATTCTGGCAGTTGTAGTGGAACAGCACTCGGCAACCCAACAGTGTTCATGGGAACCCACCAGGGTCTGGAGCTTGAAAATCAACCTTCAGGTGTGGAGGGTTGTGTGGGACTCACACTCCTGACCCTAAGGGCTGAAAACCAGACCATTCTCCCAGGGTTTTTTCATTGCTCGAGTAAGCATTTCAGGATAAAGAAGATTTATAAAAAGTCAAGAGGTGGTTTTCCAGGAGTCAAGTGGGGATTTTTGGCCCGTGTCTCATGTTAAGCTCCGCACTTAAGCAGTGCAGTTTTTTTGGAGCTATCCAAGCCCTTGGTGCAGCAGGTGTAATTCCTGCCCTACTCAGTAAAAGGCTAGGAGCCATCACAGTCAGGAATGCTCTCTGCTGTTCCCATGGATACCTTGAAAATTGTCCTTCCCCGGCTGCCTTTCTGTTTTCATCTGTCACCGTGGGGGTGTGTGTTGTGCTTGGTGACTGCCAGCGTAGCAGCAGGGTTTGTGTTCTTACCAAATGTGGAAGCAGTTGTGTTATGACAGCAATTGCAATGAGCTTCCAAGGGCAACAGGCTTCCACTGGCACGTGCCAGGCACCCAGGTACGCCAGGTCAGAGCCAGGGAAGTGAGCCAGGTGGTGGCTGCCAAATGCAACCAGCCCTGTTTAGGTGCAGCACTCCCACCATCTGGAAAAAGAAAATACTTTGTCCTTTTTCTTGCCCGGTTTCTTTGATTCCCTTGATTTTGGTCCCAAAAGTCAAGGTTGCCTTCGGGGGAAGGAGGGAGATAGAACTTTTGGGTAAACATGGAGAGCTAAACGTGTAAACATTCTGTTCTGGACCTTGGCTTCGCTGTGGATGTGGCCAGCATGTGACGCATGGGAGCAGATGTGGGCAGAACATCTCAGAAGGTCTGGAGCCACTCAGCTCTCACAGGGGCCAGAACTTTGTCTTGCAGGCAGGTCAGTCACTCATCACCTTGGAAGGTGGAGAATTGTGTTAGTCTTCTTTTCGTGCTCTCAACAGAGCTCTTGTGTTACCATAGGAACTTCACTGAAGTTGGTTTGATGCTCAAAGTTTCCAACGTTTTCGGGATACAAGGGTTGCTTGAAGGTCCTTCTGCACATCTGTAGGCTCAGACTGACATCACTTTTTTTTTTAATTGTTGTGTAATAGTGAGGATCACTGAAGTGTTTATCTAAGCAAGCATGTGACTCTGTATCTCAGAGCTGGTCCGCTGCATTTAAAGGACTTTGATGTCTGCAGCTCTCGTCTTGTGCAACCTCCTCACTCATAACAACCTTCTACAGGGAGTTTGTACCAGGGCAGTGTATAGAATTTAAAGTCAGCTAATAAAGAATCACTTTTGTTTTCTTCACGTGCAGCTTGGCTTGTGTAAGTGCAGGAAGAGATAAGAGCCTGGCTGAGTGGTGTTGGGGGTATGTGTTAGGGTCTTCAGAAGAAGCTTTATGGCTTCTTCTGAACCTTCTTCTTAAACCCTACCTATGGTGTTGGGTTTAAACTGAATGAAGTCCCGGTTCTCGTTTGGGGACTCAGTCGTGAGAAGTGCAAATTCCGTGAAGTTCATGTTGCAAAATAAGTGGTATCACACTCTACACTCAGCTGTCCTGAATGGCTGCAGCAGAGATGGGGCGTCCTTGGCAGTGCGCAGCCTGCTCTGAGGAAAGCAGCTGCATTTCTCCCTCCACGCCCTGGGAATAGGTTGTAGCACATGTTTCCCAGTGCAACCAGCTGGCTCTGGCCATCCTTTTACAGGGAATGAGAGGCTCTGGGGTTTTCAGCCCTGTTGGGTGGGAATTCTTAACTTGCCTCACTGGAAAGGCTTGGTTGGAGATGTTTTGCGTCTTTCCCGTGCTGCTCAGACGTTACAGGATGTGTGCCAGTTCACACAGACTCATGTGGAGCTTGGGCTGCAGCTGTGAGCTGTGGAGAGAACTGTCCTGAGGCTGAACACGTCACCAGGAGTTTTCTGAAGCTGCCTCTCCGTGTGCCTTGCTGTCACGTTCAGTGCAGCCTGAGAAGTTTACAAAAGTTTTAGAAGTTTTAAATTGTGCGTGTGTGCAGGGCAGGTTCCATTGTTGTAACACAGACAGGTACACATCTTATTAAATATCTGCTTCACTGATCTTTGAAACAGTTCAACTGCAATGTCTCTTGAACAGGAAAGAACTGTCAGCTTGGTTACTTGCCCAAGTGAAGAGCCCAAGCACCAGATTTTGCAGCAATATCAGGAAAATCAAGGTTGTGATAAAAGTTAGTCAGCAGTTTGACAAACTGCTGCTGAAACTAATGTCTTGTGTTCGGGTGTTCATAGCACAAATGAATGAGGGACTATTTGTAAACCCTTTGCAGTTGCAGGTGTTTGTGTGTCTTGCAAAGCTTTTGTAACTTTGGGGATATTTATGGGTTCAAGGTGTGTAAGTGGGAATGGAAATAAAAACTGAGGAATACTGTGGTGAACATGCAATTTATTACCGTGTACACGTGGTACACGTGAAGGGCTTTCCAGCCATTGGAAGGTGGAACCTGTAAAGGAAGTGAGAAGCAAACCCAAAGGGAACTGACGTGTCTGAGAATCACTCAGGACTCAACAAGCTGAAACTCATTATAAATCTGTATTCCATAGAGGGACATGGTCATTATAACACATCTCCACCATAAACTGTTAAATGAGGATGTCCTGGAAGCAGGAAGGACTGCTTGTGATTCCAGTGACAAGTATTGATGTACAACATTTGCTAAGGACTAACCGCCTGCTCCTTTGTTCTTCATTTCTAGGTCAAGATGTTGTTAAGTATAAAAAGCATCTTATGGATGTACTCTACGTTAGTTATAACATATATGCTACCTAAAGGTAAGTCTGCTGTACACAGAACCATTCACTAAAATTAATTTAGTGCTCTAATTGGTAGGGTGTTTCACAGGACTGGGAAAACAGCCCAGACTCAGGAAACTGACTTTCTTTTTCTCTGCCATGCTGCACCATATCACTAATTTTGTTTCTGTGTCCTCCTCAAGGCCCTTGCTGGTCTATATTTGCTGTGCTTGGGCTGCTGTGAGCTCAGCTGTGGCAGGTTCCTTGGCTGCTGGGGTCTGGAGCAGGGATGTGTTAGGGCAGCTGCAGGTTTGGGTGGAAAGGAAGGAGCCCTTACTACCTCTCCTGGTGATTACATGCTAAAACTGAAGTATGTATCCATGTGTGGTTGCCATGGTTATTTGAAAGTTTGGGTCAGGCCTTCAGGAAGGAAAATATCCCAACAGCTGCTGCAGACTCACAGAATTGGGAAAGCAGCTTTCCCAAGCCTCAAAGCAAGATTTTTCTTTATTTTCTTTCCCCCTTCTTTCCAGGAACTCCTCAAACTGATTTTAGCCTTTGGGAAAATTAAATTTACTATTTTTTTTTTCCACCCAGCTTGAGCATAGTTGCTAGTAATGTCTTTAGGTAGTCCTGAATGATAAAGTAAAGGACTGGTTCATTAGTGGAACCAGTTAAAAAACCAGAATAATAGGTTTAGATTGGATATAAGGAAGAAAGGTCTGGATCAGACCACAGACCTGACTCACTGCCTTGCACAAATGCAGAATTCAGGGATACAGGGATAGAGACAGCAGCACTGTAAGTGGGGAGGGGTCGCATGGATCCTTGGAGTGGTCGGACATGGGATGGCATCTTTAGGTGTCCCCTCATTTACTTCACCTTTTGTTACCTCTTAAATGGCTCATCTTATCTCCAGCGTAGAATTTTTGGTACTTAAGCAAGTTGTTTATGAACATCCCATTCTTTGGAATGTAAACCAGGTTGTGGCTCATCCTTATTTGCCCAATTTTTTTCAAAGAAATTCAGAAAGACCCTGATGTTCCTAGAACGCACTGTGAACTTCATGGGGTTTGCTTTTTAAGCTGGAGGCCATTCTTTTGCCCATGTTCTACCATCTCTTAATCACATTCAAAGTACGACCACGGTGAGGAAGGCAAGGATGAAAAAATGTTCTATTTTCATGAGCTGATCCAATTCATGATCCCAAAGAATATGTGGGATCAACTCATGCCATTACCTTTTGTAGAAAAGTCAGTTGGTGCAATAATATTTTCAAGAGTGAGTGTTAGAAGACTACACACAATCTTTATAAGTATGGCTTTTGTTTAAAAATACTCAAAAATAAAATATACCTCACCTTTCTAAAGAGATAAACATCCTAAAGTTTCAACCTTTTCTTTTCAAATCCTTAGCCTGGATATAAAATTGAAGCCTGGAAATCTTTTGTGGGACACCAATTCCCACCACTTACCACTATTCCTGCCTCTGTTTCCTCTCCCATGCTCGTCTTTGTGAGTGGCCACGTTCATAAATACCGTGGTGAGCCTGTTAGGTTTTATGTAGCCACAAAAGTGCTTTTTTCCTTTGGGGGCAGATTGAGAATGGCCCTGCATGGCTCCTCGAAGACTCTGAATCCTCAGGTGTGTGTCAGGAAGGCAGCAGGAAATGGGGTGTGAGACGATGGGTCACCTTGGCTCTTTGCTTGGTGCAGGTGAAGGATTAATGGCACAATCAGTGCTCACAATCAAGGCTGATACCTATAGTGTGGCATTTACTCACTTTCAACTAGCTGGTGTGAGGATTTTGTGGTTTACAAGCTGGGCCTTGTGGTTATGATCAACGCTGGCATTTTTCTTACCCGTTTTGGGCAGCTGTTTGTGGCGTTATGTTGAGTTCTGCAGCTGAGGTTTACATTTTCCTGGCTCCTTGGGAGTGTCTTGCAGACTGTAAAAGTAGTTCGTCGCCACTCTGTGCCTCCTTCTCTTATTCTGCTTGCTCAGACCACAAACCACCTGGTAAAGGACTCAGGGAGGGTTTTTGTTGGGTCTCAGTCCTTTACCTGTGAGTGTTTCATACAAGTTTCACTCATTTTAATTCATCATTATCTTCACTAAAAGGCTTATGGCTAATGAAAAGGCTTCTCTTAGGCTCAGTGCTAGTAGCTGGATTGACAAACCACACAATTTCACTGATCCTTTCTATTTCTGCTGCTAGACAGGGCAGTATACCATATGTCCCAGCAGGTTGTTGATGAACTGAAAAATGAGATGCAACTTTTTTTTTTTTTCCCCCCTCATAAATTTAGCTAAAAATAAATGGAATATTTTATTTTTTAAGCATGTGGGATTTGTCTGCATAGTCAGTAGCAACATTCTGTTCAGTTACACTTAATTATGTGGCAAATTCCCTCCTCTAAGCAGCATCACACCACATAGGGCAGTCTTTTATTCAGACTCCTTGTCCACTGCAGACCTATTGGCCTGGTCATCGTGGTTAATGTGACACAGAAGGGCAGAATTCTGCCCTTTAAAAAAATTTTCTAGACTTCTGCTTGAAGGATTTTGTAACATTTACCACAGAATTCCTTTCCTCCCACCCCAAAAGGAAGATACCCAGCTGTGAGTCATTGGTCTATCACATCCCATTGATAGGGGCTGACATGGATTAGAAGCTTAGCAAAAATGCTAAAGAGAAGGAAAAAAGAGTTATATGGATTAATATAAGATACTGATAGCTTCTGCATTGGTCAGTAAATTCTGCTAGACTAACTAATTTGGGCTGCTGCAAGAAATCGAGCTCTTTGGAACTTTGCAGGAACATCACTTAATCTTGTATTTCAGATACGCCAGCCAATTATTTTCTTTTTCAGTAGGGAAAACCTTCCTTCTCCTTTCTCCTTGTCCTCTTCCTCCTTCTCCTCCTTCTTCTTGTCTTCTCCTCCTTCCTCCCTCCTCTCACCACAGCGAAATTACAAAAGTAATTTTTTATAAAGTGTGTTATAATGCTTTCTAAAGCTGGGCAGAACTGCAGCTACACAGGATCTCCTGTTCTGAGAAGCAGCAGAGTTTAGGCTGGATCTAGTTTGCATATCAAGGTGATAGGTGTTGTTTGCCAAGGCTTCCAGCTGCCTGCTGTGAAGACACAAATTTTAAAGGGAGGAAATTTCCTCAGGGTTCACTGCTGATATTCCAGATCACTCATAATCAGAAAGAACGTTCTTTAAAAGTTTATTAAAATTCTGTCAGTCTGAATGATTACAGTTAGTCATTCTTCATTTAAGAAGAAAGTTCCTGTAAGGTGTATAGATGACAAGAGATCATAATAAATTCTAAATATTTTGAGACTGATTTTAATCTCCCACCTGTGCAATTTGGCAGCAATTCCATCACAACTGGTAGAACCGAGAATCCATTCTCTTTCTTTATCTCTAACCACCGTACCTCTGTGAGGTTTCAGGAAAATAAAGTTGATATAAAAGGGTCTCTGTTTTCATCAGTTTTGATACCATCATCTTGACTCTATCTGAATTGTGTGCCCACGGAATTCTGCTTTGGTAGGCATGGATGGAAAGGACCTGAGAACTTCCATTCAGAATTCTGTGTCTTCCCTGTCAGTCCATTTTTCTTTCTTTTTTGGTTAGTACTTTATTAGTGACATGCTTGGGTATCAAGCTGATGACTGTTGCATTGAACCTTTTTAGATGATACCATTAATATTTTATCCTGTAGAAAATCATCTGTTTCTGTTAAAAATAATCAAGTTAATGAGCAATTTTCATTTTTTCTTCTATTTTCTTACCCCTCCTTTTTTTTTTGTTTTTTCTGTTTTCTTTCTTCTTCTTTTTTTTTCTTATTATCCCTCTCTTCTTTTTTTCTCTTCCTTTTTTTGCTCCTTTTTTAAAATTCTCTCCCTCTGCCCACCCTTCCATCCCAACCCTTAATTTTCCACTCTTTGTGGAGAGATTATATCTTTTATCATAGATAAATAGCTAGATCATTTTCATATGCTGGTGCCCCCTATTTCCTGTATCACTCTGTTGATGGGTAGTATATTATTATATTTCTAAACTCTGTGAGTCTTAGCTCCCTTCAAAGTAGTGATGACCATGTTCTTCCTCTCAAAAATGTTATAGTGAAGGACTGTGAAAGAGGTAAAATAAATACCGTTGTGCACCAGCTTTTAATCTTCTTTAAGACATTATGTGTGATGAAATAACATCACATAAAAAAGGTAAATCTATCAGAAACCCCCTCTTCAGTTGCGGTGTGCAGCTTGGATGAACAGTAGTCAACTTCCCCCTCAGGATATTGTCAGATGGAAGCATTTCACTGTGAAGTGTTTGCAGCTGGAGATGACACAAAAAAATGATAAAAGTCCTGATCATGTCAAGTCTGAGCCAAGTAGGGACTTTCTGTGTGCTTCGCTTCCTCCTTTGCTTTTACATCCTGAAATATTTCACTTCTGCGATGTGTGAAACGCCCTGAGGCTACAAGGAAACAACTTTGGAAGAGCGACTATGTGGGAGAGTCTCACTGGAAAGGCTTTTGTTTCAGCACGTGTGCAATAGAAAGAATTAACCCCTGGGAGAACAGTGGGGTCAGGGGTGGCAGGGATGCAAAGCCATGGGCTGTGGTTCCTTCTGAGGACAGGAACAGCTGCTGTGAGGTGAGGTGAGGTGTGAACATCAGCAGCTCCCCTGTATTCAGGCTTTTGGCCAGCGAGGTAACTCATCATCTTTCACTCGGGGTGATCATCCTCCTGTGAATTCAAGAAACAGCTCTTGCAGTTCACCTGTCACCTAAAATTTCAGACCCGTTTCCAAAGGTTAATAATTTGGTGACTGCAACAAAGGGAGAAAATAAGTCAGAATGAAATTTTCCCAAAGAGAAACGCGCTCTGTCATCGGCCTAAAATGTACCAAGACTGATACAAAGTCTTTTTTAGCTCATACTCCCCAGTCCTGTTACAAATCAGCCAAGGTTCATGGATTTCAGTCTTTGCACAAATGAATCATTAATTAACAATGAAATAGATCTCTTTCCAATTTTGCCGTTGCACTAATGTGATTCCTCCTTTCTCTCTCCTCGCTCTCTCCCCTTCTTCTAGTTAAAGCAGAAAAAAAAACGGTGGTCAAGGGAACTCTCTCTGGAACTTCAGTCCTGCCGTGCTTCTTTTCAACCACGCCCACCATATCCTCCAGCTACGCCGCCGAGTACCTCCGGATCAAATGGTCCAAGGTGGAACTGGACAAAAGCGGGAAGGACGCCAAGGAAACCACGGTCCTGGTGGCCCAAAATGGCAACATCAAAATAGGCCAGAGCTACAAGGACAGGGTGTCTGTCCCCAGCCATTCGGAGGAGACCGGGGACGCCTCGCTGACCTTCTCCAAGCTGCGCGCCAGCGACGCCGGGGTCTATCGCTGCGACGTCATGTACGGAGTGGAGGACACGCAGGGCATCGTCTCTCTGGCTGTGGAGGGTAAGGATTTGTCTATTTCGTTTGTAACCAACAGTGATTCCAGCTGAAACAGCAAAACTTGGTAATTAACGCAAGACTAGAGAGGATTTAAAGGAGTGTCTTTAGAGATTTGCCCTTTGAGTAGGGGGAGAAGAAGCAATTCATGATGGAAAGGATGAAAACTTGTGATGATAAGAAGCCACTGAAGATGTGGTTGGGCAGTCTTGATGTCCCAAACTGTGTTGCCACCACAAGTGGGAGCCACTCTTTGTGGGACAGGAACATCAAACACAAACGGTGTGTTTCTTTTCATCCAGTAATAAATTTTGGATGGGCAGAAGGAAATTCATATGGGAGAAGGTGCAGGAAAACAGCTGGGGAGGTGTTTGCTAAATGTGGGGGCATGCAGTGATAGCAGTTTGCTTGCCATCACTGTTATGAAATAGCCTCCAAAATTTTGAGAGGGAGAGGTCTACATGCTGAGAGACAGAAGAGACAGGACTTTCAGAACAGCTGAGGTTGGAGAAGACATCTAAGATTATCGAGTCCAAGCACTAACCCAGCACTGCCACGTTCACTACTAAACCAGGCTCCCAAATGCCACATTCAAACATTTTTGGAATGTTCCCAGGAATGGTGATACCCCGACTTTNGGGACAGCCCCGGGGCCATCGGCCTCTGGCCCCCCTGGGCCCCCTGGGCTGTGTCCAGCTGCTGTCACCAGCACGGCCAGGGCCTGGCCCAGCTCTGCAGCCCCTGTGCCCCAGCCCGGAGTGCTCCGTTGGGTTAAGCAAAACGAAAGTGTGAGTGGCCAAAGGAGCAGTGATGTGTCGGTGTTTCTGCCCTCGGAGCCTGCTCCTGGAGCACGGTGAGTACAGCACAGAGGCTGCTCCAGAGCCCCGTCGGGCTGGCACTGAGCCTGAGCTAACAGGCTGTGCTGAAAGGCAGGGCACTAACCCGGGCTCTGTGCCATGCACAGGCAAGTTCTGGACCCAGGTTTCTGCCTGTGCTTAGAACAGCACTGAGCTGTGTGGATAGATCTCCTCGCAGGGGCCTTGTTTTGGGCCCTGCCTCGCAGGCCCCTTTGCAGCTCGGTGTGTTTTGGAAGTTCAGTATTTACTCAGACGAATGAATCCCAAAACAAACATTAGTATCTGCTGCTGGAAATCATGGCTTTGGCTAAGACATTTTTGGTGAGCTTCATACTGTATTGTTCTTCCAATAGGCCTAAGCTAATGGGAACAGTCTGTTGGCATTGATTCGCCAAAGGGATTCGGAGGTGTGGCCTTAATTTGGAAATACAATAAATCAGTGTAGCCATTAATGTCTGCATAACTTCATAAACTGTTAGGTCCTAATGACAAAAGCAAAAGAAATCCTGGTTAGAACATTACTTTTCACAATGAGTGTACCTGGCATTCCTTACCCCTCTTCAAGTGTTCCCTTGACTACATATCTAAATCCAGGAGCAGCAGATGTTTATGACAATAAAATATCGGATGATTTATGGTGATACTTTAGCTTTTATAGTTGCTGCTCCTGCAAAAACACTGCGAAGTGTTGAACTGATTAGATTTATGATTTTACCTCAGTGAAAATTTCACACGCTCCATTTTCTTTCTGCAACTCGTCTTTTCCATGACTACTTTAATGTCAGAATTTCAGGAGAGGAAAAATGCTAAGTCTTGACCCAAATGGAAAATCACTTTGCTAGACCATCGTTTGTGCCCTCCATTCTCAGTTTTCTGCTTTATGTAAACAAATGGCATTTATTAGACTCATAAGAACTTCATGTGAATGTTTCTGCTCAAATTTTCTGCCCAATTCTTTGCGGTTTCTTATGATTTCGGCTTTTACTTGTAAACCCATTAGTCCTGAATACAAATTACCTCCATGGTGTTGTCTTTTTGCCCCCCAAAGTGACACCAGCTGAAGAGGCATGATCCACTCATCCCCGTTTGTGCATTCTGCTCTGCCTGTCCTGGCTGGGGTGCAGGGAGGTATTTCTGTGCTGGCTGAGGTAACTCCAGAGCTGAGGGATAGCCTGGTTCAGCACTGTGCTTTGGTCAGCTCTGCTGCGTGGAGCTGGGGCTGCTGAAGCCCTGGTAAAATTGTCATCAGTTTTGTTATTCTGCTCATTTTATTCTCAAATGAAGTAGGCCAAAATTTATCAGCAGGGTTCTGGTGAAGCAGGTGTAATTCCTCTTTTGCCATTATGATGAATTTATGGGGTGTTTTTTATGCTTCTTTGGGTATTTTTAAACCAACTCAGGACTTCTGTTCCAGACATTTTCAACAGTCTCCATTTGTTTTATGGACACTTTAATTTTAAACTTTCAAACAAGAAGCATAATGCAGCATCAATGAAGCCAGGAAGATAATATTGGACAGCTGGCCTGCTTGTTTTTCAAATTAACCTTTGCTAGTAGCAAAATAGATAGCTGGGAGAGCTAACTTGAAAAAAATTACTGTAATTGCTATTTCTCTCCTGTAGGTATGCTGGGGAATACAGAACTGCTGTTTGAACACACTGTGCATCAAATGAGTGTATTTTACCAGTGGTGGAATGTATTGTGAATGAAAAATGGGGTTTCTGAGGAAGAATAATTTTCTCCGTAGCATACAGATTTTCCCAGGTTAAGCTGAACAGTGGGTGTTAGTCACTGAAAGCAGAGCTCCTAATGCCTAATTATTTTTTTGCCTGAGTCCCAAGCCCAAGACTGTACAAAAGTTGTAATTATGCACCTATTTTTTTTTCTATTCAGCTATCACAACAGGAAAATTTGGTAACTTGCATACAAATATCCAGTTAATTTGCTGTTTTAGATGCCGAATGAACTTCTAAATTCAGATTCATATGTTATGAACAACAAACTGTTCAGACAAAAGATCTGGGTGTTCTAGAGTCCTACTGCAATGAAAGCAGCTGATATCAAAGGACACGCTTTAAAATCACCCTACTGCTGTTAGAGACTTGTCACCCATGGAATTTCCCACACAGAGATTGTGTTATTCAATCATGAACAGATATGGGTTTGGGGTTTTTTTTCTGTTTGTTTTTTGAATGTCTGCAGATTTTCACTATCCATGGGTGGACTCCTTAAGCCACCACTTAACCACAGCTGGCTATCTTAGTCATCATTCACAAGGCAGGCACATTGCCTTTGTGTCTACATTGCATATTTCTGCTACATCCTCTTTTTGACAGGTAAAAGTTTTCTAAACAGTGACAGGATCTTAGAAATTGACATAATTTTGTGGCCTTTCTTTGCCTCAGTTATAGGAATTAACTACACCAGCTACTTGGGTATCAATAGCTGCTTATATTTGGAAACAGATGATCCTCAAGGTCCTTTCCACCCCAAACCATTTCATGATTCTGTCTCAGAGACATCATCAAGACCCTGTGAGTTCACGTGGGATCCCCTATCTGCTGAGCAGTGCTTGGCCGTGTGCTCATCAAACAGAGATCAACTATTTTGATCTGAAGAGTGTTTAAATGTCTCATCTTAGAGTAAAAAATCTGAATTGGCTTGTTTTCTTCCCGGAGTGTGAGCAGCTGTGCTCTGGCTGGAGTGGCTCTGTGTGCACAGCCCTGGGGATCTGGGAGAGTCCCAGCAAAGGGTAGCAGTGGGATGACACGTTTGGGTTACTTGATCCAGCTTTCCTTTGGTGTTACGTGCTGAGCCGTGAGCCCAAACCCCGCAGAGAACACCCATCCACGGGGGTCAGGTGCTCTCCACACTTCACCCCTGAGATCAGCGTTACTGTTTTACGTTTTCCCCTTGGTGAGCGTCTAAGAGGGAGGAGGGAAGTGCTTAATTTTAGCCCACGCAGGAAGTTTGGGGCAGCCAGGTGCCTGCCTTACGCATTATTCATGCCTGTGGTGCTGTCCTTGGGGCACGCAGGTCTGCAGGATCACTGGAGGGGCACTTTCCTCACACTGGATACCCCCTTTCCTGTTACTAATCGTGGGAAATGCTTTCCTGGCACCCTGGTTTGCTGCTAGAATTACACTGACCTCTCAGGGGTGTTTTGTGTTCAAAATGGATCTAGCAGCATGGCAGTGTTAGATGCTTCAGCTTCTCACAAGGAGAGGAATGGAGAATCTTAGAATGTTTTGAGCTGGAAGGGACCCACTGGGGTCATCCAAGTCCAATCCTGCATGTGTATAACAAGTCACTCATACTCATTTTACTTCCACATATTTTCTTCTCTGCCTTCTGTGCATGTTCCTCCGAAATTTTCCTTTTGTCTCAGGAGCAACTCTGCCTTTGTCAGATTCTCTAATTTCATTTCTGTGGTGTTTTGTGCTTTTTTCCTAACCTTTCTCGTTGTTTATTAAACCCATAGTTCAAACTGTCTCACACTGGGAGCCCTTGGCCTCTCAGCTTTTGGATGCTCCTGGGTGAGGTGAGCTCTCTGCACTAAATATCCCTGGTCACCAGTCAGGGAGATTTACAGATGACTGGTTTAGACTCAGCTTGTCGCTTTCAGGCAGAGCTACTTTGGGTGAGTTGAATCCCACAAAAGGTTTTTATAAAAAGTATTGCTGTATCTTTCTGTGCCCACATTAATTCCTTTTCTCTGGTTGTAATGAAGTCCACTTTTTGTAAAATACTTTGGAGCTAACTTGTAAAAATCTGACCCTGAAGTGAAATGACACCGTACTTTTCATTCTGTAACATTATTGAATATTTAATTCTTGTTTTGTGTAATGCTATGACATTGGGCAATTAAAAAGATCATATATGACCCAATGTATTCCAAATTAAGAAATCTGAACAAACCACTCATTTGAGCTGACTTTTTGTTATCCTCCTTGGAGATAATTGGATTTAAAGGGATCAAAGTGGCAAATGGGATCCTTCCTGTTTTTTAATTTTTTTGTCATAGCCTCTCAGTGAATATTTTTTGGCCAAAGGTGAAATCACTTTATTTTTTTCTAACTGATATTTTGGGAGTTCACTCTTTTCATGGGCCTCGTTTTCTCAGTTTCTGTTTGATTCTGCTGCAAATCTGGAAGACTTCCTTTTTTCCCCCAATATTTTTTTTTTTTTTTTTTTTTTTTTTTTTTTTTTNACAACTGGTAGCGGCCACCAAAGGATGGCAGAGGGAAGTTTATTAACTTTTCATGCAGAGAGCTGAAAATGCTGCCCTATTCCTTCCTTCAGTCCTGTAGCCTGTGTTTTTGGGGTGTGTTTGTGGTGTAATTTGCCTTCTGCACCAAGGGCGGGGAGGATCTGGACTGTGTGGCAGCTCTGGCAGTGGGCTGGGGGTTATTTCAGGGGCCTGCACCACAGTGCCCAGGGTCTGAAGGCAAAAATTAACAGGATAACAAGCACTGCCATCACAATCTTTTCTCTTTTGGTATCCTTTGCAGTGTGAGCCAGCTTCTGAGATTCAGGCTTTATGCTGCCACATCCAACACTGCATGTGGCAGCAGCGTGGGCTCACCAGTGAAAGTGAACTATAATTTATAAGCCATACCAGGAGCTGATAAACCAGCTTCCCCTGCAGTTCCACAGGGTTTTGATGCATTATACACGACAAAGTTGCAAACCAAAAGGGATGTAACCACAAAACCAGGCTCTTACCCATGGAAACCCTTGTATGCTAAAAGTTAAACACTTTACATTCTCATTTTCTGGCCTGAGACACGAGATAAGCGACCGAAAGACGTTCACCCTTGCTCTGACAGAAATGAACTTTGGATGCTGCAAATTGCTTTCCTATGACTGCTCTCTCTCGCTGCTACTCCTTCCTGTAATTACACCGACTTTGTTTGCCAGATGTTTGGTGACAACATTATGCTGTTTTCCAGTTGCTTTATTTGTTCCTAGGACAACTCCTTCCTTGCCTTTTCTTTCGGGGAGGAAATAGACAAAGCCGGGGAGGGGGGAAAAAAATCCTTTACAAATGTTTTAAAGTGCAAAGACCGGGACAATGGGTTTTGCCCCTCTCTCTGTCTAACTGAAACAATGAAAGTCCTGCACTTTAATCTCCTTAGCCCCAGGGAGTCTTCTAATTATTGCAGCTGTTGCACAGGCTTATGCATAGTGACGTCCTCCTTCCCATTCATCTCGGAGGCTCTTTCATGTCCACCAGCTCCTCACTGGAAGCGGAGGAGCCTCCAGCTCTGAGAATAGGTGAAGTTTACCTTGTGGATCAGGGCGAGGAGAACAAAGCATTCCCCGAGTTCCTTCCCAGGATTTACAAATGACCAAAGGCTCTTCTTTGCCTCGGCGAAATCCACTTTAAATTGGCTGGGATATTAACTCTTTGGCCCTGGCTTGTTCAGGTATCACATGGGTCTGGCAGGGTGGGGAGGGCGGCGGTGCTTCCAGCGTGGAAAACAAAAAAGGAAGGAATGAGAGGAGAAATAGCTGTTTGTGGAAAATGCACTCATAGGTTTAAGCAGCAGGAAACTTTAAAAAGATATATATATATATATACAGCTTTAGAGAAATATGTGGCCATCCCGTCTAAGGCAACAAACCTTTTTGTGGTTGTACTGAGAAGCAGAAACTCCTGTGCCCAGTTTGAAGTCATATTATATCACTTAAGCAATCTTGGAAAAAATTTTTAAAAAGAGAGACAATTAATCCAAATTCATACAGAATGCACTTTAATTAAGATTAAAAAAATAGCCCGAATTAACAAATTGCTTCATAGACNTTTTTTTTGTGATTTCATTTTAAAGCCTGTAAAGACAATCCCAGGCTTAAGATCCTGACCTTGTTAACAGAAAGAAACAAGAATTAGGGAGGCAGCAGTGGATGGTAATTCACATTTTCATTTTTATTCAAACTTGTCTTTCCTGCAAGCATTATAATGATAATAAATGAAAGTTGTTTCCGATGTGGGAACGCTGCCACTCAGTGATGCTGTTAGCCCTGGGAAATTGTGTGCTGACAACATAATTGATCCATTCTCTCTGGAGCAGAAATCCCCTTCTTTATCTCTTAAGTAGGCATTTGAAGAGGTGCTTTTACCTAATCTTTCGGATTTACCTGTCTTGAAACCTTCCCACCTCTTGATGTTGAACTTCCGTGCTTCCTCGCTGACTAAATTATCATGGGCTGCTGCATTCTTCAGCTCCTCTTTCACTCTCCTGCATAATGGGTCCCGAGGAACCTTCCTGGCAAGGGAAGAGCACAACTGGTAGCGGCCACCAAAGGATGGCAGAGGGAAGTTTATTAACTTTTCATGCAGAGAGCTGAAAATGCTGCCCTATTCCTTCCTTCAGTCCTGTAGCCTGTGTTTTTGGGGTGTGTTTGTGGTGTAATTTGCCTTCTGCACCAAGGGCGGGGAGGATCTGGACTGTGTGGCAGCTCTGGCAGTGGGCTGGGGGTTATTTCAGGGGCCTGCACCACAGTGCCCAGGGTCTGAAGGCAAAAATTAACAGGATAACAAGCACTGCCATCACAATCTTTTCTCTTTTGGTATCCTTTGCAGTGTGAGCCAGCTTCTGAGATTCAGGCTTTATGCTGCCACATCCAACACTGCATGTGGCAGCAGCGTGGGCTCACCAGTGAAAGTGAACTATAATTTATAAGCCATACCAGGAGCTGATAAACCAGCTTCCCCTGCAGTTCCACAGGGTTTTGATGCATTATACACGACAAAGTTGCAAACCAAAAGGGATGTAACCACAAAACCAGGCTCTTACCCATGGAAACCCTTGTATGCTAAAAGTTAAACACTTTACATTCTCATTTTCTGGCCTGAGACACGAGATAAGCGACCGAAAGACGTTCACCCTTGCTCTGACAGAAATGAACTTTGGATGCTGCAAATTGCTTTCCTATGACTGCTCTCTCTCGCTGCTACTCCTTCCTGTAATTACACCGACTTTGTTTGCCAGATGTTTGGTGACAACATTATGCTGTTTTCCAGTTGCTTTATTTGTTCCTAGGACAACTCCTTCCTTGCCTTTTCTTTCGGGGAGGAAATAGACAAAGCCGGGGAGGGGGGAAAAAAATCCTTTACAAATGTTTTAAAGTGCAAAGACCGGGACAATGGGTTTTGCCCCTCTCTCTGTCTAACTGAAACAATGAAAGTCCTGCACTTTAATCTCCTTAGCCCCAGGGAGTCTTCTAATTATTGCAGCTGTTGCACAGGCTTATGCATAGTGACGTCCTCCTTCCCATTCATCTCGGAGGCTCTTTCATGTCCACCAGCTCCTCACTGGAAGCGGAGGAGCCTCCAGCTCTGAGAATAGGTGAAGTTTACCTTGTGGATCAGGGCGAGGAGAACAAAGCATTCCCCGAGTTCCTTCCCAGGATTTACAAATGACCAAAGGCTCTTCTTTGCCTCGGCGAAATCCACTTTAAATTGGCTGGGATATTAACTCTTTGGCCCTGGCTTGTTCAGGTATCACATGGGTCTGGCAGGGTGGGGAGGGCGGCGGTGCTTCCAGCGTGGAAAACAAAAAAGGAAGGAATGAGAGGAGAAATAGCTGTTTGTGGAAAATGCACTCATAGGTTTAAGCAGCAGGAAACTTTAAAAAGATATATATATATATATACAGCTTTAGAGAAATATGTGGCCATCCCGTCTAAGGCAACAAACCTTTTTGTGGTTGTACTGAGAAGCAGAAACTCCTGTGCCCAGTTTGAAGTCATATTATATCACTTAAGCAATCTTGGAAAAAATTTTTAAAAAGAGAGACAATTAATCCAAATTCATACAGAATGCACTTTAATTAAGATTAAAAAAATAGCCCGAATTAACAAATTGCTTCATAGACCTGGGCATTTCTGACTCAGCATGAAATATGTTTTATTACAGAAACACCAATGCTACAAAAAAAAGCTTTAAAATGTTGGTATATGTTCAAAAATAACATCTAGTAAAGGCAGATGCCCAGCTTGTGGCTATTATTATGGGTTCATAGTTATGAAACAGGGCAAATATTTCACCTCCTTCTGTTGTGAGCCCTGTAAAAGTTGCCCATTTTTAAATTCTAGAACCAGAACACCAAGCAGGTGTTTTTATTTACTGCTGTACTGCTAATACAACAATGCCCATTTATACCAGCAGGTGTTCCGCTCACGGTGTCAACCACTGTTACTAAATTCTGAATATATTAAAAAAATATATTTTTATGCACACCGCGTGCTAAAAAAATATAAATCTCCAGATAAAAAATTTTTGTTATTTTAAGGTTTAAACGCCAATACTGCCTAACTCTGTGTTGAGGGGTGGTTTAGCAGTGAGGCTGTGTGGAGCAGGGTGTCCCCCATCCACACCAAAATGCTACTTTGGCTCTCAGCACAGGATGAAGATGCCCTTTGGAAGCTGTCCCTGTTCTCTGCTTGCTCTTGAAATCTGCCCAGAAATTGTTTGGAACTGTGCTGTGGGGCCTGGGCCAAACAGTGCAGTGAAATAACCTAACAATTTAACACCCTTAATGACTGAATTTCGGGCACCTGGAAGATTTAATGTAGCGATACAAACACAGCCGTAATTTTCTGGGGTGTATTCTGCACTTGCCACTGTTGCCAAACAACACTTGGATCCGTTTGAAGCTGAAATCACACTGCTGCTCGGAAGAGGCTGTTTCTGATGGGTTTTGTCAGTTCTGAAAGGCATTTTATGGGGATGCTGGTGGTCTGAGAGCTTCCAGTTAGTGGCTGCAGCTGGCGCGTGACTCCCCATGGAACGGTGAAATATGGGGATTCCCAGCCTTTCCTCTTTTATTTCCTGTTTCTCTGCAAGTAGGTTGGGTAAAAAACGATGTCCAATGGCTGAGTGGTTTTCAGGTAGTGTTTTCTGTATTAATTTCTGAGTGAATCACAAGAAGAAGAAAAATGTCTATTTTCTACTTGTTGGCCACGTGTAGATTTTTGATGACTGGCAAAATTTTACTGAATGTGTCTGCGTGAGAAAAAGATTTCTGAAGATGCCGGAACTTCTTGCATCAGCAGTTTGCTAAGTGACCTGTTTTTCTATTTGTTTGTAAACTAGCAGACTTTCTCTATCTTTCAGCAATGCTCTAATAGCAAAGACTTGTTGTAAAATTAATTTTTCCTACAATATCTCCGTTTTCCCAAACTGTATTACAGTATGGTCTTTCCTCATCATGAAGCACTCCAGTAAAACCATCAGAGAAAAGGATCTATTTATGGTTTAGGGTTTTTTGTTTTGTTTTGCTTCCATTCTGTGGATGTTTTATGGTGATGAAATGCTTCTGAGGATTTTAGAGTGCAATAAGTGAGGTATTGCAAGGCACGTGCCTTTGATGCTAAACTGTAAAAGGCAGTGGTATTAGGGGGAAATGATATTTCGAGGTGGAATGGCTGTTTTCTGTCACTTCAGTGCCCTTTATGGTTTGTTCTAGCTGTTGTCAAATTCAGTGGGAACTGTGTGTGTGTAGAAAAGAGAATGTGGCTTCTAGACAGATCCTGTTTTAAATAAAACCCATCCTCACTCCAGGCTTCCCTCTCCAAAGGCCTGACGTGCTCCAGAAACTGCTGAAATTGTTGAGGTTCTTTTCAGCACCAGAAAAACCCCAAATAAAAGTGTGCCTTGTTTTGTTCGTACAATTTGTAGTGTGTGCAGGGAAATACGGCTATAATAAATTGACCAAAAGCCATCCATTGACAAATACTACATTTTTAGCAATCTGTATGCATAGCAACACACAACAGGCCCATCACCGATTAACAAATCCATTCCAAAAAGCACATTTTCGGGGGTGTTTTGCCTTTACTGCTAGCAGCCACTAGAGGGGGAGATCATTTACACGGCCATATCTCATCCTTTTATGGCATTTTTCATTCCACCCACCTGCTTTCAGCACCGTGACCACACCGAGGTGAGGTTCCGGGGCGGCGGTGGCTGCAGAACGCGCCNCTTCACCCAGGCCCACCAGACCTGCCGGGACAACGGCGCCGTCATGGCCAGCCCGGAGCAGCTGAAGGCAGCCTACGAGGACGGGTTTGAGCAGTGTGACGCCGGCTGGGTGTCTGACCAGACCGTCAGGTGAGGCTTTCACAAGGCCGCTTCGTGCTTTTCCCCAAAATTTGCATGCCTCGTCTGTGCAGGCCTGAACCGCTGCCTTGCCGTCACGACAAATTTCCTGCGTTTCCAGGTATCCAATCAGACATCCGAGGGTTGGCTGCTTTGGAGATAAGATGGGCAAGAAAGGAGTCAGGACGTACGGGCGCCGCTTCCCCAACGAGACGTACGACGTTTATTGCTACGTGGAGCACATGGAAGGTGAGATGGGTCTGCACGGCCTGAAAGGGCACTGTGAGGCATAAAAAGTGACTGGGGAGCCTAACGTGGAAGAGCAGAGAAAGAGGGAATTCCGTTTAAAAGGAATTTTGGCTGCCCTGGATCTGAAGGGGGCTGCCGAATGGAGGGAACCTGCAGTTTGTGGTCTTGCAGGGCCTAATTAAAGGCCAGTGTGGAGTCTACAAAGAGGCAGTCAGGGTTAAAGCTGCCTGTAGTTAGTGCAGGAGATCTCACAAAAGTTGCTGTAGAAGAGTCTTATTTTTTGAATGGTATATAAAAGTATTTTCAAAGAAATGCATTTAATGTTTCAGAAACTATGTATGCTATATATAAGTATATACAAAGATAGATACAGTATATGTGCTGTGTTATTGTTCATAAAGTATGTAATTAAGTCTTTTTATATGTCCGTGGCACAAAATTAGACAGATATGTAATTGCCATCTATGTTTAATAATATAATTTTAATAAGGGGTCATCTCAGACTCGGAAAGAAACAAACAAGAAAAAAAAATTGTTGTTTCTGGATCTTGTTTAGCAAAATTATTACAGAAATACTTTGCAACCAGGACTAAAGTACGTTTTCCACTTACTACAGTGCCCTGAGTGTGTCACAGTGCTTCTGTTTGACAGGTTTTTATTCCGTTCCAGTGTTCCTTTCTAAAAACCCCCTGATAATGCCTAATTAAACATCTTCAGGGGTGACCCATGACAGTTACACATTTAATTTAGTGCACTTGCAGTCAGCAAAACAATAAATCAGCCTTGGCTCTGAGCAAGCCTTACTTTGTGAGCGTACATATATTTTTAAAAAGCAATTGCAAGATGCAGGTGCTCAGTATTTTTTATAATCTGTCTTAGATAAGACATAGATTATATCATGCAAATTTTTCTCCTGCAGGTGACTTATAGAGATTTTAGTCACTGAAATCAGTGTTTTGTTTTTAGTAGCTGAAGACCTGTCCTAGACAACTTGGAGATTTATGCAATACAAGCAAGACAGGTGTTTCAGAGCCTCCAGAAAACACATAAGCTTGAGAACTTGAAACTTGAACTTGAAAATTAAGTGACAGAATTTTTTTAGTGCTTATCATTGTCTTGATTTTAGTCATGTCCCATTTATATCTGTCAGTGAACAGCACCTCTAGACATCTATAATTCATGACATTTGATCCTCCATCGGGCCTTGATGGGATTGGATTCTGAATCACTTCTAAATCAAGGCTTTTAAACTCAGTTTGTGTTTTTCCTAGCTTACGAAAAGAAATTTTAGTCAAAAAGCTAATCTAAATCCTGGATGAAGAACAATCCCTTGTTTCTTTCCCCCTTTAAGAACAGAGAAATGTAACTAATACAGAGGAGTCTATCCTGGGTGCATGTGAGACAGCAATTTCTCAGGGTCAAAAGTTCTCACTAAACTGTCAAAAATAAATCTTAAAACAAGTCAAAACTGAAGCATTTTTCACTGAGGCTGATGGTCTCTGCCTGGAGCAGCCTGGAACCAGGCTGCTGTGTGGTTCAAAGAGGTCGCAGTGACTGTGCAGTCCCCACAGGTGAAAATGCACAGGTCCTCAATTTCTCATGGACATTAATTGGTTCTTCTTTGTTGTAGGAGTTCAAGAATTAAGATTATGCTGAATTTCTGATGGCCCTGTCCACCAAAGGTTGATCCTGCAAGGTTTGACCTTTAGCTCATAACTTAATTCCTAGCAAGATGAATCCATGGCACTTAGGGTGTGCTTAAACAAGACTTTTTCCATTCAAATTTGGAAGCTCATATCTGTGTACCCTGCCCCAATTTAGCGCCAAAACTATTAGACTTGCTTGCTCTAAAGAGGTCCTTATTTGGAGGGTCTGTGTCAGTTTAATGACTATTCATGGCACAAGCTGATGCCTAACTAATGATATCAAAATTTGGGCTACAGCGAGGATGTCACCATGGAAGTCATTGAACAGTTATTGGTCTGTTGGCTGCTACTGGCGTGTTACCCAAGAAGGCCATAAATGGTGGTGGGAATTCTTGCGATACATTTAAAAATAAATGTGCATTGAATTTGCAGTACTAATTTGGGTATTTGCACTGAGGATTTGTAGGAGCAGCTCCATCTCAATTTTATTCCTTTTTGGCCGTATGGAATCAGGAAGTTAGCCAGAGATGCGGATTTCTCCTTAAAGCACAAACTATCAGCCTAAATTGAAACCAGTTATCTAGGCTAACTCTTACTGTTTCCTTGTTCTGAGGAAAGCCAGAGAGATTAAAGACTGCGCAGTTCTAATTTAAATAGTATGAGTTTTGCTGCGACAGTCAGAAGAGTAACTATGGGAAAGGACTGAAAATTTCTGAGCTCCTGGAGATGAAAATGAGAACCTGGAGTCAAAGTTTCATTAAGAAGGTACTGGGCATAGTCTCTTATTACAACCTGTTTTACATTCCTCATATTTCATCTCACATTTCAGTGTACCAAGCACTAACAGGAACATTTAGGATACTTTTTCACTGCAGGAGATGATTTGCTATTTCAGTTTAATCTGAAGTGGTTGAGCTGCAAAGGTTCGAGTGAGGTTCTCTTAACACCACCAGCTGAAGGGGTGTCTTGCGTGGAACAATCCCTTGGATGGAGACGGGTGGTGGGGGAGGAAGAGTTTGGATTCTTCAGAGAAAGCAGTGTGTGGTTAATTTGGCAGCACTGCCGTGTCAGAGACGGAGATGAAGCGCTCACCAAAGCCCACTGAGGTGAGGGCCAAAGCACAAACCACCCCATCAGGATTGCCTCCTGGCCAGACCCCCTTGGAACCCAGGTGCACCTGGCAAGCCTCTGCCATGTGCAGATGGGGCACTCAGGCTAACAGAGTTATTTTTGGGGGAGATTATACAGCCTCTCTTCCATGCACCAACTCCCCCCTCCCACAGCGAGCACAGGGAAGAAGGATAAAAACCAAAACCAGATGTCCTTTGAATACTTTCCACCTACTCTCATGCGGTTTTGCTATTGTCATGGAAATATCTGTGAGAGTGATGGTCGTAATTAAAGGAGTCCTAGTCTAAAATGTGGCCTCAGGTGAGAAGTAGCTTCTGTGTTTTGGGCAGCTAAGGGTCTTCTCTGGAGTCTGTTCTGATTCTGGAGCAACAACTAGGTTAGGTTTCAAAGCTGGGACACAGGGAAAAATGTCTTTTTTTTTCGAGTTCAGGGTCTGTGGTAGAATTATGAGCCTTTCCATTATACTGGACACTTATCCAGCCTTGGGTTGTGTGACATCATGCAGGGTTAAGTTCTCAAGAGGATTCCTGTTCAGCCAATGGGTTTGCACAGAATAGACCCAAGAAATCCAGGAGAGTTTAGTTAAATAATTTCTGCTGTGCATCAAAAAGGGATCAACGGACTTGTTCTGACATGCACGAGAAAAAGGCTTCTTCAGCTCATGCAGTTTCCTGCTTTGAAGTTGCACCAGGCTGCTTGGATGCTCATGGTTTTCCAGCCCTGCAGAGTGGTTTTGGTAATTAGTGACCTTGTTAAGGACGCCTCTCTATTACCCTGGTGTGTCAGAGAACCAGCCCTCAGCAGCACAGGAAGAGAGGACAGGGACACGGAAGTTCTTGGTCCTGAAGGCACGAGGGTAAATGTTTTGGTCCTCAGAGGGGCCGTGGTATTCCTGCTTCTTTGCACACTTGCGTGTGTCCTAGGAGTGAAGTTTTGAACAGATTCCACGTTTTTGAGGAAAAGAACGTTGTGATGGCAGTGTCTCACAACTGCCTGGGCTTTGACCTGCTGGCTGTGACCAGGTGAGGAGCAGTAGCAACAGGTTACAGCTGCAGGTGAGAAAATGCCCTTAGAATGCTCTGTATAACACCAGAAAAGATGGCATTTTGTCATTTGTAGCCAGCTTTTGTCTCTGACCCGGGGATCCTTACCTGCAGCTGTAGTCACAGAACCCAGGAATCCCAGCACACCCAAAGGACATCTTTGCTTGATGCACTTGGTGGGTTCCATCTCTCAGAAACAAACAGACAGGGCTGGAGTTTGCCACAGGCATATTATGCTTTTAAAAAAACCCAAAAAACTAAACGGAGGTGCCAGATTCTTCATGGCAGATAGCGTTTCTTTTTCTCAAACAAAACTATCACCAAGGACCTAAAATGAAAAGGCATTGGAACTTTCTTGTCTTGCTTTTATTTAAAATTGTGAGAGCTAAGTTTTTCCTCCTCTAGGAATGATGAGCTTGTTGCCTGTTTAATATCCCTCTGCATTTTCTGATGTCTGGCTGTAGGTGACAGTGAAGGTTGTAGAACCTGAGCACCCAACCACAAGGTAAAGCTCATGAACACCAAATTTCAGACGGGACAGTAATAATCACAGAATCATTAAAAGTGAGTAAGAAGACTTCTAAGGTTATCAGGTCAACCATCAACCCAGCCCCACCCCAATGTTCACCATTAGACCATGTCCTAATGAAGGTTCCTGATTGTCTTAGAGAGCAAAATGGGGAAAAAGACTGAAATTATGACAAACCTGAGCATTTGCCATTGCCTCACATGAACTGGATAACAACAAGGACGTGGCACAGGTGCTCGCCCAGTCACCATCCACAGCAGGTGGTTAAAAGCAGATGTGCCAAAAGCACTCAGAAGGAGATTCCCTGGTTGCCTCCTAAGCTTCTCTGGAGTTTGGGAGAACCATTCAGGCTGCTGTAGAACTCCTGACACAGACCTGCACGAGATCCCTTCACCTGCCAGGTGCAGGGGACTTTTGCTGTGCTTGGAGCAGTGGTGTGTGAAGTTTGTGGGGGTGATGCCCTGCTCTGGGATGAGAGTGCCATGGTCAGGCTCAAAGATCTGCTCTGGGAAGAAGCAGTCCACCAATCCCTTGACTTTCTTCTGTGTTTTCATCTTTTGGTCTGTGGAAAAAGAAGGTGCTGCTGAGGTCTGTGCTGGAGGGCTTGCATCCAGATCTGTTATATCTACCCCAGTCAACACAGGGGCTGTGCTGAGCCCTGGTTTTGGTGCTAGCCTGCCCTTCTTCACACCTTGCTTTTAAGGTGTGTGAGTCATGACATTCACGTCTACCAACGTGCCCAGCTCACCGAGGCATCTCCTAATGAGACAAAGTGAATCGAAGCAATGAAACTTGCTATAAGATCAGCTGATAAGTCTCGTAGAATTTAAACTTTTTCATGAGGGGCTGTAGGTGAATCAGCTTTTGTCTTTAAGAGAAAAACCTGACTTCTTCATCTGCCCTGATGTTTTGGAAAGAGATGGAAAAAAGCATGACTTTCATCAGGTGTCTCTTTTTACCAAGCAAAACAAACACGTGTAAGAGGAAAATCCTGGAGATTCTTGGAGCGCTGTGACCGCTGAGGCTGCTCCATCAGCCTGGAGCTAGGCTTGGAACAGGAGCCAGCAATAACACACATTACATTATTGTCTGCAGCCCAAACACTCTCACGTTCTGCACCCCACCCCCTGGTACTGCAGGACCAGTTTTTCTTCATCTGCTGGCCTAAGCCCTGGGCTTTGCCTGCACAGTGTTGCTGGGTTGCTCAGGGTGTGCTCCAGCTATAAAAACACTGCATGTGGCTGATCAACACAGACAGAACTGAATTTGCCCTGCCTGGTCTTGGTGGCTATGTCATTTGTTTGTCGAGCAGACGAGTTTTCCCCCTTAATTTCCTTGTTTGCAGTGTTTTGGCTGGGAAATCGAGGTGCTTTCAGTCATCATAATGAGAACACTGTAAGAGTGTGGTGGGATCAGTCCTCCTGTTAAATATGGAAACTGCTGTTCTTTCAAAAACAGGAGTAAATTGACTGCATGGATTAAATGCTTTTCATTAACTTTGGAATTACTTTTCTTGCTTTTTCGGGGAAGATTCTGTGCAAGGGTCATGTTCTTTTTGATACTTTGGAGGAGTCAGGATGTTTCAGCCACGTGCTGAAAGTGAATGGGCTCAAGAAGCCCAAGAAAAACCCCAAGAAAAACCCCATATTATTATTTTTTTTTTTTTTATAACGTGGTTTTTAGAAGATTGCAGAACAAACTTTTAAGTGTTTCTGGGTTTATATATCAAGTAAGGCCTTTATTAAACCTTTTCTTTGTTTTTCACATTTCATCCCAAAAATTATTAAGCACGTTAAGTGCACATTTAATCATACAGAATTTTAATCTATTTTCAAACTGGAGAGACAAATTGAAGAGTCATAGGTCCTGGAGTAAATTACTGCTATTTGCAATCTGACTTTTGCCCGTTACTCGATTTTTAAAAAATAAGAATTATGGAATCATAGAAAAATGCTCTCTAACTAGGGTAATTACAAGATAACCTGTTTTAACATCTTTGCCCTTTATCTTATCACTAGCATTCCTGAAATAAATGTGCATTTTCTTGTTATATGATGGAATTTTGCTGATTGTTCTGCTACCTTTTTGCCCTCTTTGTGAGTTTATTGTCACAAATTATTGAATATACCAATTAGGTGGCAAATACTTTGGATTTCACTCATTAGATTGCTTTGCTGAAGATGTGGTTTTCCTTAAATACGTGAGGGGTTTCTCTTTTAAAATTTTTTTAAATTGTGTTTGGTTTGGTTTTGCTTGTTTTTTGTAAAACAACCGTTGACAAAGATGGTGTTTGTGTGACAGCAGCTGAATTTAAGAGATGAACCAAATAAACCCATGTGGGGTCAGCAATATGTGTTCAATACAGAGAAAAACATGACACCCATCTTCTAAGTGTGCAGGATTATCACTATTGCAGATACAGGCATAATCAAGGCAAATTCGAGGCAGACTTCTGCCTAGAAAGTACAACCTGGATAGGTCAGTTCTCTGCAAAGTGACCCCTCTCACAGAAGAACCCTGCATTTTTATATCTTACACCAAGACACAACCCCTCACTGAGTTTCTCTGCCTTAACTGAGTGCAGATGACAGCTCAGAGGAATAAATGGCACTAATTTTAATGATGTTGTGCACAAGCTCCATTTGGAGCCAATGATCCAAATCACTTGATGGAAGAATCGCTCTTCTAGTAATCTTGCACTCTTTACCCATTTTCTTGTGTATTCTATAAGTTTCTCTCAGAAGGAATGCTGCGGGATTAGTTTTTGCTCCATTTTTGTTTCCAGAAATCACGACAACGCCTTGCTCTTCTTCACTTGTCTCACTTTGTCATCTAACTGGACTGATATCTGCTAAATAACTGCAATTAAATTGCATTTTAACTGCTGATTTTCATATACATCACGGCTGCTGTGAGAGGGTCAGTGAACAGTCCCCAGAGCAGAGAGGGCTGCTCTGGAGAGGCCTTTCTTTGCTCCCCTGTTTGGTGGTGCTGCTTTTGGGGCAGGACTGTGGGATAACTGCATCCACCACTCCATGCTGGACACGACACCGGAGCTAGCAGGCAGATGCAGAAGGATAACAAAAAATGCTCGTTATCTGTGTGGTCTGAAGAGCTGAATGAACCGTTCTGAGGACGAATGGCTCTTTGCTTCTCCTGATCTGTCCCTCCACCTCCAAGCCGGGAGCTCCACACAACGTGTATAAAGAAACTTACACGATGGGATTGGTGCTACAGCTGTAATAACAAATCAGAGCCTCCACCTAGGAGGAAAAAGAGAGCTGGCACCTCGCCTCCTTTCACACTTGCATTCCTTTCAGTCCCCAAACAAGCGTAATATTGATGTGAGTGAAACTGCTCGGGGTGATGTAGTTTCTGTCTGCATTTTTCTGTGCTCCCTTCAGACCTGCGCAGGGGTGAGAGAGATCGCGTGGCCAGCGTGGAAAAGCAGTGCTCTCCTGTAACAGTGGCTGTTGTGTTCTGGCCTGCTGTGGCTGGGGGAGGGAATCACTGTCTTGCAACAAATATTTCGAATTTGTGCTGCTGGTTTGAACGCGCTCATTTTAGGTCTGATTGGTTTCACCTGAATTCTAGGCAAAAAACTGGAGAAGGCTCAGTTTACTGCTTCATTCCCAGGACATGAACATAAACTGATTTTTCTTGAGTGTTTGGGTGAATGAGGCAACCAAGACAACTGCACAATGGTGATTTACCTTGGAAGCAAAATATTAGGCGTGCCATTTGCTTTGTTTTAGTTTCCAACTGGATGGCTATTACTTACAAACTGTTATTCCTTGGAAGCTGGACTATACTATCAACATTCTAGGCTAGTTCAGCTTCTCCACACAAAGAGGGCTTTGTGCATGCAGCATGTCTTGTGCATTTCCTCACTTTTATTTCCACATGGGGCAAGATGAAGACTGATGGAAATCTGACATTAGATGATGCTCTAGAGCAGCCAGTGAGGAATATTTCCTGGTTTTTTGGTGTTTGAAGTGAGTTTCTAGTGATGCCTAGAGGGGCCAGGTAGGAGGCTTGCAGAAGTAGAGGATTTGCAAGATTTCCATTTACTTTATGGAAAAAGTAAATTCTGATGGACTGGATTTAATTAGGTTAACTGAGCTGCAAAATCCACTCCAACAGGGGTCACAGAGGAGCCTCAGGGCTGCTGTTACCTCTGCTAGAGACCAAGGAAGGGACTCAGTGTCCAGCCAAAGTGTACTTCATGGCATAAAGTTTGCTTATAAATGCTCATGCTTTGCGGCAGTTTGACTTTCAAATTCAAGCCTGGAGCGTTTGGTTTACGACTACCTGATTATTTTTCTTTTTAAGGAAAAAAAATACTCGTGTTTTGGGAAAAAGTCCCAGCCTTTCAGGACTCTGGAGGGGATGGAACTGAGCTGGATTGACTGACGGTGGAACGCGCTACTCAGCCTTTGTAATTTTTCTTCTTTTCTTTGTCTCCTCCTCCAGATGAAGTGGTCCACGTCACAGCCCCCCAGAAGTTCACCTTCGAGGAAGCCAGGGAGCTGTGCGAGGAGCGAGGCGGCGTCCTGGCTTCCGTGGGGAACCTCTACGTGGCCTGGAGGAACGGCTTTGACCAGTGTGACTACGGGTGGCTGGCGGACGGCAGCGTCCGGTACCCGGCCTCGGTGGCGCGGCCCCAGTGCGGCGGGGGCCTGCTGGGGGTGAGAACCCTGTACCGCTACGAGAACCAGACAGGCTTCCCTTACCCCGATAGCAAGTTTGATGCCTACTGCTATGAACGTAAGCATTTATTTCTCTTCGGTTGTGATTTACAGCATGCTTGCCGCGAGACGCGGTTTCTCTGACGCGCGTTTCGTTTCGGTTCTTGCGGCGCGCGCGGGTTTTTAAAAACTAAAATGAATCTCCTAAAGTAACATTGGGAGTTACTTTAGGCAGAGTTTCAAGGTAAGATTTCAGCCTGAGCAGTGTTTTTAGACACCCACTGTCACCGTGAGCCTGTGGGTGCTCCGTATTTTGGTGCCTGAGTGCACTCTGGTATCTTTGTGTCATGTCAATGGACACAGGACAAACATTCAAAGCCCACCTGGGCATGTCACCTTCTCCAGGTGACGCTGCCTTGCCAGGGGGCTGGACTAGATGATGTTCAGAGGTGCCTTCCAACCACATCTATTCTGTGAGTCTGTGATAAGAACAGAAGAAATGTCCTAAAGGTGAACAGTGGATATTCTGTCTCCAGTGATGGCAGCAAGAGGAGCTGTTCACAGGCTGTGTATGAGGCTGGACACTTTCAGGTCTCTGAGATGCCAGTAATTTGAGGGCTATCTCTGGATCCCAGGCACGTTGTCCCATCATATTCTTTCTCTTTCTTACTCAGTGTTTTATGGGCCAGTGGGTTTGTCTAAATTGCCTTTCTTACTGCTGCTTGTTTCCCTCCTGGTATTTTCACAGGCACTTCAAGCACTTGCCACATTCACGTGGTAGACTTCACCAATCTAAACCAGATGTCCTCCACACCTGTCAGCTTTCTTTTGGGGTCAAACATTTCCCTGTAATCTCATCTATCTCCAGTGCCAGCCTCCTGGCTCTGCTATTATGGTGCAGAGTCTCCTTGCATAGGTTCCTGTACTCCCAAAAAGTTTTCCAAGCTTCCCAGCTGAATATCCTACTTCCCTGAGACTTGCAGCCTCCTCAGCAGCACAGAGGGGTTGGACAGATCAGCAATTTCCCTGCAGGCCTCTCTGTCCAAGAAGGTTCCTTGTTGCAAATAGCACAGCTGACATTAATGTTGTGTTGAGCTAAAAGTTCAGAACTTGGGCATTAACTATGAATATTTAGGTTTTTTGGACTCAGTCCAGTGACAGTAACTCAGAACTACTTGAAATGTGCAGTTTGTACTGTCCCCACTTTTGTGGATGATGAACCTACTGCAGCTGCAGATCTTTCCAGCTCAGGCACTGAAGACCCATTTATGAGCAAATCTTACTCTTTGAGAACAAATCCCGACATCTGCTGCAACATTATGGTCTGGCTGTTCTCCGACACTGTTGGTTTGTTGTTTTAATTTTCCCTTATAAGTTTGCGGGTGTGATGTTCCAAAACTTTGCATGTGGAAATAGTCCTAATGGAACTGCTTACAGGAAAAAGGACTTAAGTTCAGGAGTCTGTGCTCTAATCTGCAGAGCAGCGTTTTGTCATCTCGCTCCTTCTGTTCCTACTCCAAATTGTTTATGACCTGTTTAAAAGTGTTGTGGATAAAAAAGACTTTAATGAGGGCTTATTTCATAAGTCCCTCTAAAAGATGGGGGTAAGAACTGGACATTTTGCCTGCAATCTAGTCTTTAGTTAGGACAAATTCCAACCTGCTGTTTGTTTTTGTGAATTTCGCCGCTTTCAAGCAAGATGTGCCTTTACAATGTTCTTTCCAGAAGTTTTAGTTAGCACGGTTTATGGTAACGTACCATTTGTTCTAAAAGTGACCTGGATAGATATTGGCTTGTTACCTTTTATATAAAGGCTTTTACTGCAAAGTCTTCCCCTGGATATATAAAGAATAAATATTTCATCACTTTGCAACCCAGGAATAGACAGTCCGGGACTATCAAACCTTTTACAAGAGAAAATAAGACTAAACAGAACCAAAACAATTTGGCAGAGACTGAGCAGCTCTCTAGCTCTTTTAATTACAAACAACAGGATATCAGAACTAATTAAACGCTGCTAGCTAGAAGACTCAGATTTTGCCAGATACATCCAGTTTTTTGTAGGGAAATGCAGGGGTGTCATGCTGTACCCTCCTTCAGGGTGCCTGTCTGCCGCTCATTTCAGAAGTTACTGGAAGCTCTCTCTCCCTCTCAGGAGGTGCTTGGGATCTCACAGGAACCAGCTGTGACTCCTCACTGCTTTTGCTACAAGATTTATGCAAGTGGTGAGTAATGAGACTCCCTGCCCAGCTTCTTGGTCCTCCACATCTCAAGCAGCTGCCTGGTGCAGTGGCTTTGGAGTGAGTCACTCTCTCCCACCGGGGCCTTGGAGCCAGTCCCTTCTTTGGGGCAGGAAAAGGGAGAGGATTAAAAAAAAAAAAAAGACTCTGCATGAGAGCAGAAGGCTTGAATTTCAGCCCTTTGTTTCAAACCATCTTTTGTCTGGAAGTTTCTCCTGAAACTTCCTGTTATCTCAGTGTCAAAGTTTCAATCCATCACAAAACCCGCTGTCCCCCAGCTCTGACTGCTTTGGGGTTGACAGGAACCTTTCTCATGACGATTTCCACGACAGAAGTGTCCTGCCCAAGACCTGGGCTCTGGGTGCAGCCCCAGCTCTCCCTGTTGTTGGGGAAGATGAAACAGGAAGGCCTTATAAATATGATTGTCTGGCAAAAGATTTTGAGAATATAGAAACTTTAGATATAGAGATTGAAATGAAGGCAAGCTTTGAGATACCAAGCCTTAGTTACTGAACAACTGGAAAACAATGGTATGGCTGAAAGTAATCCCCTTCTGATTGAACAATAACCTCTGCTTGCAGACAGGCCCAAGGGTCAGAGCAGACCCCACTAGCTTGGTAAAAGGGGTCCAAAGAGTAGATTTTATGGTTTAAAATCTATCGCTGTGTGGTAATGTAATGATTCTTATAGGCTGTATGTAAATGCTACAGGATTTGTATCTTGTACTAGACTGGTTAGTGAAAATTAGAATATTCAGCACAGAAGAAGATTTATAGTATTGTAACGGGAACTCCACCACTTCTTGCTCTTCTCTTGCTCTTACTCCTGCTCTCTTGCTCTTCCGGGCCTGCTCTGAGCTGTGGCTGGCAGCTCCAAGCAGGACCCATGCACCCACACCTCTGCAATAAACCACATGCTCCAAAACCTGACTCCAGAGATCTCTGGTCACAGTTCATCCCTGTCACCGTTCATCCCCGTCCCCGTTTGTCCCGCTCGCCTCCCACTGTACCCGACCCCGCGTTCCTGCACCCTGCGTGTCTCACACCTCGCTGCCCAGTCCCCCTGCTCACCTGGACACCCGGTCACACCTTTCACAGCAGGTCTGTGCCAAACCAGGCAGCTCTTCCCGTCATCACAAACACCAGTGGTGTATTTAACACCAGTGGTGTATTTAACACCAGTGGTGTATTTAACACCAGTGGTGTATTTAACTCCGGGGATATCTCCCTCTTCACCCCTGCTCGGGCTCCTCGCTCCCATTTCGTCATTTTGAGTCTCTCTGGGGGAAAATGCTCAAAATATTAATTTTAATTTAACCTCGATCGTATTCTGAGCATTTTGCCCGCTTTTAAAGAGAAATCGTATTTATTGAAATACATGGAAAAACACAGGGAGTAAATTCAATTTAAAAACGATATTCACTAGTTTCAGTAAAGCAGCCAACCTGGACAACTTTTAAAGTACAGTTAAGTTCAGGATTTCAACTTCAGCAAATGTTCTGGTTACAAAATTACGTTGTACGAAGCGTCTTGACTTTATGAAAATAAGAGTGGCCCAGACTAATAATGCATGATTTAAAATCAAAAAGTCTTGTTAAAAACCCCTGAAACTTTCTCCCCTTTGATCACAAGTGCTTTTCACTCTTCAAAAACCACATGGGTCTAAATTTCTGAAACATTATCTGTGTGTTTCATTTCACCCCTCCAAGGCTTTTGCCAGAGCCTTGTTTTTTTGGTTTTTTTTGGTCTCTGAGAGATACCTAATCGTGTATCTGATGGGGCCTGAAAAGGTTTCAGGTTAGACACATGATTAAGTACTTGCAGCTCCTTGGAGATCATCATCAGAGGGAAATTTTTTCAAGTGTTCACATATAGGACTTACATTAACATGCTTAAATTAAAAAAAAAAAATAGAGCAGATGTTGCTGAGTATTTATGCTAATTTTTAAGAGATTAAAACATTTTATCATTTAAAAATAATTTTTAATAGAGACATATTTAATAATTAGTTCTTGCAGAGGGCTGTAGGGGATTTATTTAATCCTGTAATTCAGCCTCCCAGGCCTAATTCACTGGACTTTGTAGAAATCTTGTCACAGACTTCATCTGACTTTGGACGGTCCTTTTTATCCCACAGCACCTGTAGAACAAACTGCACTCCAGAAATGCACTAACCAAAATGAATGCATGTTTTTAACTTACGTACCTGCAACAAAGCTGAACTTGATGAGCTTTGTACACAGGGGTGGTTGAATTTTTGAAACATAAATCCCCTTTTTGCTGAGAAACACTGATCTATTAAAGCTGAATTCTTTCATAGACCTGTATTGATTTTGGCGAATCTTTCAGCAAAACATTTTTTACTTGACTCAAAACACGTGTTGACCGTTTCTCTCTGGATTTGTCGATTCTCTTTCCCATTTTCCTCTCTCATTTTGACTTCGTTTCACGCACCTTTATTGCTTCTCCTCGGTTATACCACTTTGGTTTGGCACTGGGATTTAATTTTAGCTGGAGATTGGAAAATTCCAGTCCTGGGATGGTGTTGCCATCTGTGTTCCTTGGGAATGGAGTCCACACTGCTTTGATTGTTTCAATACAGCCCCATCAAGAGCGGATCCAAGTCCGCCACTGTTTGGGACTGAGGGCCTCTTGCTTTGATGCTTCATCCATCCAAAGCTCAGAATCAGAGCACGATTGCACAGAAGAAATATGGGAAATTATCACCTTCATAGAATTTTTGATGTGTCCTACAGCACGAGCCACCATGACTGCAGGCTCAACCTCAGGAAACATCCACAGTGCTCCTCCTGTCCAGCAGCAGGAAGGACGAAGACTTTCAGGCACGCCTCAAAAGCTGGCAGGAGAAACGTCGTCTTCCCCTTCTGCTGCATGTGACTTAGCTTGGAAAACCTTGAATAGCTGGGCAGCTCTGTCCTTCTCCACAGCAACCGTCGGTAGCTGCGTGTCCCAGCTATTTCCTGGATGAGGGAATTATTTCCAGCCTGATGTCAGAGGCTGTGCAGTGGGAGATCTGCGGATTTCTGATCAGTTTGGGAATGGACGCAGAATAACGAAGACAAAGGGCGTGGCCACGCCCGAGGAGCAAAACTGCCAATCTGAAGGGGAAAAAAAAACTGAAAGAAATTTATCTCAGAAGAAGCACAGTACAGTGCTGGGCATAATAAAGAGTGTGTGCTCCACCATTTCACAGTCCAATATCAGACTGGGCAAATGCCTTTGGGCTGGCGAGGATCCCAGGGTCAGGGCACTGACCACATGGTGTTCAGGGCTGCTGGCTCGGCTCGGGCTGCCTCTCTGTGGAGGTGAAACTGTGCAAAGAGATTGCCCCCAGATAACAGCTGTACAGCCTTTTATCATTTTCCTAGGAAGGTAGATTTCTGTGCCTCTCTCAGATGTGCAGTTTATCAAGGTCTGCACAGCTGCAGAGATCCCCAGTAACATCTTGGANAAGCACACGCTGACAGCTCCCTGCAGCTTCCCCACCCCGCTCTGCCCCAGGGTCTTGAGGGCTTGGTCAGACCACGCTGAAAACTGCAGGAACACCTCAGTCCACTCCACATCAGCCTGTGCTGTGCATCTCAGCAGTATCTCACCCCGAGGAGGGGAGGAAGGACGTGGTGGCTGGGTGCAGCTGGACAGTTTAAGTGCTGCTTAAAGTAGGCACAGAGGGACCCTGATTTATCGACCTGACTGACGCACGTGCAGCAGCAGCTTGGAGCACCAGGAGGAGAAGCCTGGGGAGGAGATGCTTCTTTTGCCAGAGCAAGGGAACCTGCATTTATCCGAGCAATTCAAAACTGGGTGCTCTAAGAACAACCTCCAAGTGCAAACACTGTGGCCAGAGGGAGAGAGGAAAGAGAAGAAGACACATCTGGAGGCATTTTCCTCTCCTTGCCTCAGGTTGCTGGATGGGTCAGGTAGCAAGGAGAGGATCAGGAGCAACACTGGACAAGTGGAAGATCCACCCCTCCAAGTGTTCAAGTGCAGAAAAGGTGAATTGATTTTGCTCTTTGTCACCTTTGCTCCACTCCTGCTGTGGGGTCTGGGTTTCACCCAGGACACACAGGAGTGATTTCCCTCCTTTCACACCGGGTGGTGGGAGCAAAGCAGCGAGAGTTCTGCTGTCAGCTCTTACCCAAGTGACAACTTTGGCCCTTTTTTGTCTTCAATTGTTTTTTGTGGTCACGGAGCAGAGATTGTTGCTTTTATTTGGTGCTGGGTTACAGATTTAATTGGGAAGAGCTGACTAAAGAGCCTTGCTGATTTTATTTTTTTTTTTTTTTTGGTCCTCTTTGGCAGTTTTATAATAAATAATGTGGAAAGAGAAATGTTTCTTGCTATTGTTCTTCTGTGGATAGATTGGCAGGTTGTAATTCATTCACCGAACTACACTTGCATGTGGGGAAACCAGGAGATAACATATCTTTCCCCTTCAACCATCTGACTTCAGAAGTTATGAAACAGCAAGTGGTTTTACTTAAGAGTGTTTGTGTTCACAGAGCTAAAAGAGCTGCTGCCTCTGCTGTTTTCTTAGCTGGGACAAAGGAGCTTGGGCAGTGGTGTGAAGAGGGTGCAAAACTTTTCATTTTAAGTTTTTCTTGCAAATAAGACAGACTGATAACTTTCAAATTTCTGGTTTTTTAAATAATTCCGTTGGTTTTATATGGCACATGGTCTGTAAGCAGGAACAGACACTGCACTTAGATTTTCATATTTTTCTCCTTACACTTGACTTTTGATTTCAATGTCAAAAGGGAGTGTAGGTAAGTGGGAGTGCACACCTGGAGCTACAGAGAAATTCTTACAGCTGTGCTGTCAGATTTTGACTTCTGCTACCAAAAGTCTCATTATTTATGAACAAAATCCCACCTCCCCTGTGCACCACTGCTTCTGGGAAGGCGTGAATGAGCAGGTGCTGGATCACTGCCATAATCAGAGGTTTTTCACTCAGTCTGTTACTCAGAGCACCAATTTTTTTTTTTTTTTTTAATCTGTTCTTAATCTTAGACTTGTTCAGCTTGGAAGGTTCTGCCAGTATTTTAAAATCCAGCTGACAAAACTTTTGGACTCAGGGGAAGATTCAAGGCTGTCCTCTCTGCCAGGGTTGGTAGCAGGGAAGGAACAGACACCAAGAAGAAATGTAACAAATTAACATGTAAAAATATGAAAAAATTAAGTAAAGCAGCTCTCTGCATAGGCATCGTGCTCAAATTGGGCTTGAAGATTTCAAACATTAATTTTGAGTGTCTCAACGTTACTTACAGTTTGTAATAATTTATTTTGGCTGTAATTCACAGGAAGAATTCACTATTTCCAGCTTTTGTTCCAACTTAAAGCAATTTTTTGTTGTTTTGGCTGTTAGCAATGACTCCAAACAATCTCTGTCTGTAGGGTCTATGTTCTTCCAGGTTCTTAGGTACATACCTAAATGTAAACAGATAAACAATATTTCTGAGTGCAGAAAAACTGCTCAAGTGGTTCAACTTAGGTACACGGGTAGATCTGGTAATGTTGAAAAAGTATTTATATAAATTGTGATACATATAATTTTTAAAATAAGCATTTCTCCTCTTTAAGGTACACTAATATATCCCAAAATTATTATAAACAGCACAGAACATACTGAAATCCTTATCTGGTAATTGCAAAGTTAAACCATGTCTGAAGTTGTGCAGTTTGATTTCTTTGAAAAAATAATAAGTTTCAGTATTGCTCCATAATTTTGAATCCTCGTTTAAACCGTGGTGGAAAAGAAAAGGAAGAAAATGCTCTACAGGAAAAGCATGAAATAAATAAATAGAAAGTGAAAAAGTATAGTATCTCTACAAAGTCATACAATCCTCTCAAAATCAACTTCATGCATGTTGTTCAATGTAGAAGGAATTGATTAAAAAAAAAAAAAAAGATAGTCTTTGATATGAGCATATGAGCAGCTGTTGGTGAGATAATTTGCTTTCTTGCTGCTAATATGCTCATGAATTTTATTAGGAAAATCTGCCTCATGTCTTGAACCAGAAGGGGGACAAAGGAGATAGCATATTGCACGCATGATGCAAGGAGTACAGTAATGCAAAACATCTGGGTGGAGTGGAGGACAGCTCAAACTGGCGTTGCCTATTAAAAAAGCAACCTTCCCTTTGTTTATTTTTTTCTTTTCACACAGGAAAAAAAAAATTAACATGGATAGATTTCTCATTGAAGAAGCGCTGTCGGGGGGTTTTTTTAATCCACTCAAATAAGTTTGCAGTCCTGAATGATCTGAGTGAAAAAACTAATCTGTAATTGTTTGACAAAGTGACTTTAGAGGCCCTCTAGTTGATTTTAACCAGAGCTGAACTGCGCTCAGTTTCCATGGGAGAAAAATCTGGCTGTTTATTGATAAACTCTTAAAAAATACGGGCTTTACTTATGACACTCTGTAAAGGTAATATTTATTGATTCAGTCATTAATATAAGCAAACCAAATATGCTTGGTGTTTTTTCAGGTTGGCGTAATAAATGTGTACCTATTCTGTCAAGTCATTAGCAGATAATAAGTCATGAACAATAAATATCTGCATCCCAGGCATAAATATGTGAAGTCTTGAGACTTCCAAGCATTTCTTGGAAATTTGGAAGCTGCGTAAGTGGTTGTGAGTAAGTGTACACAACTTCCCAGCAGCGATGAAATAAAGTTACCTTTTTTTTCCCCCCAGATTTTACAAATTTATCCACGTTGCCCTCATTTTTGTCTAGCTCTTCTAACGTTTTCATATTTGTTCAGAGGGTGATCCTGATGGTCACTCAAAGTGTGCCAGCTGGGACCTGAGTGAGTGTTTGTGTTGGCTGCAAAGCCAATTCCATCCACATTTAGGAATTAAGGATTAGAAGGGAGAGTTTGAGACTTTNTACATATAGCTAAGTCCTCTTTGTAAAACCACAAAGTTTTAGCACGTGGTAGGGAAAAGAATATGTTCCTTTTTTTTTCTGTTGGCAAAGAACACCACCACTTCTAAACACAGCGACGTCATATTTTCTTGCCCTCACAATTTCCTTTTCACTTTCACTTCTCGTTCAGGAAAGCTGAAATATCAACCCTTTAACCTCATTTTCCTACTCTGTAATTCTACCCG
>VYXC01004965.1:179636-193828 GCA_013397175.1 Platysteira castanea | reverse complement strand
CAAGAATTCACTGGTTCTAGATTATGTGGGCACCATCTCACAGATTGAACAAAAGCAACAAACACCCACACTAGGCTGTGGAACTCCAGACACAAAAGTCTCTCACGTTCAGGCTGTGCTTTGCTTAGTGGAGTTTCAAGGACTTCACTCCTTCTTGCCTGACTGAATGTTTTAACTTAAAATAAATAAATACAAAAATAAATTTTATATATATACATATAGCTAAGTCCTCTTTGTAAAACCACAAAGTTTTAGCACGTGGTAGGGAAAAGAATATGTTCCTTTTTTTTTCTGTTGGCAAAGAACACCACCACTTCTAAACACAGCGACGTCATATTTTCTTGCCCTCACAATTTCCTTTTCACTTTCACTTCTCGTTCAGGAAAGCTGAAATATCAACCCTTTAACCTCATTTTCCTACTCTGTAATTCTACCCGTTCTTCTAGAAATTTGGAGCAGCCATCCTCTGACTGGCCTTCCTGCTTCGGGGTGAATCCAAAGTGGCATTTTCAGATCTGAGTGTGTGAATCTGAACAAATATTTGTGTGACCCTGACTTGCACATGCAGAATTCATATCTGCAGCTATCCAAGGGGCACCTAATCAGTCGTGAGTGTGTGAAAAGATCTGATTTCTGCAAGCACACTGCTTATGCTTGAGTATAAATTGTAAAATAATGTGTTTTGATTTCTGCATGTGAGGGGAAGAGATTTGTTTGCTCTATTACAAGCTAAGCAAGACTTTATTTTGCTAGAAGTTCTAGATGTAATTGTGTCTGTCTGGTAAGCAGTGACTGTTTAATGCATTCTTCATATGCTTAGTGTGATTTAAAAACTATATTTTGCTCTTTATTTGCATCCTTGTAAGGGTTTTGACTCTCAATCACTTAGCACTGGTTTAAGACATTAAAATCTTCCACCTATCTGCTCCCACTGCCCTTCTGAAGATTATTGACCTGGAAGAACTGGCAGAAGGGAGGATGTTTCCAACCTGGGCTTTTCCTCAGAAAAACCTGGCTTTTGAGCACTCACCTTTTTCAGGAAATTAAAATCTGCTGGCAGACCTTCCAGTGCTGGCACACATCTCCTCCTCTCACGGCACGGAAATGTGGGGTAACAGGAGCAAGGCCACCAGGTTCTTCAAAACATCACAGTGTGGTTCACTGAAAGGACCTTCCTTTGTGCCTCCTGTCCATCTCGGATAGCAGCTCCTTTACCTTTCCCATCATCCAGAGGGTTCAACACTTGGCCTTTGCACGTTCAGCACTCCCATGGAGGCATTTCTGTGTGTGGAGGAGTTTCAGAGGTTCATCTTTGAAGTGTTTTCCAAAGATCAACATCATTTTAGTATTATTAAGTTTATGATCTTACGGTTCACCGTTCTCACCTTTCCCCACAATAAATTTCTCCCGGCGTAACTTAAAGGCAGGGCAGCAGCAGTGTTTTCTGGTGGCATGCTTGATCCTGCTGCTTAAGCACACTCTCACTGCAGTGAGGGTTCCTTTCTGCAGTTTGTAATTATGTGCTGAAAATAAACTAAAGCAGCATTTCACTCCCTTTCTACATCTGAGTTGGATGCTGCATCAAGCTTTGAAGAAAACCCACAAGTTTGCAGCTCCACTCATTTGTGACATCTTGAAACAAACTTTTACGTACCCAGATTGGTGCCTGGCTGGCTGGTCGTCACTCATATAACACAAGAACATCTAGGGGTAATTGTATAAATGACAAATATGAAGAATATTGCTGCTTTGTTCACTTCATCTGACTTAAAGTTAGGTGTTCTGCAGCTTTACAGTGTGTTATTGCGTGCCATTCAAAGCTCTAAACAACCACCTAAAGCCTTTGAGCTTTACATTTATTTTTCAGGGCGGTATTTAGCTTTTGTTGGGAACATTCAAACTAACAAATTACTTGTGTACTGACTGTACTTTCTTTTTTTTTTTCTTTTTTTAAGCTAAAAAAGTCACAACAGAGCCTACGACAGTCGAGCCTGTGACATCCCTGAGAACTGACAGCGTGCGATTGTCACCCGCCGGAGTTCCTCTCGAACCTCCCATCTCCGAGACTCCCACGCCTGAAGTGCCTGCCACCCAACCAGTCACTCTGGAGGAGACAACCCCGGAGTCTGAAGAAGACACAGAAATGACTCCTGATGTGGCCGAGGAGAAAAGGGAGATGGAGGTGCTGATGGAGAACGTCCCGCTAACCACCCTGCTACCTCAGACTGTCACCGATGGCGAAATATTCACTTATGACACACTGGGAAGGACTGAATACGATGTCTCAGCCAGGCTAACGGAGGCCACGTCCCCAGCTTGGGAGCTGGATCACACTTACTCTGAAGCAGAGCTGCCCGAGGAGCAAGGTAGGTCTGAAAGCATTGAGGACGCTTTCTTGACCTCTGTAATTTTTCAGGATAGCACAGCTGTAGCTAAGATTTCCACTGGTTTTTGGGAAGATGCTGGAACAGGAGACGCAGAAAAGCATGATGCTGATAATCAGACTGAACAAATAGAAGTGGGTCCTCTGAGGACAGCTACAGGTAGCTTCTTACAGACTTCTCGGAGAGAGGCTGCCAGGACAGGGACTTTGGATTCATTGAGGAGAGACAGTGCGTCCCACAGTGCCCACCTTACCAACGCGCCCACAGAAACATCCATGGAGGCAAAATCTGACAAGAAACTCACAACTGTTGTAATCCCTAAAGGTTTGCTGGCCCGTGAGTCTGACCGTGCTGCAGAGGGGGAGGGCAGCGAGAGCATGCACACTGCGGTGCCTGGCACAGGTCCTGGCGTGGCTGCTGGTCCTGCCCCGGGATCAGGAGTGCCTGCTGCATCAGAGACACTCCTGGATGAGCACGCAGTAGCCACTGGGCAGTTTTCTGCAGTGGAAGAGTCAACGCCGTGGGTTAAGTTTAGCTCGGCGACGGTGTTTGACAGCGAGGCCTCGGCTCAAGGGAGCAGGGAGGATGTGCAGCCCACCGTGGCATCTGGAGCACCTGTATCCTTTTCTGTGTCAGCTGCTGACCAAACAGAAACTGAGGCCATCTCAGGAAGCACAGATTCCCCGCCAAGCTTTGGAGAGGGCACCGCATCTCTTAGCCCATCGTCTCAGCAGACAGAAGCACCAGCTGTCTTAGAGGAGCTGGAAAAAACAAAGCAGCCAGAAACGAGGACAGCAGATGTGGAGGTCCCTCATTCCACAGCTGTTGTTCCTGCTTGTGTTACAGCACAATCTGAGGGATGTTCTGCAAGGGGGAAGATCCCACAGGCCCCTCCAGGTTCTGGCACGTGGCTGCCAACAGATAAAGAGGAGGGGTACATGACAGGAGAGTCATCTCCCACTGGAAGAGTGATTGAGTTTGCTACAGAGGATGGCTTCTCTGGAGTGGAGCCTACATCATCTCCAGGGGACATTGCAGAATCCACAGTGCATCCAGGAGTTCCAATTTCAGCAGCCACAGACGAAACTGAGACGAGCATGGAGCCAGCAGAGACCACAGGGGATGAAGAAGTGATACCATCTGATTTTGGTCGGAGTGGAGACACTACAAGCATCTCCCACACGAGCAGCTCTTTGGACATGGAAATGACCACAGTATCCAAAATACCAGTGGAAGAAAGTAGTGCAACCGTAGGGTCTTTTAGCTCCTCCAGTGTCACTGTACTACTGCCAAGTGCTGTGCCCACAGCCGTGGGGGTAACTGAGCACGGAGGAGATGAGACACCAGGGACAAGGGGAACTGTTCTATTTACAGATGTAACAAAGGTAGATACTGCAGCCCCACAGAAGGAGTATGGTGCTTCCCTAGTTCCAGTTACTGTAGAGAGTGAGGTTACTAGAGATGTGCCAATTACTGACCAGACTCCTTTTGATGATGTCTTTCATACAGAAGCAACAGAAACAACTGCAAAAGATAGCAAGGTGTTCCCAGAGGAACTCTCCACACAGGACCGAGGTTCGGAACCGGGAACTGCCACAGAGCCCACGCTTTCTGAGACATCTGCCCACACACATGAACCAGAGATGTCTCCAGGATCTGAATCACCTCAGACAGCGCTTCAGGATGAGACAGGCTCAGCTTATGATGGGACGTACCCAGCCACAGAGGTAGCAGTGCCTGCAGTGACATTCACAGACCATGGAGGAGTTCTGGCACCTGGGGAAACCAGCACCTGGCTGCACCTCACGGTGACCCCGAAAGCTGAAACTGCTCCCGAGCAAGATGAGGAGGTCACTGAGGTGATGCCCATAACTGCTGGAACCGAAGCAAAGACCCTGGGCAGCCCAGGAGCCCCCAGCAGGGAGGAGGACAGCGGTGTGGTGAGCTGGGGTCCCATGCCACCCTCCCGTACGATGCCAGCAGCACGTTCCACTCTGGAAAGCGTTACTCACCTGACTCTGGGAGCTTCTCCAAGCCACGCCACGGAAGGTTCAGGAATGACTACGGAACCTGAGGAAATCAAGCCAGCTGTGTTTGCAGCTACTGCGACAGAGAAGGTGACGGTTCTCGGCAGCGTCACTCCGCCTTCCACTGGTGCCGTGGACAAAACCCAGCCCACATCTGCAACCAAACCTTTTGCCACTCAAAAGTCTCCACGCATCATTCCTGGGGAAGAGGAGGAGGTAACAAGCCATGACATCATCGTAATTGGTGAATCTGTTTCTCCCAGCAAAGCCGCTGCTGAGGATGATCTGCCGGGAAAGGTGTTGGAGCCGGAAATCGATAAGGAATATTTCACAGCATCAACTGCTACGGCAGTGGCACGACCCACTGCTCCACCCCGAGTGGAGGAGGCCACAGAGGCCTTGCAACCTCAGGAGGTGTCTCCTTCTACTTCACACCCCGATAGTGACATAAGATTGTATGTTATTCAAATCACAGGCAATGACACAGGTAAGATTTTGCCTTTTAGACCCCATCAGAGTGGACAGTTTGTCGTGACAAACAGGTGTGCTTTAGAATATGCTGGAGATGTCTCTTGGATCACTGAAGGATGCAAAAGTACCACTTTTGTCTAGACAGCAGCTTGCTGAATATTGGTAGGTCTATTTTTCTGTCCGTTTAAAGCCCCTCAGAAATGTACTTAATATAAGCTGTCTGGTAAGAATAATTCCTATGTAAGAATGATTACGAAACTGTTTTATTTATTTTTAAAAGTCATGATGGCTACAGTCCAGTGTTCTTTTTTAACGTTGTCAAGTCACCGATTTAACTCCAGCTGTCTGTGAAACAAGCATTTTAATTTCACAGCTTCCATTCCATGCATTACTAGTCCTAAACGAAGCACTAGATTATTTTAACATTCCATTGGTCTGTAGCAATTAACAATGCCATGTACAGTGTAGTCAGCTAAAAAATGGTTAAAGCACTCTGCTGCCTCCTGTGATTTGGAGGAATGGGGGGTTTTTTTCGTGTTTTTATAGCGTATCATAGCATTTTTAAAATCCATCTTTGCCAGTATGTGGTGCAAATTGATGCAATTTTTAATTCTGCCGCATTTTTTAGCTGATGGTTCTGTACATGTGTATGTAGCTTCAATTCCATGGGTATCCAGAACAGAAACTTCTCAAGTAGCAATGAACTGTTGGGGTTGGTGATGAATATATCTCCATGACACCAATGCAGAGGGGGGTGCAGTTTTACATTAAAAAAGCCTGTCAACTGAATATTATTTAAGATGTCGTGGTAAAACCTTACATTTTAAAATGAAAAGTAAAGGAACTGACGAGCTACAAAGCACAGGGTTTCTGTTAGGGGTTTCTGTTAGGTTCAGTGTTTTATTGTGTTTAATTATCTTATGGTTGTATAATAATGATTTTATTTTTTTGAAGGAACACAGTAAAAAATGGTAATTTTTTTTCTTATATGCCTTAAGTACATGCATGGCTTTTGAATGGTTGTGTCAGAAGCTGTTTTCTCTTTGGTTCTCGGCCGTAATCTCCGTGCCTCTGAAGAACTCATCCAGCAGAATTCATAATTTATGGGAGTCTTTTGGATGGTTTTTTCAGGTTTGTGCTTGGTAGGGTTCCACTCAAAAATCAAAAGCCAGTAGTGGTTTCTCCCTTGAGATGTGCTGTGTCCTGGTTGGACATTTCATACCTGGGCTTGGTATCTTTTCTCACGTTATGCTTATTATCCTACTTTATATTTACAGGATGAAAATTTGCACAAGTTATATCAGTAGTAGCTTAGCCTTCTATTTCAGAAAATGATAGCTCTGAAACTTTTATTTCTGTGGTATATTACCATTATTTCATCTTTATACGTTACCAGTGTCGTGAGAGTCTCCATTAAACGATACAAGTCCAGTAAGTCAGAGGAGAAGAGTAATTTCTGAGGACAAGATTTAACCCACATATTAAGTCCTTTTGCACCAGTGGAAATTCACCTAATTTGACTTCATAATGAGTAGCTGGACTAGGTAGTAGTCAACTTGTTTTTCCTGTGAGATTTTTGAGTTATGCTGCGAGATTTTTGAGTTTATTTCATACGGGAGAGTGGGCTGTGTGGGTGAGCTGCATGTTCCAGGTGATGGAAAGAAGCAGGATGGTTTGGAAGGGTGTGGATGTAGGTTTTCTCTGCACGTGCATCAAAGAGTGTCTTATTTTACACCTTTTTTTTTTTTTTTTAGAATAGGGATTCATTAAATTAGAGTTCAAAGTAGATTATCTAAAGGACTCCTCATAGCTGCTCTTACTCTGCCTCGGGTGATCAGGTCTTTAAGGCAAACTTTCTTCAGGATTTTGTTTTCTTCACCTTCACAGACTTTCAAAGCTGTGCATGCATGTCCCAGGTATAGATGTGCATATGTGTCAGGGTGTTTAAAAGCACGCTTAAAATTACACATCCTTAAAAACCTGCCTTTAAGAATTATTTAGTCTGTGAGGAGAGGAAAAAAACCTTTATTTTCTTGAAATATTAGTAAAATCTCAGTATAGCACTATCTGTGTTGTTTTTAATCACAGGGAGCCTCATCATGTGTCTAGTGCAAATTTAAAAAGGAGTTTTCTTTATTTTTCTGTTTTCAGGCCCTGGCAGTGGGAATTCCTCCACTTAGCTATCCACAGACTAAAGGCACCCTCTACCTGCTTATCCCACATTCAGTTAGAACTGCCAAAGATTTATTCTCTCTGAGGGTTTGGATTGATTTATTTTATTGCTACAGAAGTGAAAGACAGCATCTGAAAAATCCTGTCAAGCCCATTTTCCCTTCATTGTTCCTTAGCCCATAAACTTTTCTTTGTGCTGAAGAAAATGTGTATAGAGGGTGATGAAGAGGAATGAATTTGGCAAATATTACCAACATATGCCTTTCACTAGGATGTAGTTTAACCTCTGATTCAATCACTCTTTATTTGAGAATTTATCCACAGTCATAAAGAACTACATAAACTGTGCCTCTGTCTTTTTATTCTCAGCTGATCAGAAACCATAAATACAGTTGTCATCATTACATCTCTGATAAAACAAAGGTCTTTCTTCCTTTGGCATGTTTTCAAGGTAATACAGCCTAGCATTTTTAGATAAAGTTAATCTGGGAGGTTTATAAGCAAAGGCCTTCTTGGATTTTCAAGTCAATAGTTCAAAAGTGCCTCCTAAGAAAGGAGAGCTTGCTTACCAAAGCCCTTCAAAAGATAGCTGTTTCAGATAGGAGTAATAATGAGAGGTTATATACAGATGGTATTGTCTATAAACGAACGTATTTTCCTTTTTGTATTTGCAGAAGTGCTGGAACTATTTACGAGATTATTCTTTCCCCCTCATTCTTCACCTCGTTGTTATTCAGCTTTTGCCAGAAGCAACAGTTTTACCAGCGAGGCAGGGCTCAGCAGAAATTCAGCACCATGTTTTGTTTCCTGTCACTCACTCACAATAAAAACCTTGCTGTTACACAGCTGAATATTGCTCTCTGCAGCTCCATTTGCCATCCACAGCGTGGGCACATTAATATTTAAGTGCTCCACGGAGGTGCCATTAGGCTCTGTCAGGTAGGAGCAGTGCTTTAAATTCCACTTGGAAGAGAAAGGCCGTGCTAAATGCGTGAATTTTTGAAAATTTGAGACAACTTTATCAGTTTCCACCAAGCAGGGCAGAGAGCATCCCTTGCAGAAGAGGGGCTGGTGGTGTTGGGAGCAGCCCTGGCTCGGGTGAGTTCCTCTGTGGCCAAGCACAGGTGGAAAGAGACAGGAAGGGGATCCTTGTGCCTTTCTCCTTCTTCTCAAACCCTCACCAAACTGGCACCAACTTCTCTGAAGAGTTTTGGGCTGGAATGTGCAGCTGATATATGGAATATGCTGTGGATGCATGGAATGTGGGGGCATATTGTTCTTCACTGTTATTGCAGGCTGAAGCTGCACTGGCAAGGTGTTGGGTTAAATTCAATTAAATATAGTGGCAGGGATATTATTCTGTTCTCATACACACATCCCCCTTAATATGAAGTAGTACAATATCCATAACTGGAAGTTGCTATTAAATATTACCATTTCTAAGACTTTAAATTTATTAGACCAAAAGTTTTTCCTAGAGGACTTCTTTTCTTATTCTAGAGGTAAATAGCTTTACTCCCAGTTTCTAAAATGCACACTTGCAGTCAATGAAAATTTTCATAAAGGAAGTTTCAGTTACATTTAAATTTAAAGAGAAATCCAAAACAAATCATGGAAACAGAAGTAATTTGGAGGCCTGGTGGAAGGTCAAGCTCAATTTAAATTCTGGAGGACGTCTTCTAGGGCTGATTAGAAAGAGCACAGAACTGAACAGATAAAGCTGTTTATTTGTGTAAGAGTACAGCAGTTTCCACTGAGAAAATGCACAAACCATCCCCACGCTTCCGTGTGGGCAAACGTGAGGCAGGTGCACCAATTAATCAGGGCAATAAGACCAGTTTTTTCTGACAGCCCACGGCACATGGGCAGATCTAGGTGTTTCAATTAACGAGGAAAGTATCCTTGCACATGGGGAAACATCCCTTTTTATGCTACAAAAAGGACCACACGTGCTTCAGAATGGAAGGGGCCTGGGCCTTCCGTTCACTGGGGTGGCACCAGGAGTTTTTCCCTCGGAATCATGAGAGTGAGGAAGCCAAGTACCCCTGCCCTGTGAGGTGTTACCCCATGCACATCCTCCCACGGCGTCAGGTGGGATGCAGGAGTTTGTCTTTCGCTGTGAGGATGCAGAATTTGCCACCCTGTGCCCTGCTGTGTCCTCAAAGCTCTGATGTTTTGTAGTGGTGAGGGCTGCTGCTGGTGCTGGAAGGTCGTGGGCTAGCAGCTGGGGAAGGAAAAAACCAAACCTGAAGGAACTTTTCAGCTCATAAAGCTTTTATGAGCTGAAAAATGCTTGTGGGAGTGTTGTTTAACAGTGGTTGAGGGGATGCTGGAAACATAACTCCTGTCTGAATCAGGAGTAATTTGCACACCTGCGTTTTTTGGAGGCATTTAAAAGTCTTTATTCAGTGCATATGTTTCAAAGTGCTTGTTGGACCCTGGGACCCACACCAGCTCTGTCTGGTTTCTTGTCCCCTCCAGCTTTGAAGAGAATGAAACTGCAGGAACTTGTGCTTTGTAGGTGTGGAATTTTATGGAAAGAGGTTACAAACCTTTGTGTTTCAACATGTAATTCTCTGACATGCATATTTCTGTCTCAGCAGTGCGAGAGGGCATGTGAAATTTGAATGAAATGCAGAATGGTAATGAGTCATAGTCATAAACCTTAACAAAGGAGGCAGAATAGAGCCTTTTCAGGTCCATCTTAAAATTCATTTAATCCTGCTGTCTTCACGGCTCCTTCTGGAGGGCTGTCAAAGATCGTCATGGCTCTCTTTAAGCCTGGTTCTAATATCGAGCCTGAATTGCTTCTTGGCCAGTTTACACCCGTGTTTATTCTTGCCAGCATTGTCTTTAGCCTGAATAGGTCTTTTTTCTTCCTGACACTTATCCCTTGATACTTTTATTTCTCTGCTCAGTCACGGAGAATGACCATGTCCCCTTTCTCAGCCCTGGTAGCTTCTGAGGGGGGCTGTGTGTGTGGGAGGGTGGGAGTGGAGGGGAGATGCCGGCTCTGCTCCGGGGGCTGGGGGTGTTGGGATGGCCAGAGCAGAGGAGGGGCAGCAGCAGCAAGCCTCACACTGCCTCTTCCAGGCAGCACCTCACTGGCAAGGGAGACCCTAAAAGCTTGTGGCCTCTAGGCTTGCATCTCTCTTCATCTGCACCCACACTCTTCTGCTTTAAGTTGTTTTATTTATGCACACTGGAAAATAATCTCTCCGGGCACTGTGGTACGCACACGCGTGCTAGGTGCAGTTTTTGGAGTGCCTTTCAAAAAGTTCACGTGCTAATTATTGCGTTAAGAGAGACTTCTGCTGAAGGAGAAGGAGATTCTGCCTTTTGTGTGCCGGAATCACCATTTGTTTTTCCTCAAATGGAGAGCTGAAAGCTATGGTTTCTTTGTAGGACCTGTATTTCCAGCCAAGGTTCACTGCAAGGAAAGATGCTGTCTTGTGGCTAGGCTGACCTGAATTGATTTCTGGTGGGATGCTGAAGAAGCAGCAGAAGTGGCCTCTCATGGGCAGGAACAATTTCCCACGTTATTAAACGCAAAAATCTCCTTTTTTTTTTTTTTTTTTTTCTTAATAATTGGAGGGCTGGGTTTGTCTCCTTATTAACTGTAATGTTCTAAAGTAAATTTCCCAGAGAAGCAGGTCTGACTGCGGTCATTCTCATGTCCTGAATGACCAAACTCTTTGTGTTATTCATAAAACCCGGCGTAGAGACGGCCACGTTCCTCTCGTGCCCCGAGTAACTCAAGTGTTAAACGCTGAGTAACGTGGCCAGCTCCTGATATCATCTTCCCCAGTGTAATTACACCACAGTAATTCCAATGAGGTGATTGAGAGCAGAGCTGTTGTGGGGACGTGGGGCTGGTAGGCATCAGGATGTCTTCATAACAGTTTGCAGCTTCTGGATCGTTGTATAATTAGGTGATTATTTTTCTTCATGTTTAAGTTCAATCCAAACTGGTAGATCTGTTGTTTAATTAAACCTGTTGGGGTTTTTCTATATTAGAATTCTTTNTTTTTTTTTTTTGCTGGTGATGTGGGGGGCTTTTTAAAATACACCATCCCATAGAAATTCTATTTCAAATGAAACAGCAATGATGCCTTGAATGAAAGCAAAACCAAATAACCAATAACTTTAATACATTCAAGCTTTCTTGTGCACTTCTCCTTTTCTCAAAACAAAGGAAAAGGAAAAAAAAAAACCCCAACCAGCCCCATATCCAACAGAGCTGAAACTGGATACTTAGAAAATTTCACAAGAAGCTAAAACTGAATTAACAAGTGGTCTTTAGGCCACTATTGCTGGCTCTTCCTGAAGAAAGACTTATTATAGAACAATAATTTCTTTTTCCACATTCCTTTCTGGACTTCCATAGATACAAGGAACAGTGCCCTCACATTAAATACTGTGCAGAGGATGCCTACACATTCCCTGCTGTTTTTGCATTGTATCCAAGGAGACGTCTCAGATCTAGACATAGGGATTACACATTTCCAGCTTTCTTACAGCTCCTTGTTTATTCATGAGAGAAATGAAGGAATTTTGTTCATAGGTACAATGTAGTTTTTCATACTTGTGTTGTGGAGAACAGGAATCCTTTTGGAGGTTTTGTTTACGTGTGGAGAAAGCCTTAAGAAATCCTAATGCAGAAAAGATGAGCTGTCTTTGCTTGGTGATGCAATATGACTTAATTTTTTTGTAACTTCCTTAGTATGGAGTTTTCAGTGGTCTTGCAGATGTTTCTGCACATTTTCAGTTTAGTAATTGGATTAATCCTTGCTAATCCAGCCCGTCTTTTAAAATCTTCCTCTTTTTTTGAAGTGGTTAGGTGATAAATTTGATCAATAATATACAAAACTGGTGTCCTTCAGAAAATTTTCCTGCCACAAGTTAAGATGTGTGCAGTATTTCGTGTTGTCTTTGGGAACACATTGCTGAAATTATCAATCTTTCCTTATGGAGTAATTTTTTTTTTCCCCCCAAGCTGCTCAGTGACTTAGGACTTTTCTGACAAGCCTTGTTTTACTATTTTTCTTAAATGAGGAGAATTCAGTATGAAAACTCTGCTTCCTGAGGAGCAGAGAAGCTGGAATGTTATTCCTGGTCAGGAATGTCTTCCAGTAGTCCCTGCCTGCCTTGGTATTACCTCTGCTACACTTCATTACCTCTTCGATATCCATCATTAGCTCAAAGAGTGCACAAGAAACATTAATTTTTAACTTTAAACTTTTTAAACCATACTCTTGGATTTTAACATGTAGCACCTCATCAAGCAGGAGTCCCATAGTTTCAGTGGGAGGTTTTTTGGCATTAGAAAAAGAATTTCCACATATTTGATGTAATTTTTTTTGTTGTTTTTGCCAAAATAGCAGCAAAGAATGTGCCTATATGTACACAGAGTAGCACTGTGATTTTTGATTGTATTTCACTGTGGGATTTTTTTTCTAAACCGTTGCTTTTCTTTTCTTGAAAGTGGTGAGCAAAATGATTCTGAGGTTACTTGTATGTTCACTACTCTGGCTTGTAGTGACTTTCCAGTCACATGTCTAGTTAAATATTGGACATCAGAAGCAAAATTCCTGAGTCCTTGGGAAATGCTGTGGGCACTTGGTCCAACTGACAGGACCAAGGATTAACCCAAAATGTTCTTCAGACATGTATTTATTCACACCTAATTGAATTGTTTGACTTCTTGGCCTATATATATATTTTTTTTTTTCAATTTATTCTGACCACATACAGTGCCTGTCAAGTGTGAACAAATTCTGCAGCCGTATCACTACGTTAGCACAGGATGGAATTTGTGGCAGCAGTTTATAGTCAAAAATATGTCTCCCTCTGCTGATTTTTAGTGGTGCAGTAAGGCTACCACAGCAAGGCGTCTATTTTTAGCTGTAGTTGGTTTAAAACCTTTGTTCTGAAGAGTTGTCCAACAGAATTGTCTTTTTTGAAAAAAAACCCAAGTGTTTCTAAAATCAGATTAATATTTTTCCAGAACAATAGAGCCAGTTTTGCCAGGGAAAAAGCAAAACAAAACAGAAAAGAAAGCAGAGATCAAAAAAGTTCTCAAAAGAAAAAAATTAGGTGATTATATGGTTAAAAAAAACACTCATGTTCTGTACACACAATTTGAAATTGTGTCTGAAAGAGAGACACATTTGTGTCACTCCAGCTGCAGCAGAGGGCTCTTTACAGACTTATGCTGATTTAACTGAGAAACTCTGGTTTACCTTTAGGCTGCTTTGGATGTTTAATAGCCAAAACAATTTTATTTATTAACTCTGATAGACAAATTTAAAGAATTTTCAGCTTCTCTTTTTTTTTTTTCCAGAAGTAAGGGATGATACTGAGAACAATCCATTTAAATTGTGGTTGTGTCTCCTGAGTAATGTTTGCAAAGCACAAGCCTCAGATCTATGTGCAAAAATCCTTGTGCCACGTATGTCAATATTTGTGCATGTAATCACTCCAATTATGTACTCTAAAACTCATTTGCATTTAAGAAGTTACGAAGATCCTGCAGTAGCTTGGGTTATCACTGCCACTTCTGCAGCACCTCAGGTAATTTTGCTCGTGCAGAAGGGTCCAGGGCAAGACTGATTTGCCCCAAACAAAGTTTTAGTCACATTTCAATGCAGAAAAATGAAACTTAAAAAAAGAGAAAATTTGCCATGATAAAATGATTGTGTGTTTCCACGTGACTAATAGCTCAAAATAATGCCCCAAAAGAGCAGGGACTGCAGCCAAAGATTGTGACTTTGGATGCTGGCTGCACGACCAGAGGGGTTGTGCAGGCATTAAATTAAAAGTGTCCTTATGAGGTACTTGAAAAAATGCTTTAGAAAGGGTAGGACATGAAATGCCAGAAAATCATTGTGATAAGTAGAATAAACTTCCCAGATATGTGTAAAAGGAGCATTCTGGGGTAGAGCAGGTGGGGTAATTGTCATCATAGCTTCAGTTCTTGGAAAAAAAGACATTTTGTGTGCTCCTTCCTTCCTTCCTTCCTTCCTTTCCTCCTTCCCTTCTTTCCTTCCTTTCTTCCTTCCTTCCTTCCTTCCTTCCTTCCTCCCTCCCTTCCTTCCTTCCCCCCTTCTTTCCTTCCCTCCTTCCTTCCTTCCTTCCT
>VYXC01004965.1:163244-179044 GCA_013397175.1 Platysteira castanea | reverse complement strand
TTTAATTCAAATTGGAAAATAAGGCTGCACAGCTAGCTTTGCAAATTGTTGTAGACATTTGTTCAGGCAGAACAAGCTTACATCCTTGCTGTTGTAGCACCACACCTTTTATACAGGCTCTCATTGATGTGCCACCTTGACGGAAGGTCTTTATTGTACCTTCATGTGGGATGAAAGTTTGTGGCAATTACCTTTCATTCTCTTCTTTCTTTAGAGCATAGTATGTGCAGGATTTTGTCAAGCATATACTAGCTCGCAAGCATATTTAAAATGATGAGTCCCAAGGACTGGAAAAAAGTTAAATGTATACAATTCAGCTTCCAAAAATCTTTGTTTTCAAACTCGAAATTTATTTCACTGTTGATCATATTCCTTTCTTCCACTGCACTTTCACTTCACACAGATTCTTAATGCTGTTGCTTTAAAAAGCTTATTTTATGCTTTTTAAAAAAGTTAATGAAGGTGTCATGATCCTAGGTGTTAATTTGCCCATGGTTCCAAGTTGTGTGTTAGACTGTCTGTTTTATCTTCCTGCCTGGTCAAATCCAAAAAGTTGAGCAAATGGGATGTTCTGTACAAGTGACTGCTGGGCGAGTGCAATTTGTATGTGCTATGCATCTCTGAAAATAAGGGAACTTTTTTGTTTAGGCACCAGAATTCCTTCCTTCCTTCCCTCCTTCCTTCCTTCCTTCCTTCCTTTCTTCCCTCCTCCCTTCTTTCCTTCCTTCCTTCCCTCCTTCCTTTCTTCCTTCTTTTCCTTCTTCCTTCCTTCCTCCCTTCCTTCCTTCCTCTCTTTCTGTCTCCCTTTCTTGCTGTTTTCCTCTTTTTCTCCCTTTCTTTCTCTTCTCAGAAATACACAGTCACCCCTGTCTGTTTTAGAGCTTGAACAGCAAAATATTTTCTGGCTTTATTTTTGCCGCATAAAATTCCTCTCGAGAGACAAATCAAGAAGGTAAGATTTAGTACATGCCTAGTATGTAAACCAACCTTTACTACTCCTAAAATAACATGACGTCAACCTATTTTTTTTTTCCCAAACTGCCACATTAAGGAGTATGCTGTAAGTTTTTTTCCTAAAGCCAAGTGGTTTTGGTATTAGTGGAAAAAGGGAGAGGGGAAGGAATATTGCTTATAGCCCTGAGCAGCCACAGGAGCAGTCAAAGGGTGGGCATATGCTTTGAGATTCTAAGTGTAGTATTCTGACTTTTGCCCAAATTTATGTTGTGGTAAGTCAATTTTTGATTCTTCTTGGAGAGGACTCTCTCTCCTCATATTGGTAGGGCCACAACTGGTTCTTTCTTGTGCCATCTGTGCCATGGCAGAAGCGTTTGAGGGTCTCCCAGTCAGCAGGATGTAAATGTAACAAAGGGATGGTGGTGAAATGGGACAGGAAAGCACAGAATCCACAAAATCTCAGTGTTTCCACCTCAGTCGTGGAATATCACGAACACGAAATAAAGGATGAAGTCATTTTGGTGAGCAGCTGCTCTTTCCCAACCAGCTCTTCCTGCAGAGTTGAACTTCCCTCCACGCACACCCAGACGCACCAGCTAAGTCAGATCCAGTCTGACTCCTTGCTTTGTTTTGGATTCCATCCGGAGAAAAATGATTTATTGCATGGCGTTTGTTTGGGGTTTGGGTTGTTTAGCCCTGCAGAGCTTCAGAATTGTCTTCTCCGTAGGCAGTCAGTGAAATGCTGTCACTGGAAGGATGCTCACGCCCAGGACTGCTCCGGAGGAGGCACCACGGGCTGGAGCCGTGTTTTGGTAGTGACATATTGGAGCAGAAGGGAAGTGGGAATGACTGCCCTCAGAACGTTGCTTGGCAAATATCCAGGCGTTATCCCGGGAGCCGTATCCTGCCCGTGCTGGGGCTCAAAGCTGCCGTTTTTAACAACTTGACATTTCACTCAGTCTGCTTCTTTTTAACGAGTTTATTGTCGGGTGGGGCAGAGGAACAAAGGAAACACCAGGGACTGCCAGAGGGCTCCACGATGTGCTTTTATAATGAAACAGTTCCTTTCTCTCTGACATGGTTTCTGCATCATCCTGTCTGTTGCTTTAGGGTTTGGCAGGGGTGAGAGGGCCCAGAACAGGTGTCCACCTAAGTGGCATCCACCTTCCACAGGTGCCTCTGGCCGTGGCCAGCAGCTCCAGCCTGCGGGCCTGGCATGGCTGTGAAAAGGCTGCAGTGCAGGAACATCCCAGAAATGGAAACTCATGGATTTTGCATGAAAACACCCAAATATGGTAAAGCAGACGGGCTGGATAAGCGAATTTCAGTAGGCAAGGCTGACCACCCACCTTGAATTACTTTCAACTCCTACCCAGCCAGCTGTGCAAAAGTCACTCCTTACAATTACTTTCTTCAGGAGTTTACTTGAGTCGTTGAGATTTTTATGCAAGGTAAATTTATATATATGTGTGTGTAATGTAATCATCTCTTTTGACTCTCAGAGGGATAACAAAACATAAATTTTGATAAAATTTAGAAGGTAAAAAAATAAAACCAACCCCAGTCCAAACCCCAAACTATTGAAACCTGCCCTACATCCTTAAGGATTTGTAAAGGGAGCCAAAGTTAACAAAATTTTAGAAATATATATCCAGCTGGGAAACATTTTAAAGTGAACTAAGTAAAACCTTTTGTTTATTTAGAGTGAACAGTAATCAAGAACTGGATTTTACTAGACCTCATCATATATACTAGTCATGTTAATGTGAGGTAGAAAGATTAAAAGCATCAAAAATTTAATTACTTCTGGACTTTTTTTTTTAGATTTTTTGACATAGGTGTGTATAAGAGTAGCCACATTTCTTTTAATGCCTTAGACCAGCCCCTTGGCAGTATTCCCACTTTTTTCTGAGGAGGGGAAGGGGTATGCCTGGAGCACTGCTGCACTTTGACCATGCATAGGTAGGATAATGATACTACAAGATGGCACAAGTTAGAGGAATTGCATTTACGGAAGGCTGACACTTGGAATTTTGCTTCAGCAAATGGAAATGTCTGTATTTCAACATCTTATTTCTTTTGACATTAAATGAAAAGAGCAATACATTAAAAAAGAAAAGAAAAATCTCTTTTCTGTGGAACAAAACACCCCAAAAGATGTTATCAGATTGGTTTATTTCTGTAAAATCGAGTGGTTTTGTTCCAATTTAAATGTAATCTTAAGGGAAATGGACACCCCCTACTTAATGGAAAGGTTTTGATTTTTTTTTTTTTGTATTAGGGACAGCTTGTCAAATCCCTTTTTTATTTCCTCAGTACGCTTCTAGAACAAAATATATGCACATTCCTGTGGAATTGGTTGAGGTTTTGGATTTTTGTTTCTTGCTGTAAGAGTTTCAGCAAGCCGTGGTCTCAAAGCTGCTCGAATCCACCCAGACTGCAGATCTGGTTCCTGGCAGAGCTGAGGTTCAGGAGAGTCAGTGCATGACATAAAGATGGTTAAGCCTTTCCTCATCCTCATCCTAGATCCTCTCCCAAGCCCGAGTGTGAGGCTTCACTGGTCTTTCAGGGGTTTTGAACCATTTTGACTCTCTTCTGCTTTGAGGATTCCTCATCGTTTTCCAGGTGGAGCCTGGTTTTAGCTGTCCATAGGCTCTCTGTGGAGGGTAACCTTTGCAATCCCACAAGGAGCATCCCAAAAATGTGCAGGGATTTTGAAACAGCACATTAAAACCATTTACATCTGTACGTGTGGTTTATTAACATTTTCATAGAACCACAGAATCATGGAATGGTTGTGGCTGGAAGGGACCTTAAAGCCCATCCAGTGCCACCCCTGCCATGGCAGGGACCCCTGCCACTGTCCCAGGCTGCTCCCAGCCCCAGTGTCCAGCCTGGCCTTGGGCACTGCCAGGGATCCAGGGCCAGCCACAGCTGCTCTGGGCACCCTGGGCCAGGGCCTGCCCACCCTGCCAGGGAACAATTCCTGCCCAAGATCCCACCCAGCCCTGCCCTCTGGCCCTGGGAAGCCATTCCCTGGGCCCTGTCCCTGCAGCCCTTGTCCATTGTCTCTCTCCATCTTTCCTGCAGCTCCTGCAGGCCCTGCAAGGCCACCCTGAGGTGCCCCCAGAGCTTCTCCTCTCCAGGCTGGACAATGCCAGCTGTGGCAGCCTTTGCTCCCAGCAGAGCTGCTCCATCCCTCCCCCCGATCAACTCCGGCCTCCTCTGTGCTCACTCCAACAATAACTAATAACATTTTAATCTTGATGTAACTCTACTGAAGCCAAACCCAAAAAATTCTGATTATCAAGTGCAGGAATTAATTTGACTCATGCAAACTCTTTTGATTTTTCATGCAGACCTGTCTCATGGTTATGGGTTCTTGATGGTGAATGTTAGGGACTTTGTGGTAGTGTCACATTATGGAATGAAGTACTTTGAAAAAAAAAAGAGTCCAAAATGGTTTTAATCTTCCATTTAAAATCTCTTTTTCTGTTGTTTCCTATTTAGCTGTATTCTTGTCAAAATATAGGGCCTGATTTGAAGCCCGCAGAACATTTCATGTGAATTTCACGGATTTATCAGACCTCTAGTCCTTCTACAAAAGACTGAACTGTACTACTGCTCACAAATAACTCAGCATGTGGCTCTGAAGCAATAAGTGGACAGATTGCAGGAGCGTGAAATTCCATCATCTGCTGGATGCCAGATTAGATGTTAAGAGCCCTGTTTTGAAAGAGACTTCACAAAACCATAAGTCTTCTGAATGAAATACTTGGTGTTTCGAAATTTTGGAAAACACCATAATATGCTTTCTACTTAATTCCCCACTAATTCTTCCTCAGATGCTTATCTGATGGTTTTTGAGGGAGAAAACGCTTTTTACTGCCTGCCCCCTCAGAGATGGTCTTGGAAAAGTTCTTTGCAGAATATTAAAAGTCTTGTCAGGAAAAGAAATACTGCTGCACGTTACAGGTTTTTGGATGTGTGCAGACGTTATCTCGTGGACCAGTAATGGGGAGGCAACTTCTCTGATCCACTGAAAAACTGACGTGGGTTTGGAACCAGCTGAGGTGGACTGGAAGGGTCGTAACGAGAATTAATGACACCATGGTCAGTGGCTCTGTGGTTATGTGCAGCAGCAGGCCAAAACCACCCTGCAGCCAGAGGGATTTCCATTTCTCACAAATAAGAATTGCTACTGAGATAGATGCCTGCTCCTCGCAGGTCATTTAGAACACCTAGATACATTAAATGGATTAAGAAGCACTCTGTGCTGCACATACACCCATCCATCCATCCATCCTTTCCATCTCTGTTTCAGTGCATACCTCATCACTTCCCTCCAAAAGAGGCTTTGCTGATAAATCTCTCCCAGGACTTGTTTGGGTTGGCACTCTGAGCTGACAACCCTTGGCTCTGCTCCTTTTTAGCTACTTGTTTTCACTTTCCTTCTCCTGGAGCCAGAATAACAGAGCACCTCTTTGAAAGAGGGCTCCTTCTGGCTTGTTTTCCATGAGCTATTGATAAGCATATTTGATAGCTAAACTCCTTCCCTTTAAAGTCCTGGTTTCATCTCTTTTTTAGTAGTCTTTGGTCTGTATCTGTTGCCCTGGTTTTTGCTAAGCCTTCTGTTTTTAACCTTGGAGTCAGATTCTTTCACACAGTTTCATGTAAATAATAGCCAATGTTTACTTAACAGTATTTTCTGTTTTTCATTCCTTTTGTGATAAGAGAACTTTGATGAGCATCTTTTTTCTCCAGTGGGATTGGGAAGGAAGTGACATGTCCTCCAATCCCTTGTGGAGTTGGGAAATGAATAAAAATGTGAGATATGTCAATAATAAAAGTATTCCCCTCCTTTCTGCTAAACCTGGCATATGTAAAAGCCTCTTTATTGTGTTTTCCCGGACACATGTATCTGTTTACCTGCAGCAGGAATGAGTGGGAAGCAAATAATGGGCAGCATAAATCAGTGGCATCTGAGCAGTTTAAAATTAATTTAACTGTTTTGTTCCTGCCCTCAGGGTCTAACAGACCAGTTCAACAGGTACAGACTTTCTCCTCTATATTCATATTTTATGGTAGGTTGTCATCCCAGTGTCTCATACCCAGTTGACAAGGATGTATGAACCACATCATTACGTAGATTATTTGCCATCTCAGGAGTTTAAAAGCATTTCTCATAGCTCTTAACTCTGAGCAACCTGAATGCTAACACTGAATAATCAAACCTGTAGGAAGGAGAAGAATTTCTAAAAAAAAAAAAAAATCCAACATTCAGTTACATTCTTTCCTATCTTCTTAAAAGCTCGTTATTTTTTCTTTGGGGGGAAAAAAAATATGCCAAAGAAACCCCAAAGACACATACTATTTAATGAAAGAGCCTCCTGAAAGTTTATTATCAGAATATCACACCTTTTGCTAAGGTTCTTTTATGTGGATTTTTGTGGCACGCGGGATATTGAAAAAGCTAACAAAGTACCAGTAGGGTCTGATAGAGATCTGTGCGTGTGTAAGAATTTGTATTTGTCTTCTAGGTGAATTTGGAACAGATGTTGTTCACTAAGTTTATTGCCCCCCATAAATGACTTAGCATGAGCTACCAATTTGAGGGGCTCCCAGGTGTGCGCTGCTGCAAAAACACTTCAGTGCTGGTCAGAACTTGTCAGTCACAGTGCCCTCCTACAAACTGCAGCTCACCCAGTCTCATCCGGGCTTTATAATTTTTTTTTTTTTTTAATGTACAGCTTCTGTGCAAAGCTGCACGCTTTGTCGCGCAGTCTTAATTGCTGTGCATGAAACCATAATTAACCTTTCTGGCACCCAGTCTGTACACCAGGTTGTTTGTGACATCCCCTCCTTCAGCTGGTCACACAGCACAAGGTGTCTTTCCTGGCCGTGCACGTTTCTGTGCGTGGTTCTCTGGCTCTGTGTGTGGGTGCAGTTATTTCAGAGTGAATTTACCAAGAATCAGAAACCCCCAGAGCTCCCTATCAGCTCTGTCTCGCCATTCCTCTCCCACTGACTGGATTCCCATGGGTTTTTGCATGCACAGATTTGAAAGGTGTGAAATTCTGTCTCAACTGAAGCCCCTGATTCTATGAAAACACAGTTTCTCAGTATGTCCAGGGTGGCCTTTAGCTGAAATCCATGGATTCTGAAAGGATGCTCCTCAAAGTCATATTGCCAGTCTTGGAGAGATTACCAACTTCCTGCTTTTCACAAAATTTGAAAGCGAGATACAGGAAAGCTCAAATAAATGATTCCAGAAACTTTATTCTTCCTTTCTAGAATTTTTCTAATTTTTTCTAATAATTCTAAAGCAGCCTTTCTAAATATTTCTATTACTGGAGAAAAATATTCATTCTTTAAAGCATTGCGTAAAGTAACTCCCAACAAGCACATATGATGGAGAGAGAAGAAATTTCACATCTAATAAAGCTGTCATGGCACAGGGTAAACACCAGGCTTCTCTGGGCAATGTACAACAGCCAAGCAGAAACGAGGTTAAAAACAACCTTTTTTTTGTTGCACTGGGAGCACTGAGCTTAGTGCTGTACAAACTTGACACTGTAGTTGAAATAAACAATGCTGAAGGTGATTTATTCTCTGTGTTCTTCAGCTGGAGCTTTAGCAAAGCTGAGATCCAGGAATACTTCATGAGTTTAGCTGTAAACACAGCGTGAGATATTAGGACATGAATTCTCAGTGGAGCTTCAATGACCTTTTCAAAACCAAACTGAAGTCAATTTGCACACACAAGCAGGCCCAGGACAAAAGAATCACAAACCTTTCGTAGCGCTCTGTGTCAGTTTAATTTGATTGAATACATTCTTTTCCAGAATGATCACCTGATGACTCTGTCTCTGGGGACTCAGCAGTCACAGAGGTTAAGTGATCTTCATAGGTAGGGGAATTGCTTCAAATTGATGAAGTGCTCTACCTCAGGTCCTCATTGTTCTGCCTCTTGTGGGCAGTTTTAGTAGGAAGATTTGCTTGAAAAGCGGAGCTCTGTCATGTAGTGAAGATGTTTTTCAGGCAGCAATCGTTGCTGACAGTGCTGTGGGGCAGCAGTCCTGTTAATTAACTGGATGTGGACAAAGCTCCATTGGCTATACCAGTTTGTACCAGCAGGAATGTAATCTTCTCGGGGCAAAATGGTCATAAATGTAGATGCAGAAGAAAGAAACACTCGGGGAATAGGATTTCAGCAAAGTTTCCAATTTCAAGTCAGTTGGCCAAGCTTGAAATGTGGCGCTTTTTTCTGAGTCTGTTGTATCCTCTTTTTTTTTCCTTTTTAATTTTGTTTTAATTAGGATAGCTTCTATTGTTTGGAACAGAAGGTTTTAAGCAATGTTTGTGCTGAAAGGGCAAGTTAAGAAAGTGTCTACAGAACCTGGGGTAATAAGTCTTGGAGGAATTCATGAGGCTTTCTGCAGCTAAAATCTTGCCTTCTTGGATCTTCTTTCTTCCTCTTTAGCTCCCTGGCCACCTAGAAAAAAACTGTGAGAAGTTTGCAGCCTGTGGGAGTGTGTAAATAATTCAGTGAGTGGTAAACAGAAGAAAATTACTGCACTTCAGTGATGTTACTGTCTGAGCAGGAATTGATTTTCGAATTTGTGATATTTTCTTATTTGTTGCATAAGGCTTTAAAATTCAAAATGGCAACAACTTTGCAAAGCAAGACTTTATTCACTGACCTAGGGTCCAAGTCTAGTGAGTAGAGTGATGCAGGTGTTATGGTGTTCTTAGAAATTTGAATTACTATATAGTGAAGAAAAATGGAGGTGCAGAGGGCGTTTTTATATGTCTCCTTTTATTTTAGACTTTGCCTTGCTTAGCTTTGTCTGAGTTCAGTTATTGGTAAAGGTTAGTCAGTGTCTAAATCCGTGGAAGCAGCTGCAGCAGGTTGGTCTGAAAAATGGATTTCATCTTGTCCATTCCTCATCTTTGCTGAGAAGTGTAGGAGAAGGTAACTCAGGCGTGGGTTTGGGACCAAGGACATGTGGAAATCAACAGTCCTGAATAATCAGTGTGTTCAGTATGCAGAGAGGCTCCAACTGGAAAGTCATACACTGTGGCAGAGTTTAACTGTGTCAGTAGAAGAGCACACTGAATTTACAACAAATTACAGAGTTTTTGGATTTTTTTGTTTTTTGTTTTTTGTTTTTTTCTCCAATGGATTGCTTGTAGTTCATGTGTCTACTGCCACTTATGGATTATGAAAAGCTCTCTTTTTCTTGCAGATCACCCGGTGAATGAATTTTTGGATCTGTTCAATCGCCACATGCTGCCTCATGCAATAGATGAAACCCACATTGACGCAGAGTCGGCTCAGACTGAGCCCTGTACTTCAGACTCTGTGCAGGATTCGTCTGAATATATAATAGTGGATCCTTTCTTTCCAAACTATGCAGAGTTTGAAGAAGACGAAGACTGTGAAAATACTACTGATGTTACAACTCCTCCAGCCTTGCAGTTCATCAATGGGAAGCAGCAAGTTACGAGTGCCCCTAAAAGCACCAAAGCTGAGGAAGCAAGGAGCGACCAAATTGAAAGCGTTGCACATTCCAAAAACGTGACCTTTTCTCAAATCAATGAAACAAACACGTTTATAATAAATGAATCGGAGGCTTCTGGCACTATGCAATCAAGCAAAGCTGGAGAAGTAATGGGGCTGTTTGAGGTCACACAGCCAACATCAGGGGCTGCAATGTTAGAGCCTGTCTATAGTGGGGAGTCTGAAGTTGTTACAACAGAGAAATCAATAGCCACCACTTCTTCACATCAGCAAAACAACAGAGAGACCATGACATGGCAGGGAACTCAGGAGAGCTCTACTAAAGATGGCAAAAACCTGCTTTTGGTTTCTAGTGAATCCTCTGGAGATGGCTCCACCGAATCTGATCTGTCCACTTCTGTCTTAGAACTCGTGACAGGGTCAAGAAAGGAAGATGACGGAAAAAATTCTGGTATAACATCTTCTCCTGATGCATTTACTGTGGAAAGTTCTGCCGTAACTGCTTCTCTGGAGGCATTTTTCATTCCTGGTATGGTAGACAAAGGTGTAACTGACCTTATCCCAGAAGAGGCAACCCTAGCTCCAGGAGACCATTATAAAACAACTATTAAACTCAGTGCAAATTCCCCTGTTGAAAATATTCTGGAAACAAGTCCTACAGCAAAGCCTGAGATGAGTGCTGCTTCTTTTATGGTTCTGGAAGGCTCTGGAGATGTAAAAGATACCATCACTGTAACTTCAGCTGTGACAGAGGAAACAGCAGTAACAGAAACGCTTTCAGTGCAAAACATTTCTTTGGGCTCTGGCACACCACTGCCAACAGGATTTTCTGTAACTGATTCAGGAATCACCTCTGCTTTGCCCAGAGCTATAAGTACTCCTTATTCTGCTTTTGATCAAAGTCCTGAAGTAACTGTTGCTGCCAACCCTGTGTCTGAGCTTATTACAGAATTTGCCAGCTCTCTTGTAACTGAAAAGAGCACTGATGGTGAAAAAGAAACACAGGCCACTGTTTATTCAGGTCACCAAAATTCAGCTACTGCTGTGGAGGAAAAATTTGATTTGAATGAACCTGGGAGCACTACAAGTGAAGTCAGAACTGTAAGTCAAGAGCCACTCAGAAAAACAGTACCAGGTACAATAAATTCTGAAACGAAAAAGGTCACCACCATTCCTCTCTTGGGAGAGAAGATTTTTGTAAAGGAAGGATCAGCAGAAGAGCCAGCAGACATATTTTCAGGGGGTCCCACAAGCGAAGTGGTAAGTATTGGCTCCCCATTTGTTGATCCGGGTTCTGGAGACATAGATTTTATCGAGTCTGCTACTTTGACTTCGGTTCTGTTAAGGCCTGTCACTGAAACACAGACAGAAAGGTATGAAGGAAAAGTTTACAGCACGGATGATGCTTCAACAAAGGACGCAACAACAGAATATCAGAAACATCCAAGAACAGATGAATCTGCAGTAACAGATTCTAGTACTGGGTCAGAGAGCCCCACAGAGGGGTCTGGAGTAGAAAGTCAGATGTCCCTGGATATGTTTGGTACAAAAAACCCAGGAGAATCAAGCATGGAAACAGAACCAATTTACACAGCTCCTTCTGACATAAAATCTGGTTCTGTGAAAGAGACAACATCTCACTTCCCACCAGGAACTGAAACTGGAGGTTCAGAAACAGGTGAGGCCACGTCATCCCCTGGACCAGTGGTCAGTAACAACCCTCCTGAGGGTGGGGTGACACATGGTACTGACAGTGTTAAAGCAGTAGCTGAACCTACAGAAAGCAAAGATGCAAAAGCTGGTTCTTCAACTATCTCCCTGGGCAAGATTTTCCTGATTGAGCATGGCTCTGGAGAAGAATTCAAGGACGACAGCAGCACCACAAAACTTATGTCTAATGGACCTACTGAAGAAATATTTGGAGGTCATTTCTCGATCACTGACCAGGGATCTGGAGAACCAGACACATCCACTGGATCATTTGCAAAGACAGAAGTTGCCCCTACTGGGAGACCAGAAACAGGGGAGAAGGATGACAGACAAGCTGTCAGCACATCACCTCTGGATCTTGCCTTCACTGCGGACCCCAAAGAGCAGGTCACAAGCTCTGAACACGACGTAACCTCTGTAGGAACTGCGTGGGACATGAGAACTGGAGAAACAACCGTTGATGAGCTGGCAGTGAGAACTTTCTCTACGAAGATTCCTTTGATGGAAGAGGTCTATTCTGGGGAAGAGAGGCCAAGTGAAATTTCACCGAAAGCTATGGAATCTTCTCAAGAAACAACAACAGACCTGTTCTCTAAAAGTACCCAGGCTAGCCATGAACACCCAGGATATTTGTATGTTCCAACTCTCAGTCCATATTTGGAGGAAAAAGAATTAGGAACTGAACCTGTTAAAAAAAAACTTTTGCCATTTAATGATGAAAGAGTAACTGAGCCTGTAACAACTGAAAGGAAATTCATAAGCTCTCCAGTCACAGTTACAGAGCAAGAAGAGGAGCTGGTGCAAAACATTTTCCCTACAAAAGATATTCCCAGAACATTCCTGACACCTAAGGAAGAAAAACTCTCAAGTAAGGAGCTCGTTGGTGATCCACTGTTTTCAGGACAGGGGTCAGGGGACGACCTTGCTGTTCTTCCTTCTGTAGTGCCATTTATTGTCAAGGAAATCAAGACTACCTCAACTCCTCAAACTTCCCAACCTGCAGATATGGGACCTGACCTTTCCACTGACAAGACACAAGACTTTGAAAGAGGAATCACTCCAGCAAACATTGAAGTTAATGAAGAAGTCACAAGTGCTGTGGCCGAGCTACTGCCAGAAACTGGAGACCCATTCCTCACCTCCACACTCCCCAGTTCCCCGGCTTTAGCAGAAGACAGCTCCAAGAGCTTCATCTCCAAAGAGACTGAGGACATCACACATTATTTTGTTGCCAATGAAGAACCTCAGGACAAGGAAACTGACTACAGGAGAGGAGAAAATGAAACAGAGAAGACAACAGCCACTTCTAAAGCTACTTCTCAAGAGGAAAATTCACGTTTTCTGATTAAAGGTGGCACAACTCCTGTATCTGTTATACTGAATGGAACTCCCAGTCCTGAAACACAGGAATCTCCTCTAACATCAACAACAAAAATGCCAGGCAGAGTATTACCTGAGAGCTCTGGGGAAGGATCTGGCTGGGCTGGTGTTTCAGATTCACCTTCTCCTGATATGTTTACTCATTTCTCAATTCCCACTGTATCCAAAGTAGAACTAAACGTGTCATCTAGTGTTCCTGGACACGTTTATTCCAAAGTTACGACCACAGAGGCACCGAGGGATGGATCACAGACAGCGATCACAGGCCTAGCCTCCCTTTTTACAGAAGAAACAGAGGTTGTGGCAAATCCATCCGCTGTTCATCCAAAGACAGCTTCATCAGAGGAACTAACAAGTGACACTGGGTTGTATGAAAAAATCATCCCCATGATCGATGACAAAAGAAGTGTTATATGGAACGTTTCTGTTTACGGTGGTATCACCCTGATTGAAGAACGACTGCCAACCCCACCAGAGGAAACAACTATTATAGACATGGATCACTCAAAGTCAATGCCTGAGGATATAATAAGTGTGCAGACCATGCCAAATCCTGTTACACGGTCAACGTATGGCTACGATGACAGCGTGACAATTGGAGGGGAGAAACACCATTCCACTCCCAGGTTTTCCACAGCCAAAGAAAAGACACTTGGATCTGGTGATAGTCTTCCTCTGACGACTTCCAGTCCACCAAGCAGAGGGTTGGTGACTTCTGGGCACAGACCAACCTCAGATAGCGTGGATTTGGGTTCAGGGGGTGACATGAATTTTGCCACAGAAACGCTCACCACCACCGAACTCTCTGAACTAGGCATTTTCCTTCCTACAGTGACATCCCTGGCAAGCCCTCAGGTGCCTCATGAGTCTAAACCTGTTGTAACCAGACCCACAGAAGACACCTATGAGCCAAGTACTTCCTCAAACAACCAAGCAATAGCAGATCAAAGTGAAACAGTCTCTGGCTTTTCTGGGATGGGCCAAGAAGAACTGGCTGATAATCAGCCCGTAACTCCTTCTCTTACACCAGATGCAACTGGTGAGCCAGAAAAGGCTTTGACAACTGGCAAGCTTGAGTTAGGAGTTGTCACCACACAGCCTACCTCCCAGCTGACAACTGTGTCACCTACCAAGAGTGCGGGGAATCGCCCCACGCTGTACACGAACACAAAATCAGCATCAGCAGAGTACGAGGAAACAGATCCAGCCAGTTTTTATTCTGTTCCTCAAACTCCTAAATCCTCAGTAACTGTTAATTTGGTAAACGGAGTGTCTGAGTACCCTGAGGTAATTGTTATGACCACATCATCATCATCATCATCGGGGGATTCACATCAGTCCAATCACTCATCAGGAGGAATCTTCAAAGAGGCTAGTTCTGATGTTACAGCAACATATGAACCACCCACTACTGACCCTCTTGACACAGCAGATCCCTCTCTGCCAGAGCTTTCTCCTGAGCCTGTTTCAGACAGCACAACCACTCCTCACTTTGGTAGGCTCCTAACAGGGGGGCCAGAGGAGACTGAAACCCCCATAACTGATGGGGCTGGTGAGGAAGAAGCTGCTGTTTCTGGAGATTCTCCATCAATACGTGTCTTGCCTACTGCTTTTCTGAATTTTGGAGGAAGAGCGAGCACAGATGTTCCGAAAGTCAGCACGACAAAAATCGAGGCTTCCTCAGGGAGACTGAATAATCCCCACCAAGAGGAAGGCAGGAGTACTGAGGGACAGAACCCCTGGCTCATCTCCACAACTGTTTCAGACTCACCCAACAGCATCGAAAGTGAAGGATTTAAACCCGGCCGGGAGGCAGTCACAATGCTAACCTCGTCTTCCCAGCTTTTGGGGGGAGGTACAGAGACACAGCCAGCTTTGTTTGGTCAGGGGGAGACCACAACCATCTCTCCTAACATTGCAACAAACAGCCTTGCCCCTGAAAACAGCCCCTACCAAAACGAGCCATCAACGCCGGGCTCTGAGGAGCCAAGCACTGTGGAAGCTGTAACTTCGACATTTTCCCTCCCGGAAGTTACAAACGGATCAGATTTCGTGATTGGCACCAGTGTGGGTTCAGTTGAAGGCACAGCAGTGCAAATTCCAGGTAACTTCCCAGCTATGATCGCGTTTTGTGTGTTGTGGTGCTTGTGGAGGTGTTGCCCGAGCTCTGGTGGGAGGTGTGACAGCCAGAGCTCTGCGTGAAACCACAACGCGCCTCGTCACCCTCCAGCTGAGAAATCAGCCTGGTTGTGACCCCTGCAGAGTGGAGGAGGTTTGGGGGTGCCAAAAAAACCAAGCCCAGTGACTCTCCATCGGTGTTTGCATCGTGGAGCTCTGGATTGGACTGGAGGTAACCAGCCAGTTCTAAAACACAGGAAGGTAGCATTGGCTGTGGTGGGGAATTCAGCAGGAATGATTTCATCTGCCAATTTCCAACAGATATTTTTTATCTGATGGCTTTTCTCGTGAGCGTGGTGATAGTTCTTACGCGATTGGTTTATAGGTAGGGTTGTTTCTAATGCCTTGCAGTTGACTTAGGAAGCAACAGTACACATTTTAGGATCAGAATTTTGTATAAAAGTGAACTTCTCTTGACCTACAAGATAACTTTTCACACAAGAGGAAACCAAGACGTAGTTTTCAGCCTGTCTGTAGCTTTAAGTGGTTGATAGAGCATCTGCCTCTTAAAAACTACAAAACTTTCTGTTAGATATCATTTGACACAGTATTTTTTTTTCCCATGATGGTTATTGAGCACCATTTTGTCAAATACATGGGTGATGCCAGTAGTGTCACTTTAATTCCTACTTTTTCTAGGTACAGCTGAGGAAAGAACTGAACTGGCCTGTTTTTATAGGGTTTTCCATTATTTTTCCTCAAATAATCCAGGTAGCTGTTAACTTGAAAATGTTTACTGTGGAAATATCCAGTCTGCAGGAGAACAGACAGACATCAAACACACAAAAAACCCAATAATGTTCTTAACAGAGCCCACATTTGTGACTTTCAGTGAAGCAGTCCTAAAACAAGCATCCTGTTGGATGGGATCAGATCCTTTCCAAAACCTCTAAGGTGAAATCCTTAATTACTTAATTACAATCCTAAACTTACGCACGTAGGATTTTTCTTCTGGAGGCTTTCAGCTGGACCTTCTGCATTCCCATGCCTAGACAGGGAACTTGGTACTATGAGAAGACTTCGAATGTCTAATTTGCAAGAGTAAAAGAGATGT